>CM060565.1:54342500-54740000 GCA_030625065.1 Alectoris magna | reverse complement strand
TTCACAAGCAATTAGTGTGACCTGTCTTTTAACCTTCACCGGCCACTTCTTATCCTGGGCTCGAACTTCCCCTAATGGGTCAGTGTGCCAAAGGGTAGTCAATGTGACCACTGGATCACTGGTGCAGTTTTCAAGGGTTTTCTATAAGCAGTATCAATCACTGAATGAAAATATGCCACCGGATGTTTTCATATCAAAGCAGGTTGATCCAACTCTGCGGATATTAAATTACACTTACTTCAGTGGCTTTTGAAGTCTAAGGTTATTTGGTAGAAACATCATTAAAGGGCTTTGTTAACTTGGGTTTTAAACTGAAGCCCTGGTAACTCTTGACAAAATAGTATTGAAAATAGGAGATATCAAAATATGAATGCTGTAGTTTCTTCTGCCTCACCTGGGAGTTACAGGAATTGAGCACCCTTCCGGTATCACTGCCAGTTTTTAGTGTGAGCAGACAATGATAGCAGATTTGCTTTTCTTTCTACTGGCCTGGTTTTTGCTTTGCTGTGGAGCATCTGACAGCTGAATTTACCATCGCACAGCTGAAGTTTCCAGCTTGTGAAAAGCTGCAAACATAAACAAACTGGTCATCTGCTGGGCAGCCCAGGCTCCTAAATGCAGAGCGTTTCGTGAAACAGTAATACATTTATCTGCGTAAGTAGCGTGTACTTTTAAAGCAGGGATTAGTAATAAGTTTGCACTTACATCACGCTTTTTTATCTCTAGCACTGTTTTAAAGCGATCGAATAATCTCTGTTTTTCTTCACATGCTATTCGTGCCAGGCTGACTGAGAAAATACCTGTAGCAAAGAACTTGTCTACGCACGAAAAGCAAAATAAAATTAAAAAAAAAAAAAGATTAAAAGCTCTAGAAAATTAGTCTGCTTCAAAAAGCTATTAAATTGTTCCTATCCCTGAAGCTTTACAAATGTGCTAATTGCTGTATTCTGATCGTGTAATATGTTTGTGCACAGAGTTAGGGCGATCCCCTGTTCCCAAAGCACTGCCCACTCAGGGAGGACGCGGGCTCTGGCTGGCCGCCTGCGATGAATCTTCCTCTGGGCAGCGCGTGCCTCACTTCAGAGAGCCTAGAAATGCTTTGCAGATGTGCTGTGCTGCCTAGCAATGGAAATTTTCTAATTCCAGCTGACCTAAAAAAGTAGATTGACTGCCGAGAGCTGGGCTACTCACAGTGTAAAGCAGCAATGACCCCCAGCTAGCATTCTCGTTTACCCCTCCACACACACACTTCTTCCTAAGCAGAAACTTGCCAAACCTGTGGCACTGCTCTCTTTGAAACAGAGCCTTTCATAGCATGTGTGTTTTACATTGTGTAGTGTAATGTAAAACTCTACGCTCACGCTGTCTGAGCATGAGCAGTACTGCCTATGTTGGAGAGATTTTGTAGGCAGACACCTTGGCCTCTCTGCCATTACCAGTAACAAATAGACAGTCAGAAGCAAAGTGTGCATGTGCAGGCATAGTTACATGTTCTGTTTGTGTTCCACACAGGGCTTCAAAAACTGATGTATTTTCAGGGGAGGAGGAGAACATGACCATTGTTAATGTGCTCTAAATGTGCTCTGGAGCCTCCAAGCAGCTCCTTTCCACTGCTCTCCTTAGGAAAGCACTTCATTAAATGCTGGATTTCATATGATCTGTAGAGACTAAATACTCAAAATCATATGGAAGCTTCTAGACAGTGCATATTGTCCAGAAATTTCAGTTCAGAGTCCATTTGGAGTTCTATTATCATTCCTTTCTGAGTTGGTAACTTGGGCATTGAGATTTGTTTGTGATGTAGACTTGCTGGGGCAAGTTATGTGTCTCAGAGCACAACCCCTCTGCAGAGCGTTGAAATCTGGGCAATTTTAGCAAGAGGCAAAGCACTTGTTATCAGTTTATTTGTATTGTTCCACACCCTCAGATGAAAGGATAATCTTTAAATTGATGTATTAATGAGTTTTCTGAAACACAGCAAAATTTTTGGACAGAGACAGAAGCTTGGTAGATAACAGCAAATTTTAACAGATAGCTTTGGATAAGGACTCAAATATTTGGTTACTTTTCCAACAAGGCTGAAATTTTAGAGATTGACAATGACACTGCAATATGTTGAGCTTCCACAGAACAGATGCTTCCATTTCTGAATGCTATTTCTCCTCTCTCTTCACTCGCACAGCTTTTGTTTGCATACACAGAGTCTTGGTTGGGAAGCTTGAACACTTCTCAAGCATTTCAGCTGAGAGACCCAAGTTCTCATAGAGCAGCGCGGGCTTCGCCAGCAGCTCTGGAATGTTTCCAGTGAGCCATCTGTGGTGTGATAGGAAATCCGTACTTCATGGCATGTTGCAATGTCATTCAAAGAAAGAGGAGTGGAGCCACAGTCTCAGTGAGCAGTTTCATGTAGTTGCAGGACTGAATTCCTCTCCTTAACTACTTACTCATCAAGCTAAGAATTTGGTTTTAATCATCCGGCTTTCCTGCACAAGCGACAGAAATGGGCAAGCACTTGCAGGAATGATTCATCTCATAGTAAGTATGTAATATAGGTTAGACTGGACAGCTGACTTGTAGACAGCTGCAGTGAGGTTGAATGAATCCATCAGGGAAGAGAATGTGACATGAACATTAGTGTCCATCCAGACTATCCTGAGAGCCTGAGAATTATTCAGACTTGCATTACAGTCCCACAGTCCACTTACATATGCTCAGGAGGAGAGGTTGAGCAAAAAGAACAGATCTCAGGATGTGTGTTAGTCTGCTTGCTTTACATATGTGCTATCAGACCCGTGAACTACTATTTGAATTTAGAACAGTGTTTCTCTTCAGCTTTTAGACAATATACTCCAATCACAACTATAACAGGTCTAAATAGCTCTTGCTTATCTTTCCCTTTTTTCACTCCATTGGCCTTTTATTACTTCATTTTTTCTCCTATGCTTGTTCTCTTACACTTGGCTTTCTACGCAGGATATATTTCTGATAGAATACACGTGGTCTTTTTTTTCCACTTTGATGATAAAAAAAGCTTTGGCATTAATACAATATTTATATATCATGATGTTTTTCATTCTGCGTGTATATTTTAGCTTTTACTTCTTCCTTTCTATCTACTTTGTATGTTCAGACTGTAAATTCTTCAGGACAAAGACAGTCTTTCAATATGTGCTTGAAAAGAGCATGGTAAATAAGTATTATGACAGTGTGCTAAGTATGTAATTCTGATTTTATTTCTCTCAGTTTGGGATCAGATAATTGGCCAAACATCTAAAGTACCTGGACTGCCTATAGCCATCAGTGACTATTCCTGGCCCCTTTATGACATGGGGAACTTCTTCACCATGCAGAGACTGCAATTGTAATATGGAGTGTGGCTGTCCCTTGTAAGAATGATTTTAAAAGTGCTCCATTGCCAAACTGAGGCTTGGCGTTCTCAAGCATCAGGGAGTGGAAATCTTGTAATGTCTTTATCTTCAATTCCTTCACACGTAGCAAATCATCTTCAGCACATCTTGGAGTCTTTCTTTGGAATGACAGAGTCTGTTCAAACAGCTGTTGGTTGCTGGTGTTGTTGGTAAAGTATTGACAAATGCTGCATGTGTAAAAACCCAGCAGTGCCTGCTCATGCATTAACAGAAGTTCCTCAGCATCTGGAATCCCCTAGGGATTCACTTTACACAAACACATACAGCACAGTATTTTATTGGTACAAATGATCTCTGAGACATTTTCACTTTAAAGAAATCAAGTTTTAACTCCAGACGTGGGATACGTAGTCTTCTTGTTGGAGAACAGAAGCAGTGCCATGCAGCATATCCCAGCAGGTCAGCACAGCTTGTATGTCTGTAGGGGAGGTACGCTGGAAGGCTGCACTGAAGAGGCACATACTGAATGAGATTCAGCATTCTGAAATGTAAAATGGCTTTTACAAAATCCATCACAAGAGGAAGTGGTTTCATTGTTCTTAATTTTAACAAGATACTTTTAAGTCTATTTAAATACTTTTTGTAGTATTGGAAACCTACAGAACATCAAGGCAGAACATCACTGCCTTGAAAATAAGCTGGAAGTCAGAATTACCCTTGTTTTATTTTATGTTCTGTAAGTGGTGGGAAGTAAGACTTTCATAATTGTGTTGGGATATATTAAGAGCTATTAGCTATATATAAAAATTATTTTCATATTAACAATGTGTCCTTTAGCAAGCAGACAGGGATATGTAGGTACAAGTATATTTATCAGCTATTCTTACTGGAAGCTTTCTCTCATCACCTGATGTTAACAATAATTAATTTTGACAGTTCCGATTCTGCTTCAACTTATAAAAAGAAATAGGAAGTGCATGTGATAGGTGTGCTTATTTTAACATGGGTAGGTATTGTCATGATTAGTTATAAGTCAATCACAGTTACCTGAAAAGTAGAAAATTTTAGAACGCTCTTTTAAAGAGTTTTTTCTCTTTGTAATCAATTTAGAAAATATTTACATAATGGTGATTTTTAAATGGCATTGTAACATACGTGAATATCTGTAAACAAGATGAGATCTTGTCCGCTATACAGAAATACAGCTACCTGCTGGTTTGAATCTTCATTTTATTGAAATACTGAGAAAAAATGTAATGTGAGATTCTTAATAAACTGGTTTTAACACAGTTTGCCTAAGGCCTAACTGCAGTTATGGGAGGATAGTTTGGCACCATCCTCGCCACAGGATAAAAGTGCACACGGATTGTGAGATGTGAGCAGTAGCCTCAGTCCAGGACTGCGCTGTGACTTCTGCCTGACCCAGGCCTAGGCTGGGCTGGAACGACCTGGAGTGAGAGTTTGCAGCTGCCTCAGCAGTGAAGCGCTTTCTGCTTTGCCACTGAGAAATGAACTTACATCAACTCAGAAGTATTTTTAGAATTTGTGGCCTTTATAAGAGTTTTGTGTCTTTTCATAGTGATATTGTAATGTTGTTATTGAATGTATGTCAACACTAATGGTATGTCACCCCATTAGACTGCATGTAATATTAAACTACAAATCATTTCACCATGATACACATCTCTGGTGGCTCTGGATTTGGAACTTGGCAAGGAAAGAAGCCAAAATAGAAAGCCACCTCCATGTCAAGCATTTTAACAAACTCTTCCTTCTAGAAGAGATTTAATTTCATACCTGCACATCTTCTGTATTTAACCTCAAGACAGCAATTTGTTTTTGCCAAAAAGAACAGCTGGTTCCCATGCTGGGCAGTGACCCGTGAGGAAGGCAGGAAACACGAAGTCTAGTGAGGCTAGCGCAGGTAACATGCTCAGCATGGGTAGCGGAGCAGCACAGGGCTGTGCATCCTCCACGGGCTCCCTCGTTCCTTAAAGTATGCATTCCTGGTTTGCATTTCCAGGTGGAATGTCCTTCTCCCTAGCCTGCCCATGGTGTCTTATTCTTTATCAATTAATCTGTTTCTAGATAGGTGATGGTGACGATCACTCAACAATTTGATTATTTTCAAGTAAGAAACTGGGTTCTTCCAAGGAGGAGGTTTTATAAAGCTGCATTACTAACCTCCTGCAGCTCACACCTTAAACCCCATCTTTTTCATGTCACCTACAAAAATGCCAAGTCATTTCCTAGGTACCATGGTAGTTGAAGTAAACACTAACCAATATAAGTGAGGCAGTAAAAAAAGGATATAAAAAGAAAGCATAACACATGGGGGCACATTGTAGGCATCATAGGGATAAAAGGAAGCAATAACAGATGAACCACTGTACCTCTGAGCATGCTTGTTTTCTCTTGCAAGAGCTTTATGGAATGGCCAGTGTTCTGCTTCAAGAGAAGTGGGTAGGATATAAAGCTCCTTGACTAGAAGCCTGCATCTTTCGTTTTCCCAGCATTCCTAAAATTCTTCTCCCCACCCTTCTCTTCCCCCTGAACCAAATCCCTTAGGCTTTGGTGACTTCAGTTTTCACAGAGTTGCAGCAAATGGAACTGGAAGGGATCTAGAGAGGTCATTAACCCATCTCCCTGCCCCAAGGCAGGACTGTAGCCATAGTAGACTAATAAGCAATTTTTTGGTCAGATATCCAAATAGAATTATGAAGATTTATTTGTTTAAAGTTGCAATTTCAGAAGTTTGGGCTCAGTTGTTAAAATCTTCATGTCAGTGTTAGTGGAATCACGAGGTTAGTTGCTTTAGTATATCTCAAGATCGATCTCCCACCTCTTTTTCTGATCAGACTCAGTGATATTCCATCACTCATTTTATCACTGATTCGTCTGCTATAGAATTACACTTCTAATAATGGTTTTGGAGAGATATGAAGAAGAATTATTCAGTTTAATCTTTGCCTATATATATATATATATGGTTACTATATTATTATTAAGTATTTTTATACTTTTAACCACTTAAAGAATTTCTAAGAATATTTGACTTTAGTTGTCCTCAATTAATGAACTGTTGCTGTTTCTTTAATGTCTTGGAATTCAGTTATTTATGAGTATTTTAGTATGTTTAGTATAAAAGTGATCTGTACCTCTCACAGGCGTATATTTCCACAAAAAAAGAAAGGTAATTTGGTGAACCAATTATTGTTTCTACTACAGAGGTGCAATACGAGATTTCACTAGGACTAAAGGATTGCCCAGTGTCCCCTCTGGCCTGACACTTTACATCTTCTTATCTTCCTCTTTGACTTTTTTTTTCTCCACATTGAGAACAAATGAAGTCATTAGAAGTTTTCTTCAGGCCGAGAGGGAGGAGCAGAGGCAAAGTAAGGCAAAGTATGCAATAAGTTTTGTCTGAGCTGTTTTCCTTTCGTAAGGCATGCCCTGAAGCTGTGTGCTTAGCTGTGTTCTGTGTAATTGTGCCTATTACCGCAAAGCCCTCCTGACCTGCCCTGGGAGCAGCGGGAAGCGGCAGCGCATCATGCCCGTGTGCCGGTCACCGCTACATCTCAAACACGGAGCTCATGGTGTCATGCTGCATGCTCAGGACTGCAGACACAGCCCCAGAGGAGGACGGGGTAGAGGGGCTGAGGCAAGGGCAGGTGGCCTGGGACCACGGCTTCAGGAATGTGAACAAGGAGTGGAATATGGGCAGAAGGGAGTGAGAGAAAGGCAGGACTGGTAGAAATGGGTGGGTTGACAGTGGTCATTTCCAACCTTAATGATTCTGTGATTCTGTGATTCTCTGAAATGCAAATGGAAGGGCTGGGAGCAGAAAGCTGAAAGTGGCTGGGGTGCAGGTAGCTGGGGGAGGGATGCTTTCTCGTGAAAACCAGCTGCAGGGTCGGAGGCCTGGACACTGACAGCTGGGACTGCCTCAGTGAGCAAAGCCAGTCATAGCAATGTGAGAGACTGAAAGGGAGCCTCCGAAATAACAGAGAAGTCTGTCCACCAGGAAACACTTTGTCCAAAACTGGGACTTCAAATGCGGCTGTTTCTCTATGGTCAGCAAATATCTGTGACAGCGTCTGCCCAGTCTGTAATGCTGGTGCTCAGAAAGGATCACAGCCTATTCAGGCTCTCACTTACTGTGTGAGCACAGGTCCTGCAGTGCTGCCAAAACTACAGGGCTGCAGCTCATCCCTCGGATGCCTCTGTAATGCCATGTGGTGCATTTCCAGTTTGTCTGCATTCAGAGGCTTGTAATTTTCTTTTTTATGGTGTTAAAACATTTCTTAGGATTAATATGTTTTGAAGCTGCACACAGAAAACATAAGGAATTGCATCCTGAGATTCCTGTTGGGGCTTTGTTCAGATGTAGCATTTGTGTGCTGGGTTTCAGATCTTAGTGCCAGGATAGTAGTCAGCTGCTTTCAGAGGAACTTGGTGCTGTATATTGGTCAGAATACACCTGATCTGAGGGCAGACATGGCATATGCAGTGAGGCACGCTGCTGGAAATGTGGCCGTTCGGTGCAGTACCTGACAACTGGGCCTGTAGAGAGGCCAAGGCCTGCAGAAAGAATGGTGTCATAATGAAGACAGTAGAAGAATATCTTGGAAAGTGTCTCATCTCATCCCACCGAGCTGGTGGGTGACCACGTCATTTCAGTACAGGGTTTTTTGTTTCTTGGTGTCTGCCAGAACAAAACTGAATAGATGGTCCCTAAGTGAGTAGTGTGCATCCTTCTCACTGAATTAGATGGGAGGAAAAGAGTATATGTTTGTATAACTAAACGCTGTATCATAGCACATCCAGCTGTAAAAGCTTAATTCAGTCTCACCAGCCAACCTGAGCAGTCTTCATTTTGACTTTTCCCATCCGAGTCTTTGCAAATTTAGACATGTTCTTCGTCTTTGTCTTCTGCCTGTAATATGCTTTAATGTACAAACAGAGCATGGAGTAGGAGGTTGTAAATATGTCAAAGGTATTGTTTTTTTTTCCCTTATGACCAGCTTTTCAACTCCAGACCAGCATAGCAGAACTTAACAGTGATGCAGAAATGGGACATGGTGGAGCACAGTCATTGTCCATGGCTGCACCTAAGATTAGGAACAAGTGGGATCTGCAGGTACAGGGTACCCTGCCAGCCTGAGTTAACAGGGTGATGGGCAAGAGCCCTGATATTGAGGCATACCTGTAGATACGTCAAGATCCTTTCTTCCTATGAGAAAAGTAGCAAAAGTATCAAATTAAGGGCAGCTGTGTGTGTTTCTGAGTTCTGACAAAAGCAAAAATACAGCAGAAGTCGAGCATAGTACGTAGCACATAGTGCACCGCCTAGTAGAGCATCGCAGCCATTACTGTTGCCCTGCTCCCTTCAGAAGGCTGTGCGGTTCAGGCTCTGCCTGCTAAATCTTTCAAGGAATACACTGCTTCCATGATACCGGTGTCATAAATTATTGCACGGTGTGGGAGATGCTCAGCTGCCTCAGCTGCTGGCGTTCAGCACCACACTGTCCAAAAGCCAGCCAGTAATTCACAAACCAAAGCCTTCACATTCCATTAATTTTCACCTTATGTTACCACAGCTAAATCATACTGTTATTTATCTCCAGTGTAAAGGAATCCTCAGGGTGAGAGTGAGAGTGTTTTTGTCACAGCTGATCCATAAGGGCTATTGTGCAGGACCTGTGTGTTTGTGAACAATCGTAACCTGTGCCTCGGTTTCCTCACCAGCAAAATGGATGCCATGTTCCTGCAGCTCGGAGGGGACAGCAGAGCTTGTTTAGCATGTATGATTGCCTTACGGAAATGCAGCTACTGTCACTGGTAGTTTTCACTGAATGCTGTCATCAGACCACGAGGATGAAGCACTTAGCAGAGTGGTGTTGCAGTCAGGGTGATCCCTCTTCCATCCACTGCATCATTTTATTTTCAAACTCCGCCACAAAGCGTGCATAAGCGTGTGAAGTAAAGCTGCGTGTATGTTGTCATGACGCAGAAATGAAAGCGTATGCTGTAGTGTTTGTTTTCCAGGGAAGATTGTGGAGGCGGGATCAGATACCTCGAGCAAATTTGGATTAGGTTTAGAAAATCTTCCTGGAAAAAAAAAAAAAAAAAGAAAAAAGAAAAAATGTATTCTGATTTACAGAACCCGCTGCGAACCCACAAAATGAAAACGTACAAAGCTATTTCCAGGTCAGCCTAAAAGCATACACGGATAGGATAAATTTTTGTGTGCGTAAACATCAAACGATCAGGAAAAAAAGTGCATTTTGAAATATGCTATGGAAAATGAATTCTGCTGCAATTACTCCTTTTTTTTTTTTTTCCCCTCCCTGTTTTCCCTCTCTCTTTCTTCTCTCCCTCCTGAAAACCTCCTGCCACAGCGCCTGCACTTGCCTCCAGACTTGTCAGACACAGTGAGCCGCTCAAGCAAACAGGATCTGGCAGAATCCGCCAAACTGCTGAGCTCAGGATGTGGTGCTATGGCCATCGGCAAGAAGCACCTGGACTTCTAGTGATTTCTACTTAGCAGTTCCACTCAGATTTGTATGACACTCTAATTATGAGTGTTAATGACTTATATAAATATTTTTCTTAATGATTTGACCCAGCAGTCTTTAAAAATACACGTTATCATATGGTGCCTTTTTTTTTTTTTTTTTTTTGTCCTGGTTTCTTTGTACTAATTTGGGGGCTTGATTGGATTTTGCTTTTGGTTAAAGCTTCTGTTATGTTGGTTCCTGCCATTGTTCTGCTCTACTGGAGATGTACGGCGTTTTTATCCTTTCCTTCAAATATGAAGATGGATATTGCTCCTTCTTTTCTATTTTTTTAACAATAAAAATAAAGGATTTTTTTCATAATGGAACCTGTACCTCTGTGCCTTTAATATTTTATATGACTCATAAGTTATGTTGGACTGTTTCTTGAGATAAATGAATGAACGTAAGCAATTTGTTATCACGTGTTTTTCCAAGGTCTAACTGCGCATTTAGTGTTTTTAAAACCATTCTTTTTTGTATCTGAAATGCTACGAGGAAATTTCAGGAAAGGCTTTAGGTGTTTTATGTAATATGTGATAGTAAATTTAAGCTTTATTCTGATCTGTAATTGAGAATGGTTGGATTTTTTTATAAGAATATATTATAGATAATTAGTTTGCCTTTTGGGTTAATACATGTATTAAAATGCACTTGAATGGAATTTACTAAATGTAGAAAAAAGAATTGATTTCCTTATGTAGTTCAGAACAGTAATCCTGAACAATTGAAGTCAGCACTATGAAATTATGTCAACAGACATAGTTCAAGATTGAAATTCAAGCCGACAGCTACATTAATGCCGGAATACCAGAAGAGTGCATTTGAGCTTGGGGAAGAGTATCACAACATGCTGGTCTAAAGCAGGGCAGAGCACAGAAGTAATTTGGGCTCCTTTACCATCGTATATATGCTGCTTGTGAACTTGCAGCTGTTTTGTATGCATCTCTGTGTACGTACCATCAAACAAAAGAACGACAGAGCAATGCTGACCTGTAAATTAAAGTAGTTTGCATTGTTTCTTCTGAGGCTGCCTTCCATTTTGAAAGGTAATATATTCTTCTCCACCGAACTTGCAAGCCACCCAACTGTAAGATTGCATTACAGTTGCAGATTTTCGTCTTTCTAATAGTATATTACATGGCTGGAGTGAAATTGACTCTTCGGAGAACGTGTTAATATGATGCAGTAATGCTAACTTATTTTGATGGATTGGGAACCAAGAGTTGGTTAAGTGGCTTGCTTTTTTCTTATGCAGTCCAGGTTCTACTTTATTTTTTTCTTGACAACGCCGTGTAAAACAAAGACACAGCTTTTAAAACTGTCTAACTAATATGATGAATGTCAATCACTTAAAAAACTCCACTGTAGCATAAACACATACTGTATACAGCTTTTATTCTGAATTAGAATAATTGAATCAATGACAGTGATTTGCCAGGATGTCAAATCTATCCATCATATCCTGTCACTACCAGTTTATTTTTTGTGATCAAAATCAAAAAGACTACTATTTTGTCATCAGCTATTTCATTAGTAGTAACAATCAGGTTTTCTCTTCTATATTTTTTAGATATGCCTGCTATATTTTTTATTTCTAAAGACACTTTTTTTTTTAATAAATCTTTTCAAAATAAAGTTTCAGAACTGAACTGTCAGTTTAATAAAGCAAGAAGACATCTGCTTTCCTATGCCAATATATTTAAAATATTATCCTTGATGCCTCAAACATTTTTTTTTTCTTTTCTTTTTGTATTATGTGTTACCTTGAATGGAAGTTCTCATTAGATGTTTAATTGTGCCTTTTGAAAGCGTGAAGTGATTCAAATGCTTGGGATAGAGCGGTTCTTAACAAAGGCGAAGTTTTACATATTTCGTCTTTTTAATGTAAATAACACAAAACACAGTGTTTCTTTGTGAAATACAAAGTCACGAGACACAGGAATTGCTGCCAACGTACTGAAATAGGTCACTGACCTAACACGCAGGAGGGAAAATATCATGGTAGTCACAGACCGTTTCTAGTTACCGTATGAACCGAGGATTGTTAGCGAGCAGTGTGTGTATCACACGTACGTGTGCAACTCCCGTGCATGTGTAAGACATGAATTGCAGAAGCTTCCATAGCTTAACACGCTAACAATTATTTTAGTAATAAAAGGAACTCCTCCTGCAAATCTGGATTAATCTTTTTTCTGATCCACTAGACATGCTTTGTGAAATAAGCGTCACTTTATACGGATGTACCGTGTTGTTTACCTAAGGCAATAACATGTAGCAAAATTCTTCTTCTTTCCTTCCAAAATACCGTATCACTTACAACAACATGTGACAGTGACTCGGCTTATCCATAAATGGAGGATGCAGTGATGCCATGCGGGCGCAGGTGTCATTCTGCACCCAAAGAGCCCCAGCTCCCTTTGGGCTCAGGAGGCAGGGGTGGTGATTTCCGTCAGATCTCCCATAACCAACCTTTGAATGTCAAGCTCCTGTACACCAAGGAATCCTCCGGCTCTTTCTTCTCTTGGCTTGAAGACAAAATGGAACTAAGGAGTGCGGCTCGGGTAATGGAAGACAGGCTATGGTGGGCTCTGTTGGCAGGCTGTCACGATGTGCTACCAGCTGCATCCCGCATCATTGCAGCCCTGTGCTGGATGGCAGTGGCGTGTAGGATGAACACAGTCCCTGCAGTGTTTGAAGGGTTCTTTCCGCAGGGGTGGTGGTGCAAGGCTTCTTTGTTTGTTGGAATTTTCAGGCAGAACTTCCCTCATTTTGACAGGTTACAAACCGAAACCACCAAACTCAAGGGAGAGAGAAGGATTCTGCCGCAGTGACAAGATTCCCACTGCAGTTATTGCCCGAGCTGTACGTAATTGTGACACGCAGTCAGGATGCAATCGTGAAAGTTAAAGCATTGTGTCTTCTGATATGTCTGATAAAAATCCGCTGTGTAATTTCTGTTGCGTTGAGGTTTTCAAAGCATAAGTATTTGGAACATGAGAAGAATGTTATGATAGATTAACTCTTTTACTACACTTGTAAAGAAATTACAGAAGCAATTTCGAGGATGCAGCTGAATTCAATTATCTGTAACTGTGGATACAGGCATCTGTAAATGGGCATTCAGCTACTTCAAACTTGAGACATATGGTAGCACAACACCAGTTTCAGCTTTAAATTTAATATAAAGTAGTGATGCTGTTCCAAACGCTTCTGGAGAAGTGTGTATCTACTTACAAGAATCCTGTACTATGCCAGTACTGGAAAGTGAGCTGTAATCAAGCCTTCCTGAAACCACAAGGTTGTCATGCATCCCTTTAAACATTTATCTGTGTTACAAATATTACACACACAAATATACATATGTATTTATCCAGGATCATATATTGGAAATGTAGTAAAATGATCTTCCTTTGCCTGTGATGGAGAAAAATCATTGTACAGGGCACGTAAAGAATGGGGAAAAAGACTTCTATGCCTCTAAGATGTGGTGAAAATATGTTCTGTCCCCATGACATTTCTTGAGGTTTTTTGTTTTCTGTTGTGAGCTACCTGAGAGCCAGGCCTGCATTTCTTTTTTAATCGCACTGAGCACATGATGGTGCTTAATCAATGATAAGTGGACTTGTATAGAATAAGAGAATGAAGGTGAGTCCTCATCATATGAAAAAAAAAAAAAAAAAAAGGCAGCTTGAATGGGAAGAAAATGTAAAAATCCCATAATAATTAATTTCAGCTTCTAGTCTAATATAAGCAAATATTGAGCTCGGTTTTTCCCAACACGGTTCCTTGATGTAGTGGATGCCTACATCTGTATTCCCACATCTGGATGGACAGGCAGAATTTCAGAAGTGCTGAGCACCGGACATGCTGGAGCATCTGCTGAGAACTCGTCCTCTTATTTAAACTCTGCTTTTAAGCAGTTTTGAAAGTTATTAGGCACATCAAGGTAATTTGCAGACCTCCCGTTCCTATCAAAACAAAGATATCTTTTGTGTTTTCTACATGTTTTTGCAAGTGGACATTCTGGTACTGTAGAACTTAACCTAAAAGTTGTCTCCAGGAAGCCAGTGCAGCTTTAGATGAGGAGCTCACTGGTAGGATTAGGTCCAGAAATAAAATAAAGTGGCAGAGTTTGATTTTGTACACTCAGAATTGTCTCAGTACCAAAGGAAGGCATCAGGTATTCTCTTAAGAAGTCTTTAAGCAGGCAAATTTCAGTACAGTTTTAGCTAATTTTTTTGGACTCAGATTGGAACAGAGCACAGCAAAGAAAGCTCTGACATGAATTTCATGTTCTGCAGAACAGAAATGAGGACTGGTTTAGCTTTAGACAGAGAAGAATCAAAGCTGTTGTGTGGGACATAGAGCCTTCCCCAGCCCCTTCCAGACCGCTCACAAGGGGTCACCAGTACAGAGCCTCATACATGGCAGCATCAAGGCATCAGAGAAGATTTCAGCACAGTTAAACACTGGGAAAGGGGGTAAAGAAAAAGTAGTGTGGTTGGCAGGCACAATTAGTGCATGGTGGAAAGCACGGCAGGTAAATACAGCAGTGAAATATATGTAGGAACAATCCCACTCTGCAGGCCTGGCCCTGCGGAGTTTTCAATCTGCCTTTGCCCAAACAGGTGAACACCAACACCGACTCACACGGAGCAGCTGAATCATGGACCAGAAAGCCATGGGGCCCAGCAGAAGCCTGCCTTAAGGAGAGATGCTGGGGTCTGAATGCCTCATCTGCAATGGGATGGTATTGACTTGAATTCAGAGAAATCCAAGCGGACAACTTGCTTCTTTAAAAGCAAAAAAATTATAAAACTTAAATGACTGATCTTTTATTTAATCCAATCTGGCAGAGGGAGTTTTAAAAATAAATAAGCCCTCCCCTGCAAAACACGAATCACGGAGCTGCTGACTACAGGATATGAGTCTGGATATGGAGCCAAATTTGCAGAGAAACATTAGGGGTAAAACAGTTCCATGTAAATCATAATCCTGGCATCCTATATGTGATTTCTACTGAATAACTGCTCATAAACATCTCAGAATCCATCGGCACAGGGCTGACACAGCGGAGGTTATCTGTGCATCTCCCACCTCCGCGGGTGCAGCTGGAAGATCTCGTCGTCCCCAGGGAGGGGAACCGCAGCCTGCAGCCCTCACAGCACGGCTGCTGCAGCGTACGTGAGGGCTGTCAGGTGCCTGGAGGCAAGGCAGCCTCTGCTGGAGGCCTGCGTGCGGCTGCCCGCTCCTCCAGCCATGGGGAGCCTCCGGGGTGGCTGGAGCCTGGCCGAGGGAACTGGACTGCATGCAGGGCGAGGAGGGAGGGCCCTGACATGGTTTCTGTCCGCAGGCAGAGCACAGATCAGTGCAGTCATTGCAGGTTCCTGATGAAGCTCCAGAAAAAGCAAGATTTGCAGCATGATTCAAGGCCAAGCGGCCATCGTGGGCTCTGCTCCTCGTCCTCCATTCCTACACCTCTCCCTGCTGGGAGGGAGGTTTGTACTGGGGTATTTGTCAGCGCTGATCACACTTCCAATGAGGAACATGGCTACAGGAGCTCATGTAGCAGGTGTCTTGTCAAAGAAAAGCTGTTTAAAAAGATGCTACACCACTTTGAGAGCAGAAGAGCCTCACTAGCTGCATGTGGAGCAATGCACAGCTGCTGGAGCTGAGGACCACAGCAAATGGAAATGAACAGGGGAAAAAAAGGAAAAAGAGTGATATTGTCTCAGCTTTCCTGCTGCTGTTTGTACTGTGGAAGCACAGACCAAATTCAAACCTCAGCACAACTCTAAAAATGCACGTATTACCTGGAGAAAATAAAACAATGTATTTCAGCCAGGAACACCTAATAAATCGGCCAAAAAAAAAAAAATAGAAATGAAAAAAAAATCTACAGGCACAGAAAGAGGACAAAATAGGACTACTGATGGCTGAAAAACCCTGGGGCAAGGTTCTGTGTGTTACCAGTCCCAGGCTCATCTCTGCAATGGCAATCTCTTCCCAAAAGATCAACCCCACATTAGGCTGCCCAAAGTAAACCAACTTTTGTATATTTTTATGAATAGAGACCCGGATAAAGAGGAAAAAAGGGGTGCAGTCCCCTTTCCACTGTCTGCCAGGCATTACAGCCTGACTGCTTCTTACCTCCCAAAATCAAACCCGGATCAGCGCGGCGCAAGGCAGTGCCACCACGGGCACCACTGCACGCGTGTCTGTGAGCATTGCGGCTCGTCATCTGTCTGCTCGGAACAATAACGGGTAGGTTAGCAGCCTTTTCACTTGTGATGTAAATATTGTATCTGGAACACAATATTTGAAATACAAAATACGGTGTTATTAAGACAGCGCTCACACATCAATTCTTGTGTGACTATAATTTGTGAAATGCCTTAGGAGGGGCTTATAAATAAAGTATAAGGTGTTATTATGAAATACATTTTAACCCAGTGCACAGAAATGCCTCGTTCCTATTGAAATCAATAGTGAAACTCCCGCTGATTTTAGTGGTAAAAGGCGGAGACCCTTGGAAATAGCTGTGTTAGGCTGAGCAACACACGGCAGTGGGTTTCAGGCTAAGCAAGCTACACAGCTCTGGAAGAAGAGGGATGCGAATGGGCTTTAGGTACCACTCAGAGCACACTAGAGCTTTCAGTTTGTTCCTCGTGCTGCTGGACAAGGCGGCCGCAGCCGCACGCAGCTCCCTTCTACACCACACTGGCAAGCTCCCACCCTGGGGAAAATCCCCAACCACAAAGCAGGCACGGCAGACCTGTGCCCCCGGCACGCAGCTCTCCGAGGCTCGCCGTGTCCCTACTGCTCCCCGATGTGCAGCCAGCCGTGGCCTTCCCCGCCGACCTGCTTCCGCAGGGCACAACAGCGAGCCAGTGAGCCAGAAAGCTCTCCTCTCCTCTGCCCAAGTAACCGCAAGGCCCTGCCTCCTTCAGGAGACCAGGGTGCACGGGATGGGGGCTCCCCACCCACCTCCATCACCAAGAGCTGGTGTCCAGCCATGGGCAGCTCATGCTCTGGGAGCTGGTGCTGAGGAACAGGCTGCGGTGGTGGAGATACACACGGCGAGTGGGTGACGACCGCTGGGCTTGCACCTCCCGTCAGCTGTTCCATGGGTCAAGTTCACCATGCAGGAGGGACCTGCCCACTGCGGTGTTAGTGCCATCCAGCCAGAGAAGGGAAATAATACACAATGAAAGGGCACACGTCTTACTGACATAGATATAAATAAAAATAAACTCCCTGTGTAATTAATATTCTCAAATTGATAACTTCCAGGTAATTAAAACTATTTACAGTTGATCTAATGACTGACCAGCATCAATTGAAAAGACATATTCTAACCTAATGGTCCTGCTCTCAGTGTTATGAGCTATCATATCATGCTTTGAGCATGGCTGCTCTTTGTCCCTAAAGGACTCGGCCCTTCTATGCGTGTGACCCTGTCTGCAGGCAGCCCTGCAACTTCACTGCTCTCGCTTCGCGCCATGGCGTTATCTGCTGCTACAAATGTGCTGCAACGAGCAGAAAGGAAAACATAACCGGCCCCGATAGCATCTCTGCCTCACAAAGGCTGTTTGTGAGGGCCAGGCTCTGACTCGGCGCTCCCCACGTCCCAGCCTTTCAGGCGCGAGAGCCGTGTTTCAGCACAGCGTGGCCAGCGCCAGCAGCACCACAATGAGCCAGGCTCGGGGTCCGGGAATGTTTGGCTTTCCTGCCAGTGACTAAAGGCCTCCAGCTTTCACTAGCCAGTCCCAGCTCGCATTGTTGCTGCCTGTTGATTTGTCTTCTCTCATTATTCCTTGACATGCAGCTCTCCACCCACGCCCACACTAACAACCCTCACACAAAGCGCATTGAGGTATTAACCAGGTTACAAGTTCAATGGAAAATTACACTAAGATTGTGCTGTGCGGCGATATAAAAGGATGGCATTCACTCTCCCAAAGAGCTTGTTAAAAACACAGCTTGTTTTCTCTTCTCAAACATCCTAACAAAAACCGTTTTTAGAAGCCAGGAACATACATTCGTGCACACATGCATTTCTGTGTGTGCCACGTATAAACACAGCAGCACGGCTTGAGCTGCCGGCTGGGAGCCCTGCTCAGCAATGCCGTTCCTTGGGAGCAGCCCAGAAACACAGGCTAAATCTGCAGCCTCCTGCTCCCTGACTGCAGTTAGAGATGAGAACCCATCCTCTTTCCATCAGCCCCAATTACGGGCTGCTGGAGGTGCCAGCGGCTCGTGAGAACCCTCCTTACTGCAAGCGGAAAATAAGCTCAACATTAAACTGAGTAAGGTTAACCTAGCACAGTAACAAAATTTGCAACACCACACTATAAGGTTAAAAAGAAAATAGTATAATAAAGGAAATACAAAGGCTTTGGCATGGTTTTTACAATCAACAATGGTTAATTTTGATATGTAGTTGTGAACAACTTCAAAACACTTAAGTTTAAAACTCTTGCAAGCACTTTTAATTGATTAGGAATGAATTCTAGATGCACAAAAATGATTGGACTGTGAACAGTAGTACAACTATATCTAAGAACAATTAACTTTTGCCGACCAAAAAGAAACGTATGATGCATGAAAATGTGTATAAAACATCTATAGAATATTCTTGTCAAATATAAATGAAATTAACTTTATTATAGAAATCATTCTGGGAGATTTCTAGGGAAGACAAATACTTACATTTCGACATAAAACAAATTGGATTATATCGAAGACACAATCTACCTTTTATCTATCAAACTCTTTTCTCCGTCGAAGTTCTCTCTTAACCCTTGTTTGCACATAGCTTCGTCCGTTAACAACCTTTGGAAATACCAACAGATATTTTTCTTACATAAATCTAGTGCGTATTGTTCCAGGTTTAGTTATATGCAATGGAATGATACAAACTTGGAACGTCAATCCATAATCTATGAACAGATTGGTAGAAGTATTCGATATACCTTGATAAAACTCTTAAATTCGTGGCAAAGCTTGTTGATCATGGCTTCTTTTTTTTTTTTTTTTCTTTTTTTTTTTCCTTTTTTTTTTCTTAAAACAACTTCATGACCAACACAGATCAAACATCCATCCAGTCTACATTGTTCTTTTTTTTTTTTCATTATAACATACAAATGCCCATTTACAAATAATACACCAAAATGAATAAAAGTTTGGATACCAAAATGAAGATTTGTTCCAACCGATATAATGCCTTCAGTGTACAAAGGTCCATGTTAGAGTCTTTTCCATGTGTTACAGCGTAGGGCACAGTTGCAGTACAGAAGTACTCTGAGAGCCATTCTTCCTTTAGAAAATACTGCTGAACATCCAACTGTTGTCCATATAGTCATTTACAGAATTAACACATGTTTTACTGTAATCTTGGCCAGTACTGAGACATATCAGGTTCACTGCCAGGAACTTGAACTGGAACTGACACTCCAGGGGAAATGAGACCTGAAAATTGAGTGGGAAAATGGATATTTTAGCTTTTCTATACATAGCACAATGTTTGCTCGCCCATTTCAGGTTCATGTGAAACCCTGTATCCACCAGCCTGCAGGACTGGGCTGGGGGAGGATACGCTTTCAAAGCCTATGTGCATATAGTCGAGCTGTTATGAATAAACTGTCGTGTTTGAGGTAAGTGGCAGAGCCCCAGCTCGATGCTACCCACTGGGAACTCGGCCCAAAATACACTGAGCATTCCTATTTTTTAAATGTTCCTCTGTTGCTCCCGGTGATACTGACAACCTTTTACCCATGTTGTGCCTTATTAGCACAGGTCAGTGCTCCCAGAGTTACCTGCCTCTTAGATAACAGAGCCCTGGCAAGCATCCTTCGGTGCAGACGCGGCAGTAACATGCTCAGCCCCACACACGCTTCTCTTCACAGCAAGCATGGCTGTGCCAGTGCCTAGCACCACAGTGAATGCTGCTGTGGCTCAGCCACACCGAGGTCTGCGAAAGGCTAGGGCCCCCCCAGAAGCCTCACCCCACCCAGCTATGGGCAGGGCCTCGTTAACCCAGTGCCTCCCACCCCCTTCCCAGCAAAGCCCGCTTGCTCACCTGTGGAAGTGGTGCCAGAGGTGCCCATGGGCTGGCTATTCATGTGTGTCTGCATGTGCGGAGGGGTGTAGGTGTCATAGCTCCGGCCGTTCACTGACGGGCTGGTGGGCAGCATGCAAGAGTAGGAGGAGGTCTGGCTGGGTACCGGGGGCTGCAAGGACAGAGAAGCATTAGGTGTGCGGACAGCCCTGGGGCTCAGAGTCTTGGCATACCCGCACGCGTCCCCTCCACTCAAAGGTGCCAATGGCACAACACGGCCAGAGACCTGCTCACACCACATCTTCACCCAGAGGTGGCTGCCAGGCAGACACGGGAGCTGGGGAGGCCCAGCAGGGCCACAGCCCAGCCCAGAGCACTCTTTGATCCTTTGTCGGCCGCGCTGCCCGCCTCCAATATCGTGAAATAAGGGCTTAACCGACGCAATTCCTTTCCCTGAACTTGAGAGACTCTAACTTTATTTGGTTAATTTTGGTTCAGCAATTAGTAACATGGTAATTGCCGCGGCGAAGGAGTCAGGCTCTCTAATCGGCTCGCCCGTCTCCAGCAGTGGTCAATGCTGCATGCCTCAGACAAAGCTGCACAGCTCCCGTAATTGGCCAGCACCTTCCTAGTCCAACCCCACCATTAAAAAAGGAGGAATTTTGCATCTGAAAGGTCTATAGAAACGGACCCCAAAGGAATAGATTTCTTCCTCACCCAGCTGGTGATCAGCTAATGCTTTCAGGCATGAGGATTGACAGCTCTTGCAATTCTGGCTTAGCTGGCAGAACCACTGATGCTAATCGCACCCTCCCCTCGCTCAGGTGTCCCTCACGCGCTTCCCTCCCGCAGCGGAGCGCTCCAACCGCACTCCGACAGCGCGCAGCCCCGTTGCCGTGCCTTAACCTCAGGGCGGGCGTTCTTGTCTGAAATGGGGTTCCTCACGCCAGACCTGCTGCCTCGCGATTGTAAGGTTGGAAGAGACCATTAAGACCATCTAGTCCAACCCTCAAGCCATCCAACCATCAACCATTCTGAGGACCCTTCTCTTCTGAAATCCCAGAAAAGCGCTCATCTGAGCGCGACGCCCTCTCTGCAGCGCTGTGCTTACTTGCATAGGCAGGTTGTTGGCCATGGTGAAGCTGGGCATGGGTGGCAGCGCGCTGTACGTGTTCGTGAGCGCCGTGTCTGTCCTGCCCAACATGGAACCTGATGTGAAAGAGGAAACTATAATAGAATAGACAGATAGATGGAGACATTAGTTTAACCACGATCGCGCTCGGCGGCACAGTCCCACGGTCTCGGTGTCCCGAGGATGGCTTCACGCGGGCGGGTTGGCTGCATTACCGGGGGTGGTCGGCTGTGGGATCGGCTGGTAAACGCTTGTGCTGAAACTACTGCTGATGGGGATGTGGCTGGGAGTGTTGCTGGCTTGTCTCCGCTGGTTCCGCAGCTTCTCCTCCCTTCTCCACTTGGCCCTTCTGTTAGAAAACCACACCTGGAAGCACAGCGTTTGAGGCGTGAGTGGCCTGGTGGGGCGCGGGCACGTGGCTCCCCGGGTCACCCAGCACAGAGCTGCCCCACAGCACAGCAAAGCCAACCCCATCTGCTGCTACTTCCTGATGGAGGAGATGGGCAAACACCCGGCCTAACACTTGGCTTCAAGAAGCCACTCATAACAAATTACAATGGTAAAAGGAAGAAGGATAACAGCAGTAACTACATGGCAGCTCCGTACCTGTATCCTTGCTTCAGGCAAGTCTATTTTAGCAGCTAGTCGCTCTCTCGCAAACACATCGGGATAGTGGGTCCTCTCAAACTCTGCAAGGAGAAGTATTGCCATGTGAGTTGTAGAGAACGAGTGTGGCTGATGGTCAAGTTCAGCCTTGTGGCATGGCTGCACCCTCGGTGCCTGCAAGAATCAGTGCTGCGAGAGAGCACTGAGCTCCCTGCACAAATGTGTGCTGGGAAGGACCCCAGGCTGTGGGGCACAGTGGGGCTGGGGCTGAGCGTGATCTTCTTACCCCTGTGAGAAGCTCCCATGGCACCCTGACCCCATGACCAAGAAGCCGAGTGGCACGTGGCCGCATGACGGCAGGAAATCTGGGCAGAGAGCCGGCCACGGCTGGGGAAAAGGGCACCGGCTGCCAGCCATGGGCAGCAGCAGCGCTGGGGATGGGGAGCAAGCAATGGTGCTGGCACCCAGCAGCCAGTCCTGCCTGTACCCATGCCCTGGCCTGCCAGCATCCAGCACCCTGCCATGCTGGTACCCAGTACCCTGCCCCACCACCACCCAGCAGGAGGAGGTCAACCCGGAGTGCAGCACTGCACTGAGCCCTGCGCTGCCCTTTCTGTTCTCTGCAGCCATCGGTGGGGGTCGGAATTAAATGGCATGGAAGGAGCCAGGGGCCTCAGAGCTGTCCGTATCTCTACAAGGCATGTGAATGCCAAGAATCTGCTCAGCTCCTAACGCAGCCAGGGTGTCTCTTGCCTTTCTCTCCTACTTCAGTGGCAGCAAAATGTCGCTCACCTTTCTCAAGGGCTTCGATTTGCTCTTGGGTAAAGGATGTCCTATTTCTCTGCAGCTTCCTTTTCAGCTGAAGTCTCATCTGGGCCTCATCGGAATCTTCCCCATTGGAGCTGATGGAGTTGGTGTTCTCCCCTCCTCCCTCCTGCTGCGGGCAGCCGTCTGCGGGAAGGAGAGCGCGGAGGTGAGACGGCGACACGGCACCTCGGGAGCGCGACCGGGACGAGCTCTACCAGAACAGGGGCTGAGCAGCTGACCCCCTTCCTAAAACAACCTCGGGTACCACAGCGGTGTGGCCCTGATGACACTGCGAACACAGGGATGCTGCATCTCCCCGCGCTACCATTAAGCATTCCAAACAGAGAATTACAACCGCCCTCTCTGTATTTCACATTATTTTTCCTCCGGGATGAAACCTGCCTAAAAGCCCTCTCTGCTGGTGGGGATTCGTTATCCGGACTCTGCCAAAGCACCGGGGCAGCCCCTGTGCCCACCCAACGTATTTACCTATCGCTATGTTTAAAAGAGCAATGTTCGGTATTTCGGATTATCTATAATCAGTAATTCCCATCTAATCAATTAGATGTTGATAGGTTTGCAGAAAATGCTATTAAGGAACCAAACCAAGCTTGTAATCTTTTTTAAAAAATATTTATCCCGTTTTTATTTGAATTCTGCACAGTCAATTTCATTTTAAAGGTTGTGAATTTAGAAGTGCCTGCATTGTTCTGCAGTTTTATTCAACTATTGTATGAGTGTGCATCGCCTTGACACCTATTACTGAGCACAGCTGTAATTATATCATCACCAAGAACAGGCTATAATTGCCGAAAATGGAATTTTATATTTAGATAAAAGGACCGTCCATTCTTTGTAAACGCGGCGCACCAGAGAAAAGTAAGATTTCTTTGAAAATTTTAACATGTAATTTTCAAAGGAACGGCGGCGAGGAGCTCGCGCAGCTGAGCGCCTGGCACGGCTCTCCCCGGGCGCTCCCGGCGCGGGGCGGCCCCGCACGGCTGCGGGCAGCGCGGCCACGGTCCCGGCCCCGGCCCCGCTCGGAGCGGCGCTCCGCGGCCTCAAAGGGGAAGCGGAGAAGGAGCGCGGGGGCCGCCGAATGCTAATCATTCCAGCCGCGAAGTTACGGCACGAATACGGCGCGACGCTCCCGCGACACCCTTGAAATATTGTGGGAAATCGACTTTCAAGTAATATCATTTCTAATCGGCTCACAATGGTCCCGGCCTTCAAAGCGCGGGGGGAATTGTGACGGGAGCCGGTGGGACCCTTTCAACCACTTTGAAATGTTTTAAAACCCGCACTTTCTCCCCCATTTAAACACGGGGATTCAGCCGCAGCGGCCACCATATGGGCGGCCGCAGCCCCATTGAGACGGCCGCCGGAGGGTGAATAGCCGGGGGTCTGCCTTTCAGGGCACACAAAGCCGCCCCGCCCGGGCCGCGCCGTCGCGGCGGGGCCGCCGCCCTGCCAAGCGCTGGTGGCAGCGCCGGGGGCCGCCCGCCCGGCCCGGGGGCGGCAGCCTCACCTCCGCCACCGCCCTCATCCATCACTGTCCGCCCCGCGCCCCGCGCCCCGCTACCGGAGCGCTGCTGCCCCCGGGCCGGGCCGGGCGGGCGCTGCGTCCCACCGCGGCTCTCGGTCCTCCCGCACACCCGCGCGGACAATTAAGACGGCTCTCCTCTCCGGGAGCCCCTCCGCCGCCTTTTTTTTTTTTTTGGTTTTTTTTTTTTTAAGAAGGCCCTAAAAGGAGCGATCTCAATAATAGGGCTGTTCCACCTTCCAGACCTAATCCGTAAGAAAGGGAGTGAATGTCCGTCCCTATTATCCTATGGCCAGACCATCTGACGCTGGGCATAGGATTTGTTTCCTGGAAAAAAAAAAAAAAAAAAAGAAAGA
This sequence comes from Alectoris magna, assembly GCA_030625065.1. Classification (NCBI taxonomy): domain Eukaryota; kingdom Metazoa; phylum Chordata; class Aves; order Galliformes; family Phasianidae; genus Alectoris; species Alectoris magna. Next base: position 54,715,568 of record CM060565.1, on the reverse strand, counting down.
AAGAAAAAAAAAAAAGACGCTGGGAAATAAAATCATTCCTCGGTTTCTCAGTGCCGTACTCAGCGAGGCGGAAAACGAGCAAAAAAAGATAGCGAACCAATTGCGGCACCGCTCAGCCACAGAGCCGGGATCAAAACATTGTAGCATCTGTTGAAAGAGAAAGTGTCTAAATCCTATAGAAGGCTTTAGACTTAGAAGAGAGGGAGGGAAAAAAAGATAAGAAACAGTGTCGCGGTGATCCCTAAACCCGCTAAATCGCTGGAGAGTTTCTCCCGGATAGTGATGTCTCTTTTTTGTTCTGTCAGCCCCTGCTTATCCATTATTTTATTCACCGCCGCATGGCGTTTATCAGATTGAGACCATATTTGTGCCCCTCTGAGACCTAACCTCGCCTTATGCTTTTTGAGTAATGGACTCTTAAAATCCAGTAACATTCCCCTGCAAGGGAAAAACGCTAGCGGCGGCATGAATATTCCGGCGCGCAGCCGTCCCTCTCGCTTCGGCCCCGCTCGCTCCCGCCCCGCTCGCTCCCCTACTCCCCGCTCCTTTCGGGGTGCCCCGAACCCGTGCCGGGGGTTCCCCCCGAGCTCCCAGGGCGGCGCTGCGCCGCCCCTCCCGCCGGGCTCGGGGTTCCGCACTGCTCCGCTGGGCGCTGCGGGGCCGGGGCAGCCCGCAGGTCGCGGTGCGGAGGGCTCTGGCCGGGCTGCGAGGGGGCGTCGGGGCGCAGAGGGGAAAGTGGGCTAAAGAAGCGGGGGGCGGGGGGAGCGAGGGCCGCGCTCTATCTTTCTGGTGTCCTTCATAGATTGTTTTCTTCTCTTAAAACTGACATGTCTAATTGGCAAGCGGTGCCATATCGTGTCCAGAGGTCTCCTGTGGAACATTTCTACAGCTGTCTCCTTCAACTAGACGCTTATTCATGTCGCCTTAATGAGAAACAAAACGATCTCTAATGAGCAATTACATAGCGACAGAATTGTTCCCATAACAAATTCTTGCGTGCGACAGAAACATCCTTTGTACCAGATATTCCGCACACTGTTACCGATTTTTTTTTCCTCGCGGGGCGAAAACAAAAAGCAGGTTGTTGTGTGCGGGCACCTCCTCGAGGGGAGCAGCCGCGGCCGGAGAGCCGCTCTCAGACACGGCCATTAACCATCCCGAGTGGGTAACGCGGCATCCCATTATCCTTCATATTATCCCCTTGTCATTCCTACAACCGATACCTATTAATCTTCAGGATAAACACTTTCCTATATTTACGAAGTCGTTCCCGTCGAGGAGGGACCGCTGCCTGCCCTTCGCAAGGAGCTGACCCCGGAGCGGGGGCACCCGCGGCCGGGCACCACCTCCGGGGGCCACATCTGGGCACCACATCTGGACACATCTGGGCGCAGCTGCCCGACCCGCGCGGCACTCACCTTGTGCGGGCTGCCCGGGTACCGAGGTGCCGGGATACCAGCCGGGCCGGGTGCCCCACGTCCCCGTCTGCCCGTTCAGCATCCTTAGCTTGTCGTACATCCCGTCGGCACCCATCTGTTGCTTTTCGCTAGCCAGGTTGCGGAGGACTCTGTTTATCGACGACACCTGCAAGGCAAAGGACAGAAGGCAATGGTAGGGCGGTAGCGCTGCCCCCGAGCCGCCCGCAGCCCCGCGCCCACCGACTCCCGACCCCGGCCCCGAGCCCCGCGCTGCGCCACCGGAGCGACGCTGCGGCTGATGCTCGCGGTGCGGTGCGGGCGCTGGGGACGACCGCGTTGTTTGTCGCTTTCCTCCCCCCCCTCCCGACCCCCCCCCATCCCGCTTAAAGGCATTTGTCAGATTCTGTATGAAAAAAAAAAAAAAAATGCGCCTGACCCTGCCACATGCAAATGATGCGAACCTGCTCTCCGCTCACTGATAGCACAACAAAGGAGGCAGAGGCTACAGCTACCCAGCACCACACAGCACACAGCGCGGTTTCTCTCGTGGACTTACACTGGGTATGTTATCGTTGGTACAGACCCCCTCCGAGAGTAATCTGTCTCGAATCTCCCACGCAAAGATGGAGGGGCACTCTCGTTTATACTGCGCTATTTTGCTTACAACTTCGGGAGTCGCTACTCTCGGCTTACTACCTCCGATCGCCCTGGGCCTGATGGAGCCAGTTTCGTAATACCTGCCCAAAATTTTACTCACACATCCATTCGACACCTGGATAGGGAAGCGGACAGAAAACCACATTATTAATAATCTCAAGACAAAAATCAAATTGTTTAAGTATGCATTAAACAATGACAAGCTTACGTTTTGATTGTCCAGCACTTGGACTTTTGCATCTGCATGGGTCTATAACACAAAAATATACCTTAAATGGTATGAGAACTTACTGAGAGAGGCTTTTTTTTTTTTTTTCTTTAAAAAAAAAAAAAAATTACATTCGTGGCCCTACCCTCCGCAAAAGTGCTACTTGAAAAACGTTTGGACGGAAAAGAGAGATATATATCTATATGTATATTAAAAATCGGTTCCATAAGGAAACCTTCCGGAGGTACCGCTGAGGTCCGCCCTACCGCCGGAGCTCGGCATTGCGGTACCACCGCACGGACAGGGCCGGGCGCTGCGCTCCGGGTCCGCTCAGGAGGAGTGCGGCCACGGCTCCAGGGAGGGGTGCGATGGAGCGCTTCGCTTCGTTATCATTAGATTGGGGTTTGATGGGTATTTTTGTTTTTTTCTCCGAAAAAGAAAAAAAAAAAAAAGGAAAAAAAAAAAACAAAAAAAAAGGAAAAGTGAAAATAAGAGTAAGCCACTAAGCCACGCCAAATGCATACGGATCTTACAAAATGATAGTAAGTAAATACAGGGGGAATGGGGAGGAGGGAAGCTGCAATGACGCCGAGCGGTGCGTTCGTTTTGTTACAGCGAGCTCGCCGTAACAGGAGTGCAGGTTACCACCGGGTGGGAAAAAGGAGGGAGGGGGGTGGGGGGGGGAAAAAGAAAAGAAAATAAAAGAAATGAAAAAAAAAAAAAAAAAAGAGAGAGAGAGAGAGAGATTTTCCAAAGGTATATCTAAATATCTATACGCTGCGAGAGGTCCGGCCGCACACAGCAACGATCAGCAGATTTGTGAGGCTGGAACGTGGGTGGGAGCGGGGTCGGCCCCGGGCGCCCGTGGGGCAGCGGGCAGCGGGCAGAGGGCCGGGAGGAGCGGGCGCGCCGCCGCCTTCACCTGCAGGATTCGGGAGATGTCGCACGGCCGCGCGCCGCTGTGCGCGAGTTCCACGATCTTCTGCCGCGTGGAGTCGGGCAGCGGCCTCCCGTTGACGAACACCCCGCCGAGCTGGTTCACTCCGCTGTGACCTGCGGGAAGCACAGCGCCCTGGTACCGCCGGCCCGCACCGCCCGCCCCGCGCACCGCCCGACTCTAAGCTCGCAACCCCCAGCGCGTCCCAACGCCGGGGCTGCGCCGCGCACCGCCGGGGTCGACTCCTCGGATCGCTTTCTCTCTCCCTGTCTCTTTTTTTTTTTCTTTCCCTTTGCCGCCCCCGAAAACGTAAAAAAAAAAAAAAAAAAAGAAAGAAATGAAATAAAATCCTCCCCGCGTCCCCGCGTCCTCCCCGCATCCCTGCAGCATCCCCGCCGCATCCCCGCGCGGCGCGGCTCGGCCCGCCGGAGCTGCTCGGAGGCGGCCGACCTGGGGCTGCGGCGGGGGGAAGGATCGATCCCTGGAGAAGCGCCGCTCCGCGCTCGCTGCGCTCTCCTCTCGTCGGAGCCTCCTGATAAATGGGCTGCGAGAGCCCCGGCTCCTTAGCAATAAATAAGCTCCAAATATAGAAGAGGGGGAAAATATGATGAGCCTCTGTGACATTTGTCTTTAAAATAAAACTAGCTGCACGTCAAGTTTGAGCTTAATTTCTGGAAATAGGCGGAAGTCGCCCCGGATCATGCATGGAAGGCTAATTGAAAAGATCAGTTGGAGCACTTGTGGCAGGCGTGTCACTTTATGACAGTCCTCTGCTTTTGAAAATTGCATCGTCACGACAAATAGTAGCATGATAAAACGACCCTTTCCGTCCGCATTTGGATATCACTCAGACGAGATTGAACTCCGCTCGCTTTCCCTCCGAGGGCGGCCGCGCTCGGAGGCAGCCGGGGGCTGTGCAGGACACGGCCGAGGGGCCGCGCTCCCCGCGCAATGGATGCGAAGTGACACCCGGGCGGGAGGCACCGCGCCGCCGCCCCCCGACCCGACCCGACGCCGGCGCGCAGCGGCCGCGGGGAGCGGCGCCTCCTCCTCCTCCTCCGCGCGCGCCCCGTCGGGCGGGGAGGGGGGGGGTCGGGGACGCAGTTTGCGGGTGCGCTCCGCGGCGCTTCGCGGAAGAGGTTAAGCCTTAATCACGCGGTAATTTCCCTGGAGAGCCGCGCGGCTCTCGCCCAGTGGCGATGATTATGCGCCTCGTGTTGTACGGCCAGCCGTCTAATGGGAAAGCATATGGTGTCAATTTGGACGCCCGGCACCATATACACCCAGGAGTTATTAACACAAAGCCTGGAGAGCCCGCCGCGACCTTTAAACAAAATAAAGGCTTCACCCGAATGATATCTGTTCCGCCGTCCCGATCGGAGACGCCGCCGGCCCTGGGCGCGGTGGGGACGCCCGACCTCACGCCGCCGCCGCCGCGATTTTCCGAGGTCGCGCACCCCGCCGCGCCGCCCGACCGCCCCTCTCCCGTGCGCGGGAGCGCAAAAGCCGCGCAGGGCCGCGCGGCACTTACTGTTCTGCATGGTGGGCCGGGGCAGCGGGGTCCCGCGGGGCTCGCCTGGAGCGGTCTGCGGCAACGAAACGCGCGTTAGTCGGGGGCAGCGCGCACCGCACGGGATATCCCCCGGCCGGGGCGAGGGCTGGGGGGCAGAGGGCCTCGGGGCGAGACGCGCGTCGGGGGGAGGCGTCGGGGAGCGGCCACTTGCCTGGAAGCCGGGCGCGCTGTCCTCTCCTGCAGCGTGGGGGCTCGCACATCTGCGTGCCTCTACTCCCGGCGGCCCTCTAGGACAAAGCAGACGGAGCGCGTTAGCGGAGCGCAGCACCGCTCCCGGTTCGCCTCCTTCCCTCCGTCCCTTCCCCTCTCCCCGCAACTTTTTTTTTTTTTCCGCGCCTCGCGGTTAACTTCTTTTTTCCTCTTTAGATCTTCCCCCTTCGCACTGTACTGTGACACACGCTGTCTACCTCGCCTCACTGCCTTAAAAAGTACGAACAGGAGGGGGTGAGAGCCGCCGAACAAAGCCTACAGAAAGCGAACAATGGCCTCCATTCTGCTCCGCTACCCCAACCCCGGGCGCAGGAGCTCCTTCCCGGCCGCGCAGCCCCGGCGCAGCGCGCACAAAGCGCGGCCGAACGCGCCCCGCGGCCCCGCACGGCCCGGCCCGGGAGCTTCTCTTCTTCCTTTCTTTCTTTCTTTCTCTCTCTCTCTCTTTTCTTTTTTTTCTTCTCCCTGTTCTTTCGGTTTTATTTATTTTATTTTGCTTGTGGTTTTGTTGTCGTTTTTTTTCCCTCCCCCTCTTTCCCCCCTCCCTTCATCTGCACCCCCAACACTTCTATATTTATTTATTTACGTGCCCCCCCACCCCCCCACCCCCCCGTCCCTCCCCCCGAGTATTTATTTATCCGAACGCGGCGCGGGGGAGAATGGAGCAGTGATTTCTTCTCGTTATAAATATCGGCGGTAATTGTGTTACTGGTGCGCGTTGTTCGGGGCTGTAAAAAGATACAACAGCGCAGTGGGGCGCTCAATTGGGGAGGGACAATTACAATAAAGAGCCCATTCAAGGGGGTAGCTAAAAAAAAAAAAAAAAGAAAAAAGAAAAAAAAAGAAAAAAAAAAGGAAAAAAAAAAGGAGCTAAAATAATGAAATAGTCGCAGCCTTCGTTTTCTCTACATTTTTTGGTTTTGTTTTGTTTTGTTTTCCAAGCCTACAAACACTCACTGCTTTTCTTTTGCACCTATAATAAATATCAGTTTTGCTCTTCCCGCATACGACGGGATTCACTCAGGACGAGCCACGCTGCTATTTACGGAGAGGCTTTTAGGAACCTGAAATCCACAAGAAGAAGCGTGCTGACGTTCCCCGGTAAATATTTACCGCTGGCACCCGCACCCCGCGCTGGGAAAGAAGGGCAGAAATCAGCCGCCCGGCTCCGGAGGTGGCCACACCGCGGCCTCGGCCCGAGCGAGGAGCCGGAGGCGGACGGGGCACTGCGCACAACTCAGCCCCGCGGCAGCGCCCGGACTTGGGAGCCCCGCGGCGGTGCGGGGCGGTGCGGTGAGGGGCCGTGCGGGCCCCAACCCCGCAGGCCGGGCCCCGTTTGCCGCTCGGGCTTCAGGCCCAGATCCGGTGACGTTTCGGAATATTTCCCCCCCTCCCCTCTCCCTCTGCAGAAACGCAACGAGGGGTGAGGGTGGCAAACTTTCCCTTTCTCGGGGCGAAGGAGTGAAAGCTCAAAACGAATCGCCGTGCGATGGGGCGCCGGGAAAGGTCAGCGGCTGTAAACATTTATGGGTGAAGGCCCTTTGATTATTTTATGTCCCCGGGACGGGGCCGCCGCCGCTCTCTGCCCCGCGCAGCACCTGCCCGTGCGGGCGGCCCACGAAACTTTGTCCCAACTTTCCCGAAGTGACCGCGGTGTGACACCTCCGGGCGGGTGAGAGCCAAACCCGCATTTTCTGATGGCACTTTGAGAGGGGAAAAGAACCCGAAGGGAAGAGAAACAACTTCGTTGCTTGCGCGGAGAAGTTTGCCACTTCTCTACAAAATAATGATAAAAACAAAAAGAAAGGGGAAAAAAAAGAAGAAGAAGAAGAAGAAGAAGGGGGGGGGGGAAAGAGAGAAAAGAAAAAGGGTTTGGAGCAGAGGGGGCTCCCAGGCCCGGTATCGCGGGGGGTCACGAGCAGAACAGAAGCAGATCCCGTACGGCGCAGCAGCAGCCGGAGCTGCGCGGAGCTGGGCCCGGCGGGGCCGGGGAGGCTCGGGGAGAGCCCGGGGTGGCGAGAAGAGTTCGCGGCCCCTCGGCCACGCTCAGCCCCGCTCGGGCCCGGCCGCCTCGGCCTACGCGGTGCCTCTCCCCGTCCTCTTTCCCCCCGGAGTCCCGAGCCCCGTCCTCCTGCTGCCGAGCCCCTGCCTCAGCCGCGTCCCAAGCGCCGGCCGAGCCCCGCGGCACAAAGCGGCCCCCCGGGCACCGCCGCTGCCCGCCCGCCCTATCCCTCTCGCCCGGCGCCACACAGGGCCCGCACGGCCCAGCACGGCCCCTACGGCCCCGCACGGCCCGGCGGTGCCACGGGACGCGGTGCCGCTGTCCGCAGTATCCCAGAGCGGCTCGGCCAGAGGGCACCGCGCGAGAGCAGAAAGTTTGCGAGCTGCGGGCCGGAAAGTTCCCCGGGAGCTCCGCGGAATGCAAATGGGATGGAGAGGGGGAGCGGGGGGAGCGGAGCCCAGCGCGGGGCTGCGGAGCGGTGCGGGGAGCGGCTCGGACTCACCTCGCAGAGGCATATCCCGTCCGCGGCACCGCTGCTGTCAGCAGGACGGGGCGCACCGCCGGGCACTGACGTGCTCCCAAAGAGTTGCCCGCAAAATAGTTTGTCTCCACTGAGGCTGCAGCGGCGGTGCGATGCCGAGGTCCTGGGAAGGAGACAGAGATTGACACCGCGGTGGCTGTCAGCGCGGAGCGGGCGCGGTGTGCGGCGGAGCGGGGCCGGAGCACACCTCTCTGATTGGCGGCCCCGCGCTAATGGATGCGGCCGCTCCTGCCTCGCCTCCACCGCTCTTCACTGGCCCATTAGCACAGCCTGACCTCTGTCATCATCTTCCAGCAAAACACTTCCTCCCTGCGCCTTAACCAGAGCGGGAAATGAGGCCGGGCCGGGGCTCGCTTTTCAAACCCACTAATCACTCCGCACATGCAAATGCTCCGTTCGCTCCCACACAAAATATTGCTTTATGCAAAGCGACGCCATCGCCTCCCCGCCGCCGATTGGCCGCCCCGCGCCCGGCACGGCTCAATTGGCGCAGCCGTTTGCATATGAATGCGATGGGCCCGGCTCCCGGCCCCGGCTCCGCACCCGCGGCCCGGCCCCGCCGCCCCCCGCGACGCGATGCGCACAGCGGAGCGGTGCTGCGCGGCGGAGGGAGCGGCGCGTTCCCAGGTGGGGCCGAGCCGGGGCCGGCGGGGGGCAGAGAGCGCCGGGGGAGAGGGGGCACAGCGCCGGGGGGGAGGCGGGGGCGGCCTCTGCGCGGAACGGGGCACCTCGCCCCCCTCCCCGGCCCGGCCGCACTCAGCTCGTGGAGGGCTCTCGAGAGGGCCCGGAGGGCCCTTCGCTCACCGCCCCACGTGCCGAGGGCTGCGGGGAACCCCGCCCCGGCCGCGCCCCGCAGGTGTAGGGCCCCGCGGATGCGGACACAGAGGGGACGGGCGCGGGGAGTCCCCGACGCGGGGCGGAACGGCGGTGGGAAGGAGGAGAGGGGCTGGGGATTCCGGGAGGCACCGGGCAGAGGGAGGGAGGGACGGACGCGCGGAGCATGAAATGAAGTCGTAGCCGCATACACTTGACTTCTCTTGACATGTGAAAAGTGCTAAAAGTCAAAGCTCATCAATAAAGTATCTTGAAACTGAATAAGAGCGCTGACAACCATTGCATTCTTAAATAAAGTACAATGAGGAGACAAACGACTCTGCCAAGGAGTTTGCATGTGAGTGAAAGGGCGCTCAATGGGAGCGGGATAATGGGCCGCGGCCGCAGGCACTGCCCGCCCCGCGCCGCCGGAGCTGCCTGGGAGCGGGAGGGGGCAGAGGGGGGGACCCGACCGCAGCTCCCCGCACCGCTGTGCGGAGCGAGAGAAGAGCGGAACCACCGCAAAGCGACCCCCGGGTGCCGCCCCCTTCCCGGGGACGCTCGGCCCCTGGGGGAGTTTGGGAGCGGGGCTGGGCTCTGCCCCGGGGGGAAGTCAGCCGTGTCCGCGGGCCTCGCTTTTGTCACTTTGCTTTCTTTCTCTTTTTTCTTTTCTTTCTTTTTTCCTTCTTCCCCCCCCCCCCCACCCCCCCGATAGTTTCTTCCCGCTGCATTCTCCACCAACCGAGCAAGTTTGGGGTTTGCTCTCGCTTCTTCTCTCCCGTCCGCAGGTTAAAGGGAGAAGAGGAAAGGCGCGCAGCTCCGCGGAGCGCTCCCCACACCCGTCTCGGGGCCGCGCTGCTGTCCCCCCCGCGCTGCGTCCTTTGTGTCCCCTCCGCCCCAAAAAACTTTCACCCCCCCCCCCCCCCCCCCACGCCAAAGAGGGGAGGGAGGAGGGAGGGGGAACGCCGCTGACGTCACGGCGGTGCGCGTCGGGGGGCGAAGAAAGCCGAAAGTTGAGGGGAAGAAAGAGCGGCGGTGCGGAGCGGCGTGCGGGGCCCTGTCCGCGTCCGACCCGCGCTGCCACCCGGCCCGGCCCGGCCCGTCGACGCCCAGCCGCCATTTTCCTCGGCCCGCGGCCGTGGCAGCCCCGCAACGGGACCCCCCCGCAGCGGGAGGAGCCGCCCCGGGGCCGGGACGCTGTGCCCTCGGGCGGGGCTGCGGGCGGGGAGGGGGAGAGCCGTGCCCGGAGCCCTCCGCACTAAACGCCCGCTTGCTCCTGTGATGATTTTTCTTTGACTTTTCTCTTGCACCCAGCAGCCTCCTCCCCGTTGCCAGTCCCTCCGAGAAGGTGAAGCCCTCCGGCACAGCTCTGCCAGCGGCTGCCTGCCTGCCTTTTTTCCTACCTCCTCTCTCCTGTTCCAGCAGAGCCTCCGGCCCCCGCAGCCCCGCACGAGAGCGGCACCGCCCGCATTCGGCCGTGCCTCCACTCTCCCCTACTGCATTTTGAAAACCACTCAAACAAAAAGTATGGGGGGGGGGGAGGAGAGGAGGGGGGAGAAAGGAGAGCAGGAAAAAAAAGTTATATATGTATATATGTATATATATATATATAAAATATACACACACACACATATATATAAAGGTAAGCAACCACTATACGTGGTCAGATTCTTTTTGTGTTTGTTTTTTCTTTTCTTTCCTTTAATTGCTGCCCCTAATTAATGTAACGTCCCTCTCTCCACGCTTCTCTCCCCCCGGAGCGCTCTCTCTGTGCCGCACAGCGGTCCCCTCTCGCCGCACTCCGTCGGGCGCTGAGCACAGCTCTACACACCCCGTATCGTCTCCTCGGATTAATGTCCGGGCTGCGAAGTACCTTTTTTAATACCCAGAAAAATGCTTAAAGTCCCCTTGTCCAGTCCGGTCTGAGAGCGAAGAGATACACCAGCCCTGACGGCTCCGACTACGCTGCGTTTGCCTCCGGGACACCGCGTGCCTGTTCGGATCTGTGCTGACAGCGGGTGAGACCCGCAGCGCGCAGAGTTACACGGGGCTCTCCGAGCTGGTAACCAAACTTTGGGACCGCTCCGTGCGGATGGAGCATCGCACCGGCGGGATAAGGCCGAGCGGAGCGGCTCTTTAAATGCCGTTGTCTGGGACGAGCAGCAGCTGAGCTCCGTTCGCCAGCGCAGCGCGGGTTTGATTACAGACCGAAAGAGGGGAGGCTTATGATCCCGCGCCTCGGGACCCACAGAGCCCTTCCCCAGTGCGCTTCCAACGGCCGAGCTGTCCGGGGCGGCCCGTGAGCCCCGCACGCCGCCCAGCACCGGGCCGCTCTGCCCCGCGTACGGCACCGGCAGCGGCGGTCGCTTCCCCTGCCCGGCCCTCGGCGCGTCGCGCTCGGAACCAAGCTGAAATCGCGGCGTTCCCTGTCTGGGAAGCCCGAAAGTTGGGTTAAAGGGATGTAATGGCCGCAAACGTCCTCGCTCGGCCGAACCCCACGCTCGATCCCGCATCTCTCAGTGCCGCCGCGCCATACGTCAGCGGGATGCGCATATAAAAGCGGCTCTGGTCAGAGGTAATTATGTCACAGCTTTCTCCCGGCGTGACAGCTGGATAAACACCGTCCCCATAAACATCTCTAATTAGGGAGGAGGATCTCGCAGAGATGCTGTTTGATTTATTGCTGCCGGAGAATGTCCATTTACCGCGATATCGCCGCGCAGCAGCGGCGAGGAGCGCCCGGGGACGCCGTGCACAGGTAAGCGGGTCTGCGAGCTCTCCGTCGGCCCTTTGTTCGCCGCTATTTCGGGGACACAACGCCCTTCGGCGGTTCTCCCCGCCCGCCCGCTCCGCGGTACCCATTCCGAACCCCCGACGGCCGCGCGGAGCCCTCCCTCAGCCCGCACGGTCCCGCGGCCCTGCGCTGCCCCCGACGGCGCGGCAGTCGCTCCCCACCTGTTGGGCCGTGCGCTGCCCGCGGAGCGCGCTCGTCCCCGGGCCCCGACGGGGCGGGGGCGGCCGCGGGGTGGGGGCGCGGAGGGGCCGTTACCTGTCCGGAGGCGCGGCGGCCCGAGGAGGCACCTGGCGGCTCCGCTCGGCGATTCCTACGCCGGAACCTGCCACACAGTTTAAATGTCAATGACAATAAAAGAGGGGTGCTGCCTTTGCACTAACTTTCCCTTAATATCCACGCCAGCGCCTCCCCCATTGGCTGGGCCGCCCTGGTGACGTCACGGCGGACAGTACTTAGCTAATGAGACATTTTAGGCGACACGAGCCCGGCCGCCGCCCGCCCCGACGGCACTCGCGGCACGGCCCCCGCCCGGGGCCAGGCTGCTGGGATCGCCCCCGCCTCCCCCTGCCCCGGACCGGCTGCCCCTCACCCCGTCCGACTGGGCCTCCGGGGCTGCCCCTCGCACCCGACGGCTCTCCCCCGCCCCGCGCTGCCCCGGCCGGGCCCACGTTTAGGGCTGCGGCCGGCGTGCCCGGCCCAGACGTGGGTCCCCGCCCGCAGAGAGGGGCTACGACCGGGGCCCACGTGTCAGAGGGTAACGAATGTACGGGCACAGAGGCAACCCCCCCCGGCCGACGGCTCTGCGGGACTGTACTCGGTGTTCGCGGAGCTGCCGATGAGCTGGGGGGGCTGCGAGGCCCGTCCCGCCGCCGCCCCCTCGAGGTATGGGCCCGCGGGGTGACCCCGGCCCCGTGCTGCGGCCGTGCGGGTCTTTCGCGTCGCGTTCGGAGCCTCTGCCACGAAGGGGCCGCGGACCCCGAGGCACCCCGAGGCCCGGTGGGGCCCTCGAGGGAGGGGAGCGACGGGAACGCCCGCTTATCCGCCTGTCAACAGCGGGAGCCGTCTCCCGCAGCAGGGCCAGGTGCTGCCGCCCCGCGCCGCGCCGCTCTCCAGAAGCCGCTGAGGCGTAAAGCAGAGCGCTCGGCCGGGCACACGGTGCCCCCGCAGCACCGCCGCGCTCTGTTTGCTCGGCTCGGAAAAATCCGCGCCTAGCGGAGCGGGGCGAGAGGAGGAGGAAGAGAGCGGGCCGCGTGTGCCCGAGGAGCGCCGTAGAGGCCGCAGAAAAATAAGAATAATAAAAATAATAAAAATAAACAGGATAAAGGAGGGGGGAAGCTGCAGAGCGCTGCGCCCGAAGCACGCGGGGCCGCGGCGGCTCAGGTGCACGGGGCCGCCCCTGCTCACAGCCTGCGCGCTGCGCCCCATTGCCCCGCGCGGGGTGTCCCTGGTGCGTCCCTGGTGCGGCGATAGGCGCGAAGACCCCCGTGCCCCCTCCGGGTCGTGCTCCGTGGAGCGCTGCGCACTGATAAACTCTGTACGTCTTTGATTTACACCGCGACGCGGAGTTGCGCTTTCTTTTAATCCCCTTCCCGAGGTGCCCCGAAGCCCCGAGCTCGCAGGGATGGGGCGATCCGCGGCACGCGGTGTAATAATGAGCGTTAATTCTCTACCCAAGCAGAACTTGAGCAATAATAATAAGCGCATCAGAACCGCTTGTTTACTGCGGCGCTGCGCGGGCTGCGGGGCCGGGACCGCTGCGGGAAACGGCGTAACCCGAAGGAAACCCTCTAGAACGGGGGGATATGGCAGTGGAAGGGCGGCTCCGGCTCGCGAGGAGGGAGCTCGGCGAGCGCTTGGCTGGGACGTGAGCCCGTGCGTAAGGTACGTGGTCTGCAGTACTTCGGTTTTATTTCCCCTCACGTTTATTTCGTAGTCTGATAGAATTTTCTCCGTCTGACATCCGCCTTTCGCCCCAGGACCGCGCTCAGCCCCGCTGCGGCGACTCGGATTTGAGCCGCTTTCTCCTCTTTCTTTGCCGTCCCGACGGAGCCCGACAGCCCCGGATCCTCGAACAAAACCCGCGGGGTCGGCACCGAAAGGCCTCTTAGTGCTGCTCTTCGGTCCCGCCGGGCGGGGCTGGGCGGGAGCGGTGCGAGGGGCTGAGCCCGGTGTGCGGAGTCCGGGGCCGCTGCGGGACAGCTGCGGGAAGAGGCGCGTCCCGAGGACGTGCTCTAACCCAAAAATAGCTTCGCTTCAAAAAAGAAACGCAGCCGTAAATCAGCTCTTTGCGCTTCGTGCCTGAGCTTTATCTCCGCGTTATTTTCCTCCCGAGGACTCCTAATGGTATTAATTTGGCCAAAAAACTTGATCCCGGGCTGTCTGGAACGATCTCCCTTCTCCCTCCTCCCGAACATTTCCATAATAACCGCGACTCGGGACCCCGCTCGGGCCGTGAGCCTCCCGCGCCCCGCGCAGCCCCGACGCGGGCTGCATTCCCCGGGGGTGATGGGATGCAATCCGCCGAGAGCCGACAGGCACGTCCTGGATGTTAGGGACGCACTGCTCCTCAACGTGACAAGGCTGAGTTCGATCTACAATTGTATTTGAAAGGGCAATGAGCGGAAAGATCTCCCGTCATTAAAGCCTCCCTCTCCGCTCGCGCAATAACGAGACCCTTCATTTGCACACAAACGCTCGGGAAAAGAGCCGTAAAGTCCCGCACCGGCCCGACCGCTCCGCGGAGCGCCCGAGGGGAGGGGGCGGCGGTGCGGAGGTCCCAACGCGCCCATGTGACCGCGGTGACTTTTTACTTTAAATCTTGAATAAGACGTGAGTTGTAACAAGGGGATTTGCACTTACTCCGTGACCCCTGTAATTGGATTAAATATAGACCGAGACGTACGAAAACAGAACGAGATTGACACCTGCCAACTGGACTTCCTTATGATTGATCGTGATGCTTCGTGCCGGCAACAATAATGAAATAAATTGTATGGATAAAGGCGCGCATTTGTCATTTCCGCGCGGGGCGAGGGGAAGGCAGTGAGAGGCAAAGCTGCTCGCTGACAGACGGAGCGGCGCGCCGAGCTGCAGCGCCGTGCGCGGACCCCAGACGTTGACGAGACAAATTATAACTTGTCACAACCTCTTAAAATTCAGAACTTTTCAATTAACATACAGATTGCCGCCGCACACAAGTCCGCGCGGACGGGCGGCGGCCGTCGGGGGCCGAGGGGCTGCTGCGCGGCTGTGCCCCTGCACCGCGGCCGCGGGGATCACCCGCAGCCTCCGCGCCTCCTGCGCTGCGGGGCTCTCCCGGGGCCGCCCCCTTCGGCCGCCGGTCCGGGCTCGGGCCGGTGCTGGGTCCCAGCGGCCGCCCGGTGCCCGTCGGGCAGCGCTTCCCCCCGTGCGGGGCGGAAGTGTGCGGGTTGGAGCCGGCCGGGCCCCTCCGGGAGCACCGTCGTGTCCCGGGCTTGGGGCAGCTCCCGGCCCGGCCCCAAACACTGCCCCGTGCCCGGCCCCGAGCGCTGCCCTGAGCTGGCTGTGCCCCGGGGGCATTGCAGACCCACCAGTGGGGCATTTCCTCCGTAGATATTGGTTTCTTTTTTTCTTTTCTTTTCTTTTCTTTTCTTTTCTTTTCTTTTTTCTTTTCTTTCTTTTCTTTTCTTTTCTTTTCTTTTCTTTTCTTTTCTTTTCTTTTCTTTTCTTTTCTTTTCTTTTCTTTTCTTTTCTTTTCTTTTCTTTTCTTTTCTTTTTTTTCTTTTCTTTTCTTTTCTCTTCCTTTCTCTTCCTTTCTCTTCTTTTCTCTTTTCCTTTTTCCTCTCCTCTCCTCTCCTCTCCTCTCCTCTCCTCTCCTCTCCTCTCCTCTCCTCTCCTCTCCTCTCCTCTCCTCTCCTCTCCTCTCCTCTCCTCTCCTCTCCTCTCCTCTCCTCTCCTCTCCTCTCCTCTCCTCTCCTCTCCTCTCCTCTCCTCTCCTCTCCTCTCCTCTCCTCCTGCCTCTCTTCTATCCATTTTCCTTATTTATCTACCTATTTGTTTATTTTATTTTATATTCTTCTTTTTTTAAAAAAAAAAAAAAATTATTCTTCGTATTCCGAGCGGGTTTCTGCCGGGCCCTCGGTCCCAAACGCGGAGCTGCGGCCCCAAGGCTGCGGCCGGGCACAGGCACAGGCAGCGCCGATCCGCAGAACCCCGCGTCCCAACTTGGGGAAAATCCCCTCCTCCGGCGCCGCGACCTTTCCGCGCGCTGTAATTACCGCCGAACTCGTTCCTCTAAATTAAATGCTGCTGTGATTTGAATCCGTGTAAAGCACGAAGCGAGTTCCATCGAATGAGCCGAGCCCGCCCGCTTTCCCCAGTGGCTGCATCCATTAACATTATAATCTCAAACACCATTTTTTATGTAACACCATTGTTAGTAAATCAACTCCTCAGGTCCACAGAGACGCTGACCCCTGGCAATTCAGCGAAAGTGTAATTATCTCCCCGAATCTCGGGCAGATTTAGGAGATTACATCGCAACTAACTCCATATCAATGCTAATGCCCCGGCTCCAGGTGCCGCTCGGCGCGGTGCGGCCCCGCTAGCGGCGGCACAAAGCGCAGCGCCCCGGCCGGGAGGGACGGGGTGCCCCCAAATTGCACCTATTTGTACCACAAAACCTGGTCCGCGGATGGCAAAGTGAAACAAAGCGGCCATGCTAAATTAGCGTTAAATAAAGGGCACTTTAATGCTCGGTTACAGTCAACTGGTGTATATTTGATGGCTAATTGTCTATCAAAATTAAAGAGAAAAGAACAAATGATTCGTTATAAGAAGGTGTTAAAAGCTCCGACAAAGGCGCGTTTCACAAATATAATATCTGCGGACGGCGAATTGTCCGTTCGGGGCTCTTTTGACGTAGCGAAGGCCCGGAACTCCCGAGATATGAATAATGGGCGCAAACGCGCTCTTTTATTCTCAAAGAGCCTCACTGGGAGAGGAGGCTCCGACACAACCAAAGCGGAGAGTGCGGGCAGAGCCCGGCTGCGGCGGTCCCGACGGCCGCCGAGAGAAATGCGCTGAGAGGCACCGGGTCGTTCTGGGCTTCGCGATCCGAGAAGGACCGCAGAGCCTTGGCGGTGGTGGGACGGGGCCGTGCGGGTGCGGGGCGTTCGCGTTTGGTCCTTCTCAGATCCACTGGGGCAGGGAATGTCCGGGCCGGGGGCAGAAGGGAGGGCGGAGAGAGAAGGAGAAGGCACAGGAAAAAACGGAATAAAGAAACAAATGTATGAATGAATAATAATAAGAAAAGGGTGGAAGGGGGGTGGGGGGGACGAAAAAGAAGGAAAAAGGGAAAAAAGAAAAGAAGAATATGGGAAAGAGACAGAGAAAGGGAGGAAAGGAAGAAAATGTAGGAAAAGGAAAGGAAAAAAGAGAAAAGAAAGAAGAAAATGGGAAAGAGAAAGGAAATGGGAGGAAAAGGATGAAAATGTAGGAAAAGGAAAGGAAAAAAGGGGGAAAAGAAAACGAGGAAAAGAAATAGAGAAAAAAAGGAAGAAAAGAAAAAGGGCAAAAGAAAGAAGAGAGAAGGAAAAAAGAAAGAAAAAGGAAGAAAAAAAAAGGAAGAAAGAAAAAGGAAGAAAGAAAAAGGAAGAAAGAAAAAGGAAGAAAGAAAAAGGAAGAAAGAAAAAGGAAGGGAAAAAGAAAAAGGAGAAAAGAAATTAAAAAAATTGCAGGGGAGAAGAGAAAAATTTGGGGGGAAAAAAAAAAAAAAAGAAAGTAAAAAAAAGAAAAAGGAAAGGAAAGAAAAAGAGCCCCAGCGTGGGCCGAAGTTCCCTCAGAGGGGCGGCGGGGAGCGGCCGGGCCGGAGCCCCCGCGGAGGCAGCGGGGCGCGGGGCAGCGATGCGGGCGGAGCGGCAAACCGCCCGGAAAATGGACCCGCGGAGAGCGGGAGTGCGCTTCTTTATGCGTGACAACTTGTGTCCTAAAGAAACTATCTTGAAGATAATTGAAATGATTACAATTCATTGCTGCATTACTTTGAATGTGAACAGTCAAATAATGAAATCTTCGTAATACAGCAAAAATTTAATTTACATTACACCACCGCTCGAGGTTTTCCTTTCTTTTTTTTCTTTTCCAGCCCGGCTCCCCCCGACAGCTCACGCACCTCCCCGCTCTCCGCTGCCCGATTCCCATTCTCGGGGCCGTTCCCCTCCGGAGGCTCCAGGTGCGGGAAGCGGGGGGAGGTGGGGGTTGGGGGAGGTTTGGGGGCCGCCCCGGGGCTCTCACACGGCCACCGCCGCTCTCTCAGCCGGGACAGGGGCTGCCCGTCCCCGAGCCCCGGCCCGGATCCCCCCCGACCCCTCCGGCCCTTAAGCCGAGTCCGAAGCGGACCGGGCTGCGCCCTCCGTGCAACGAACCGCTTCTAAAAAAAAAGACCATCTGGTAATTGTCTTCCTTTAGATCTTCCCTTAATTATGCTTTTAATTAAAGATGGTTCAAGGCATTGGACCACATGAAGGGCAGTAATTACAAATTACATTACAAACCCAACAGATGTAGCTCTATCTGCTGGGAAAAAGGTACCGGAATAAAATTTGACTAAACTTTGGGATAAATTAATCCGCTGCCTTGAGAACAGAAGCACATTTTTTATTATGCAGACTCTAGCCAGGATTTAAGTTCTCTGTCATGATTGTTTTCATATTTCTTTGACATCTATTGATTTGGAGGCAGCTGCAAGGCTTTGTCACAAGAGAGAAGAGCAGTCACAATATATTAGCTTGATGGCATAACTCGAATATGAGTAGGAAGGATAGAAACATGACAGGGAGCCACGTGACCGAGCGATGGGTCTCCGACAAAATAAAGAAATTAATTTTTAATAAAAAGCTTTAAAAATACTGCAGCCAAGGCAAGGGGAATGGCAGCACTCGTTCATTACCAGCGGCTCCAACGCTCACCCACAGGCGGGGAGGGGATCCAGGCTGCTGGTAGGATGGAGCCATGCAGGCAGAGGATAGGGCCAGCCCCACCGTGGGCTCTGGCCCCATGGCCAAGCTCATCCACTGCAGAGCTGAGCCCACCTCCAGCTCACGGCTCTGCTGCATTCTGCCAAAAATCCTGCAGTAAGCGGGCAATGGGAGCCCAGAGAGTTTGAGCAGGTTTGGGCAAGGCAATGGGATTTCCCGCTCTGGAAAAGTCTGACTCTTCAAGGCAGTCTTTGGGGTCAGCCTGGAGAGCGAGGATTCATGGGTCAGGTGTTCCATCGCATCGTGGGGGAGAAATGAAGCTGGGATGCCCCATTGCCCCCCTCCTTCCCCCATGTGATCAAACAGACGGGTGGACACGCAGACGTACAGACACAAAGGGTACAAACACACACACACACACACACACACACACACACACACGGACATGGCACCACACCGTCCCCAGGACAGCCCTGCAGGCCCTGGCCCAGCTGCTCCCAGCCCCGCAGCACGCACACACCGCGCACCGCACAGCCACACGTTCACACTTTCACACGCGCTCTGCTCCTCATAGTGTCACATCTTTTTCTGCTGGATGTGTGCTAAGCGCTCTGCGGGCCCAATCCACCCTCTCCCTGAAGCCTCTGCGTGCTGGAGTGGCACAGGGCTGCTCTGTGCGGGGGCAACATTGTGCAAGAGCCCCTCGACCCAGTGAGACTGCAATGCATGGCTGGGCAGTGCCAGCAGGTGTTGTGTGCCCCCAACAAGGGAGAGCTCACAGCTCCTTGGCCCTCGTTTGGTTTCAAAATGAGCAGCCCCAATGCTCCTCTGTTTGTTCCTTTAGCGGGCCTGTGTTTTGCCACCATTTCCTGCTTTATAAACATGATCCCAGCGTCAAAAGTTTCAGAAGTTTTAAAGAAAGGTTGTCTCTATGACACATCATCACAGGGAACAAAGGGCGAGGACGGATTCTCTCCAAATCTAATACTTCTAGCAATCACTGGCAGTGCTCATGGTGATGCTCCGTTCCTCACCAACTCTGGCGCCGTCTGTGGTCCCATCGAGCAGGCTGCTGTGTAGGGCTGCATGTTCAGAAGTCTCACTGCATTTGTGCACCCACGTACACAGACATGGCCTCACAGGACTTTCCGCCTGCCCCAGGAAGAGAATCTCTTTTTCAATAAGGACACACTTACCTGCATGTGATCTTCCGCGGCACAAAGAGCTTTCAAAGGGCTGACTCAACACACACAGATGTAATAGGAGATGCAGCAGCACAGCAGTGTTTTCTCTGCATGGTTTGTGCCCACTTTTCCAATCAAGCTTCACCCACTCACACCGAGACCGACGCTTGCTTCACACCAACACACCCTGAAGAAATCGGAAATCTACAGGCAATAACCCATCACCTGGGGACAACGTATGGATTTGTTACTGTCCTCAGAGGAGAGAGAATCCCCAAATCAATGGCAGATTGCTCTGATCCATACCTGCAGATGCTTCTTCTGCGATAGACGCAGTATTGACAGCTCTTCATTACACCGACCACCTTGGCTGGGTAATTGCGGTGCGGTGTGAGCAGTGCGTGAGGAGCCGGAGCCCCAAAAAGGAGCTGATGCAAACAGTGCTGTGTGGTGATAGACACAGCCATGCTCGTTGCTTTCAGGCACAGCACAGCAGTCCTGAACCAAAGCAAACCCTGAAAACAGCAACGGTAAAGGGAGGAGAAATCAGCAAGGAAGAACAGGCGCTAAGGGAGGAAAGTGTAATGAAGGGAAACCCAATATTGACAGATCACGTAGAGCAGAAGGAGATGGTGTAGAAAAAAAGCAGCAGAATGCAGACAGAAATATGTCTGGTGGGGGGGCACTGGGACTTTCCATTTGCTGCCAGAGCCTATGGATAAATGGAATGGAATAAAGGGAAGAGCCTCAACGCTGTCTCAAAATGTGATTTCTTGAGCTATTTCCATTACTGTCTGCAAAACATTATCAAAGTATTATCTGCAGAATGCAACGGGGAAGGGAAAAGATCAGTCTGGAAAGGTCTTGGAGCCATTAATAATTTCCTCTGGCAACAAGGAAACCTGCCCACACCTCCAGCGTTGGGAAGAGCAAACAGGCAGCGAAATCCCCGCCGCACTCTGCCCTGGAGCCAGGTTCTTAACTTTCTGATCACTTTTATTTCAGTTTCTTACACTTCAGCAAAACGCAGCAGAGCTTGACAAATTCATTTTGCAAGAGAAAGTCTGCTGCAACTTGTTTGCCTTTTGTTTTCAAAGTGTGGACGCGGAGGAGAGCATTCCTGGAAAAAAACCCTAAAAATGATGTTAGCAGCTCTGCCAGGCTCAGGCTGGGGAGCAGTGCTGGGTGCTGCCAACAGCCCACGTCCCACTCTGCATCCACATGAGGGCTCGTGGGCTGCAGCACACTGTGCCGTGCTGTGCTATGCCATGGTGTGCCATGCTGTGCCGTGCAGTGCTGCTGCAGGTGCCAGCAGTTTCCTAAAGTAGGTCATATCAGCAACGAGTGCAGATGTCATAAGATAAGGGTAAAAATCCAAGCAAAAAAGTACAGAAACCATCTGATCCCCAAACTCCACACCCCATGAATACTTAAACACCCTCGGATGTTCCTGGGTGAGAAGCGGTAGCCGCAGAAGAGCTAAGTGCACTTTTCCTCTAAAGCAGTGACTCAGGCGGTTGCTGGTGGCAGAGGCCAAGAGAAATAAGACCACGTCTGCAAGTTTGAGGAAAGCTTCAGAGTAATTCCATAATAATTTTACCTCCAATTTGCAGCTTCTTGTGCTAGAGGGACTGGGAGCAGAAGACGCCATGTGGATGCAGATGCGGACGCAGATGTGGATGCAGATGTGGACGCAGATGTGAGGCTGCCAGGTAGAGGGAGAGCCAGGACACATCCTGCCCACACCGTGCCCATCCGCATTCACCCCTCGCATGGAGCCTGCTGGGCTCCCCTTGCTCTCACTCCTGTACAGCACGCAGAGGCAGCGGCTGAAACACCGCATTGTGCACGCCCGGCACCTTTTGCTCGCCCACAATCTGTCATTGTGTGCGGTTTTATCGTGATTAAATCCCAGATGAACATACATGGGAAAAGTTCATCCAAACAGATGGGGAACAATGGGCGTTTGAATGCTGGAGGGCAACAAGTGGTGCTTTCCAAGGGTAGCAAAGTTGGCATTAAATGCAGGCAATGCCTCCAGCTCCTCCAGCAGCACAGGACCACGCTGGGTGCAGTGCTCGGGTGCGGGAGCAGCCAGGAATGGGCTGGGAGAGCTTTATACTTTATTTGTGGCAGCAAGTGGTGCGTTTCTGCTCAAAATATAAATAGTGAATGCTTGTGCTAATGAAATGCTCTCTAATGGCAGCCGGGAGACTTTGCTTTTCCCCAGGTAGAAATGCTGGGAATTCAAATAACCAGCAATAGTTTTGCAAATCGCAACCATGTTTATAAGCTATAAACTGTGCAAAATGTGCCGGGCTCCTGAGGAATTTCAGACCCATTTGCAGCTCGTGTACAAGTTCATTTTTTTTTTGTCCGCAGCAAAAAATAAAGGCAGTAGATGCAGATAGGAATCAGAGAGGGCAAAAAAACTCTTAAAGCCTCGTAGCACCAAAGCCAGCTATGCCCTTCCCATGGCTTTGTTTTCCAGTGTGACCAAAGTGGAGTAATGAATGGGCCAAGGACCTCCATGGGCAGACAGCGTGATCTGGACTACGAGGGTATTCTCTGTGAGTCCATATAAAGTAGAACACACAGATAATCCATGGCCAGAGGAAACCTGCAGGCTGCCGCACACACCCCAAGAAGGCCTCGGCAACATGGGGTAAACAATTAACACAAATTTCAAATCACTGCACTGTCACCTTAATAGGCAGTGAAGTCAGCTACGATGGGCGTAATAGGATGAGACAGTTTAATTCTTGTTATGACATTAGCTGCAGCCTTGTAAAGCAGCTGAGAACGGCGCAGCGAGGGGCTTGCAGTCACTGCAGGCTGCGGGCCTGGACAGAGCAGGAGCAAATGGCACCCAGGCTCTGGCATAACTCTGGGGATGCGTTCCCTCATCACACGCGGTTGGTACGCTGTGAGAAAGGTCTGTTACGGATAAAGCAGGGCCATTTTTCAGCAGTGAGAGCAGCTGGGAGGCTGTGCACGATATCACGTTGTATATCATAAACACACATATCCAGGAGGTGAACTGAACCAATTCTGTTTTCCCAGCATTAAGCTTCAAAAAATTAGAAGTCATCCAGGCTTGAACCTCAGACAGACAGGTAATGAGCCATGACAGCCCTGCGCTGGGATGCGCAGGAACGGGCAGGCTGGGCTGGGTGTCAGCCGCAGGAACGCGCCTCAGCCCCAAATCTCCGAGCAATGCGCCAAGTGCGAGCATGTCGCTGTGTGGGGTGGGCTGGGGGCCTGGGATGGCTGCTTCTGAAGTGGGGCTGCATCCTAGCTAGGAACACAGCCCTGGGCTGGGGTACTGAACCAGTCGCTGCGGTGATGCTGTCCTGCTGGCTGACAGGGAGATGTGTTCACAAACGGGGTTTTCTTTAGGTTGGATATTAGGAACAATTAGGATATTAGGATAACGGTGGATTAGGTGGATATTAGGAAAAATTCCTGCTCAGAAAGAGTGATAATGCAGTGGCACAGGCTGCCCAGGGAGGTAGTGAAATCAGTGTCCCTGGAGATGTTTGAGAACTGCGTAGATATGGCACTGAGGGACGTGGTTAGTGAGCAATGGTGTGGGTGGGCTGGGGCTGGACTGGATGATCTCAGAGGTCTATTCCAACCTTAATGATTCCACGGTTCTTCCATATATTTGATATGTTGGAGTGGTTTTGCCCCAGCTTCATTTTGGGAGACTTTTTCTGGAAACGAGGCCGAGCTGCCAAGCTGCCATGTCACGAAGCACCTTAATTCTGCATGATGGGGTGGGATAATGTCTGGTTGGAGGCTGGCACTTGGCCTGCTCCCCGCCCACAGGATGACTAACTTGCGGGGCCTCACCGGCTGCTCCTCTCCCCAAAACTCACCTCCAGCTTTCTGGATCTTGCAATGCTAAATTCCTGCAGCGAAATGGGGCTTTCATGCCTTTATATGGAATTACAAACCTGTGTTAAGCCTCAAAAGATGTTTTTATTGGAAAATCTCGACAGCTGCCAGCTTCCCTAAATCCCAAACTATCATTACACGTTTAGTTGCAGACGAGGGATTTTTCTGGACCTTCCCTCCTGACCCAACAATAAAGCCAACTTGGTCTGAGATTGAAGATTCGTTTCTCTCTCCTTGGCAATTATCTCTATTACTGCCTGCAATCCTTCCCAATCTTTCTAAACAACATCCTGCTATTAAACCCACTTGGCAAGCATTTAAAGCCCAGGATAAGTTAACCATGCACAAATATCCCACTCGGGGAAGGATCCGGTGACAAAAATAAACAGTTTACGTTTCGAAGGGCATGGTTCAGGACAGGCATTCTTCATTTGTGAAGAGAGGTCATCATCGCTGACAATAAAATTATGTAGGACCTGATCCTCCCCCACTGAGCTCAAGAGCAAAATCCCTCATGGTTTCAATGGTGTTTTATGAGGTCAGCTGCTGGGAAAGCCAACATTCCTCAAAGTTGCTGAAAATCTATAATTGGATATATTAAGAGGGCTTTCAAAGGGATGTCAGCTTTGGAGGCTTAGCGCACACCATGCTGCAGAGGGGATCCCTGCGCATCACCGGATCCACGCAGCCTCGATGCTGCTTTGCAATCTGGTCTCTTGCAGTATCTGTGGGGCTGGTGGGGATGTGGAGCTGTGATCCTGCCCATCAGCTATGTGCAGCTCTCCTGTCAAAGCACACCACCGTGGGAGGGGCATCCTGGTGAACCTTGCTGCACCTTGTGTGTCCATGTTTAGTAAAATGAAGTGCAGCTTGGTCCTTTGGGACGTGATTTGAAAGCGTACCCCCAAAAGCCGGTTATTAACTCATGGGCTGAACTTCAAAGTGTTCTTACGCTCCTTTGGAAATGCTCACCAGCAGCTCTTTGGAAGCTGGAAACCTTCCACTTCTCCTTACACGGTATTTTCCCAGCCAACGGGCAGCATTTCCCTTAGGCACTCAGGCAGGAATGGGGCGCTTGGTGTGAGCCCTGGGGTGGGGGCACCAAGGGGCACTCCAGCCATGCTGCAGCCGTCCTTCTGGAGAGCTCGGTGTCCTTCATTTCCCTTTCACTTTGTCAGAGAAAGCTGAAATTCAGCAGAAGCTGTGGAAATCACAACGGAGAATCACTGGTTTGCTGTGCTGACTGAGATTTTAGATAAATATTTTAAATAAATAACATTAGAGTGACATTCATTTGTTGTGTGATCAAGACACCACTCCCATCAGGGCAAATCAGAGCAGGTGACTTCTCCAGGTTACCTTGTGCAGCGTTCTGTGGGAAGCAGGAGATATCAGTGGTGCTTGACTGCCCTCGTTCGTGCGGCACTCCATTTATTCCCACCCTATGCGGGGTGGTTGACGAAGAGCTGAGAGCCATTGGAGCTCTCCCTGAGGACTCGTAGAGGACCTTTACTCTGGGAAAAGAGGTACTGGTGAGTTTTAGTCCAGGCAGCCTAATACCAACCATATCAATGTTCTGAGATGCTGCAAAGCCACAGCAATAGCAAGGGAGCAGCCAGCCTGGCCCAGTGCCAAGCATGGCTCGAGGCCAACATACCTGCAGAGCCTGGAGGTGAGCACAAATGCCTTGGGGTGGTGCTCACCTGGACAAACAGCAGCTGCCTGTCCCTGTGTGGCGCTGGTGGGGTGGATGGGGATGGTACTGCTCCCTCCGCCAGCTCCCAATTTCCCTCATTACCTGCCCTAAGCTTCTCTCAGAGATAAGAGGTTCTTGTGAAAAGCCACTAATTTAGTCCCAGAAAAGGAGAGAATAAGTCTGGATGCAAAAGGCTGGTGGGATTTCGACAAGATGCATGTTGAGGTTGGGTGACTAGTCTTAATTAGGCCATCTTTGTTTACATTTGATGTTTATCAGCTAATTGGCATGGCAAGGTGTGAGTCACACTGCTTCCCTCTGGCATCAAATCCATTTGCGGGAGAAAAACTGGGAGAACAAATTATCCCAATTATAGGACACCCCACTGTGCTAATTGCCATCCCAGGGAGGCAGAGCCTCACACCACTGCCATGCCTGTGTTGCTCCCACCCAGCCCTGCACCCCCAGGCCTGCACCTCGCTGCCCAGTCCTTTCTGCCACTGCTCTCAGGCCAGGGCTGCCTCCTCCATCACCTTTTATTTTCCCCTTTACTTGTTCTGCCCTGGTAAGGCCACACAGATCACAAGAGACACGTCCCTGCGCCTCCAACGTTGCAGTGCTCATCAGATCAGAGCCTGGAGGTTTGCTGTGGTGGGGCTGAACCTCACCCCTCACTGCTGAGGCTCATGGGCAGCATTCAGACCTGCCCGGGCTCTTTCCCCATCCCCACCTTTAAAAATGCTTTTGGATCACCAGCAAGCAGCCTGGTGCCCTGGTCGGTCCTCCCCTTCCTCAGCGCTTGATTGCTGTGATTCTGTGCGTACCACACACTATAAAACTCCACCTTCCTTTCTCTGCCTCCTTCTCTCCCCACCCTCCAGGATGATGCTGTGCCCTCATACCCTTTCAGTCCCTATAGCCTTTCCCCTATACACGAAGGGTCCAATGCGCAGGAATGTTTCTTGGCTGCCCTTGAGTTGAATGATGATCCTGGAGGCTTGGAAAAGCCACAAAGCTCAATGCTCTCTGTCTCCCTGTGTCTCTCTTGTCTTCCCTTCTTAGTAGGGGTAACAGATGGCTGAGGCTTTCACCAACAGTCCCGAACACATTGTCACTCCCAACTGAAAGTGAAATATTCAGTGGCATTTAAATTAAATAGACTCTAATGCTTCAGTAATATTAATTACGGTTTCATTCATCCCTGGCCTAATAAATCAACACATAAAGATAGGATGATCCCGTGGCTGGCAGCAAAGCAGGGCTATTCTGCCCTTTGTAAGGTTATGCACACAAAGCCCCCATTCTTACAGGGACATGATGGCCCCTCCAAACATCTGTGCTCAGCACCACTTGAGGAGAAGCCAAAGTGGTAACATTTAAACTTTTCTTGTCCAATTTGTCCACGCATCGGGGCTCAATTCAACAAGAACTTTCAGGGAAAATTATAAAAAACGTGTTAAGTGGGCGAAAACTTCCCCCTGCTTTCACTGCGGCCGAGCAGATTTATTCCAGCAGCGCTGCCCAGAGCTGTGTGCCTCTTACCCCAGCCCCAACGTCCAGGCTCAGGGCGAGGGGCACAGAGGTGCTACAGGAAAACCTTGCCTAAAGGTGACGTTTTGCTGGCTGGGGAGGCCCATGGGCTAAAGTTTTTCACACAATTTCCTTCTTTTTTTTTTTTTTTTTGTGTATGTGTGTGTGTGTGTGTATGCATACCACAGGGGAAATAGACTCTGCACTTCACCAACAACAGGTTTTTTCCCCCTCACCGCTATACATATGTAAAAGGAGGCTAATAAAACGGCTGAATAAAAGATCGCTGCTAGTAAATCTTCCGCAGACAAAACCCTCCACTTGTGATGCTTCAAAGCTGCCCAGAGCTACCAGTTTAGCCCAAAAGTCCCAACTCAGTGCCGCTGATTGGAAAATAAAAAGCCCTGTGCATAAAAACTTCACTCCAATTGTTATGCAGTGAATGCGGCGTTTACATACAGCAGCTTTACTTGACCAAGTGACTCCCGAGGAGTGCAGTGAAAAGCCGGTCGCAGTGCAGCTCGGCTCCTCCGGGAAGGCCCTTCTAGAGGAGGTTTGTAAGGAATAAAGGAAGTCAGGATGAGAAATCAATGCCCTGTCTTGTAAGGGCATCACGGAAAGCTGGATCAGTTTTAAAACAAAATGCAACGGCAAAACAAGGCAGAGAGCTGCAGGGCGAAGCGGTGGGACAGCACGGTTCGGCAGCAGCCTGGGACAGGATGCAGAGGGGCTCACGCTGCGCTCCTCTGGGGGTTCCCCACGGAGCCAGAGGCCAATGGGACTGGAAGTGCTTTGGCTGCCCTACAAGCACAGCCAGGAGTGCAGTTTCAGCTCGACAGATCCCTGTGGGATGGGGACAGCAGTGTGCCTGGCCAGGGCTGTTTTCTTCCCATGCTTTGATGTAGCAAAAAGCTGGGTCACCCAGCTGGTGTAGGGGGGGAGGGGGCACTGGCACTCTGTCATTGAAACTAGGCTCCCTTCTGCCTCCTCACCTCCAAACAGGCACAAGGTCACTTCCATACTGCTCTGAAGGCCTGAGAGAAGGCGAGGCAGCCTCCGGCAGAGCCCCCTAAGAGTGAAGGGATGGGCAGGGCTGTGCTGTGGGCGCAGGGCTGGGGGATCATGGCAGGGAGCCGCAGCTGCTGCTCCCCCCGGGGCTCATCCCTTCCCCATTGGGCCTCTCTGTCCTCACCAGCCCACGCCTCAAGCTGCCCCTGGAGCTGGGCTGGCAGGGAGCTGCTGGCGGCCCTCAGTGTTCCAGCTGGTCTGAGCCCACCGCAGCAGCTGAGCAGGGAGCGCCCGCTCCTCAGCATGTCCTAGTTCCCATCAGCTGGCTGGGGCTGTTGGAACAGACAGCCAGAGCACGTGTTGCTCCAGCCCTGCCATACCCAGGCCTCCAACTGAGGGGCTTGGGGTAAAAACTGGGGCAAGAGCTGCCTGAGGACATCAGGGTGTTCCTTCTCTGCCATTCACAGAAATCTCAAATGATTCTCTTTCGATTCCCAGTTTGGAAAAATATTTAATATTTCCAGACTCAACAACTAGCATCTGTTTGTGCAAATCAACCTTTTGTCCCGCCCGTTTCCAGGAAAGTATTCCCTGTGGGTTTCATGCGCCAAAGCTCAGCTGATGAAGGGGCTCCACGGGTATCTGCCTAGAGCAATGCCACTCACAGGCACCAGGAGCTGCTCCAGTGACCAGAGGATGGATCCTCCCTCTGGGTTGTGTACAGATAACTTGCTGAAACCATCGTCCCTTCCTCCAGACTACGTGAACTCTGAACTACACCTCCATGGCCTCTGTACAGACAAGCCTCCTCTCCTTGAGGAGACTGAAGATACACACTCCACCACGTATTTTCAAACCACTAGATTGGTTTGAATGAACAATGTTGTTAAAATCTTGACAAAAGTTTCCAAAATCCCTTAAACAACGAGGTGTTCACCGTTCACAGAAAAGAAGCAAAACACAAAGTTTACCCTTCCTTTCCCAAACAGAGGCCAGCAGACAAATTTCGGTAACACAAGGATCTGCATTTTGGGGCCATTAGTACATTAGTACATTAGTACTCAAAGGTACAATGTGCCATGTTAAGTCATTACCGCCCGTCCTCGGACAGAAACCTTATGCAAGCTGCTATGGGCAAACATGAGAATAAGCTGGAAAGCAGTGTGAGCATGGCAGAGATTAGCAGAGAACATTTCACTGGATTTATCTCAAGATACAATTTGTTAACATTTTTTTCTTCGTTGCTCAAAACATTCCCCGGTAGTTATTTTCAGTAATGACATACATGTTTCCTAGTAAGACATTTTGCATTTAATAGTAATAAGAAATAACATTATCTACTTTTTATGATTGAGGATGAAGGAGTCTATTCTAATAGCTTCAGTTGTCAACACAAGATCCTCCGGTACTACATTTCTTAGCCTCCCTGTTGTAAAAGAACATGCCTATGTAGATATTATTAATTTATCACTGCACAAAACAAAGTTTATGAACACTTAATATTTAATGTACTGTGAATTTAATAATAAAAAATTAAGACCCTACCTTACATCATTTTTTAACTATCTGATTTTTATTCTTCTCATTAGCTCCTTATGGATCTATTCTGAACCATGGCTTGGGCTTAAAAGCATTTAGTTGCATAGGCTGAGGAGTAAATACTTCCTCTCTAGGCCAGCTGAACACAGAGACAACACCATGATGAAATTAAGCACTATGACATTTCTACCATGCATGGAACACAGGGACATAAATATAAATACAAACCTGTAGTGCAATTAGAGCAGCCACCTACACAAACTGAAGACATGGGTCTTCCTGCCTAGTGAAGGCATCAGACAGGAGGGAATTTCTTTCACAAAGGTTTGATGCTTTTGCATTTACACTTTGCCAGTTACTGCTTCTCTAAGGGCTTATGCCACTTCTGTCTGTCTGAGCAGCCTCTTGCGTAAATGTGATTAATAAAAAAGTACTTCTCTACAGCAAAAAAAATTAACAGATCTTGTTGTTACCTCCTATCCCTCTGGGTCCTCAAAATAAAGCAGGTTGGGGGCTTCAACTCATGAACATGCCTTTTGGTTCTAGAGGCAATGCCTGGCTGAGTCCCAGCTGAGGATCTCACTCTGTTATGTCTCAAAACACATATGCTTATGGTATATGATTCTGCTCCTACAGTAGGATTCATTCTAGATTTCAAGTACAGAACATGACTCATACTCCTTTCTTTCTTTACATTTGTATTATCTAGCCTAGCTGTTGAGGGTTTAGTCAGAAGAATAATTAATGTTTAGTTGATAATCTGAATCCCAACAGCTCATCCCAGACAATGTTCCTTGACAGCAAATCCTGCACCACAGAGATTAAGGGACAAATTTGCAAATGTCAGAAGGCAAGGACTGCATGCAGAAATGCAGCACATTCACTAGCACACCCCATCCGTGCTGCCCTGCACTGCTGCATCGCGTCTGTAAAAAATCCACACCGCACCAGCAGCAACACAGCCACGATTTGGCATGGCTGTATATAGCAGTCATATATTTAGGAACATGGGTCGCCAGCCATGTATTTAGCTGGACATTTGTACATGCAAATATCCAACTATCACACCCAACGTGTGTGTGCCTCTCAGGTTATGCACGTCCCACAACCCAAAGTAGGAGAGCAAAAATAGAGAAGCAGTGGCTGGAACAAAAATAGAGAAGGAGCTTTCATCTTGTTAAAAACCTGGCACCAATCTCACTTTTTTCTAAATGAGACAGAAGGCAAATGTTCTCCAACAAAAGATAAACAACGAATAACAGAGCTGGAATATTGATATGCCCGAATATGGGAAAGTAGCAAGACGAGCCAGAAAGGGAAAACCAACAGCAGAGCTCATGCCTTGTCCATGATCAACCCAAGCGGAGAGTGCTGCTAGGACTGCCCCTGCAGATGAATGTGCACGGGGAAAGAAAGGAGAGGTGACACTACCCAAGAAAAGCAAACTTAGAAAACTATCAGGAAGGGATTTGGAGTAGAAAAAACAAGTCATTAGGAATGGAAGAGAAAAGAAAAAACAGGGCCTGAAAACCACCGCATGTCCCTGGGCCCACTGTGGAAGGAAGGAGAGGAAGAAGACTTGTTTCTTCCATTGAGAGTTGAATCTGATGCACTGGTCAGTGAATGACAGCTGAAGCTCAGCTACCTCTTGCCTTCAGCCAACCCCCCCCCAGGACAGCACCCTGGACATGGGGGTAGAGGGCAGGCTGCAGGGAGCAAGAGGAGGAGGGGGAGACTTTTGTGAGTTTGGCGTTGGTGGAGTCCCACATTTGGGATCTGTCCTGTTTTCTTTTTGTGGAATGGCCAGAATCTAGCATCTGAATGCAACAGTTCCCGAGGTGTTTTTGCAGGACAGTGGCTGATAGATGTTGGCGATACCCACAGATGCTTCAGTCCCGAGGAAATGAGGAACTATGCCCCTGCCCACGGGGCTGGGGGTGGGCACAGCCTGCCATTCCTGCTGGCCCGGAGGTACCATGCTGCTCCAGCACCTCAGCAGCAGCACAGAGGCTACCAGAGGAAGATGATTTCAGGGAATTAATAGACTCGGTGGCAATGCGACACTATGGTGGCTGTCATCACCTGGAATGTCACAAACCATCCACCACCACATCACACCACTGGTCCCCGCTCCGTTCCTCGCTGTTACTCTGCATGCCTCCTGTGCAGCCCTGCCAGGGAAACATCCTCACAGGTCAGGGCTGGTGTGAAAAGGGGTTTTCTTCTCGCAGTCTGTGTGCTGCAAAAGAAAATTATTCTATCCCTCCCCTCCCCTCTCCAGGCAACAGGACAGACCCTTGCAAACTTGTCAGTGACCTTTTTGTTACAGGTGGCTCTCAGTGCAACACCTAGGGGGTGGAGTTGCAAAATGCCACTAGGTTCAAACCTCTAAGAGAGGAAACAGCTTCACCAAATACAAAGAATTGTACCTTGGCTCACTCATTGAAATAAATGAGAGTACTAGTGTGTTTTTTTGTTTTCTCACGCTCTGCTGTTCTTGGAGCCTAGGTCTGTTGCAGTAAATGACCACACCGCTTGAAACACAGAGCAACACCAAGCTCCAGAGCCTTCCTGCTCACTGAGGCTTAGACCAGGGTTGATCAGCTACATGGGTTGCTCTGAGCATGGCTAGCTGTCCCTCTGTCCCCAGCTTGATGCTTTACTGCTTCACAGCCCTCTGTGTAAGTGCATGAGTATCTAACCTCCCTCCCACTCAATAAATGTCCTACCACACATACAAGAGAACACACAAAACCTTGATGTAAGTACTGAAGACCGAAGGTCAAGTGTCCTAAGCAAGTGCCTGTTCCTTGAATCCACCGTGATTAAAGTGCTGCCATATGAAATTTTGGAATACATGTGTGTATCTGCTTCCTGCAAGCGTCTGTTAAAAATCAAGCTGAATCCTTTAATTGCAAGGTTGGTGAAAGCTACTTTGTAATTTGCAGAGGGTTTGTGTAATGCATGTACATATTTAGTGAGGGGTAATGAACCCTCCTTCACCTCCCATCCAATGAAGCATTAGCACCACCAGTTGGTCATTGAGCCTGAATAACACTCAGTCCAAAGTGCAGCAACAGCACAAGAGCTTTGTTTGGGCTCTCAAGAGCAATGTGTTGTGTCATCCAGATGTACTGCTTAGTTGACCTGAAGTTGAGGCAAGTCACGTTAAAATTGCGTAGGTGCATTTCTTCCTGGGTTTGTTGACTGCACATGATATATTCCAGCTTGAAATTTAAAACACTTCAATTAGAGAATCAGGAAACTTTGAAGAGCCTATCTGCTCTTCCCTACTATTCAATCTGCGGATTGAATAAACAGGAATTACTCTCCTTTTTCCTGCTTCTCTGCCTCTGCTTCTCTCTTCCCTTTTGCTTGCTCATGGACAGTGTGCAGGCATTTCACAGTACTTGTAGAGATCTCAAGTCTCATTCTTACCTGTGCTAAGGCTCCTGGCATTGCCTCAGGATTGTGCATGAAGTACCTTTACATCTACTTTGCACTTCTTTTTGGTGATGAGCACAATCCAAGAAAGTCCTAGAGTAAAGGAGAACCAGGATCACCACATCTGCAGTGTTTCAACCACCAATTCATGGGGTTATCTGGGCTGGCTGAGATGGAGAAAGGGTGGCAACCAACACTCAGCAGGGAACAATACCTCCTAATAAACAAAACAGAGTGTCAGTTTAGTGCATACAAGGAAGGAAACTCTATAATGCATCCCCTTACAAATAAGGCCATCGTAGGCCCCCAAGCAGTGACATTAGTATCCAGCCCATGGCACCAGGTGGATCAGCACATGGTGGTGCTCTGCTGCATCTCATCTGGCCCCTTTCAGCTCGTGTCCCTGCTGCCTTCCCTGCTTGCGATGGTACCTGGTGGTGGCATCTGAAGCTGTACAGGCTAATGCACTATGGCAGGATTGTCTCTCTCAGAACAGGCATGTCTGACAAAAAGCAATGCCCTGGACATTTTGAGTTGTTAATATTTTTTAATTAATCTTGTTTACAGGTGGGTGCAAGAATATCAGTTACGCTTTTGGCTTCCCTATGCCACCTAACAAAGAGCAAGAGGTGGCCCATGTCAGCCCAGGACATTACCATCACTTTGAAGGACCCCTGAAGGACAAAGGCCTTGATAGGCCAAGCAGGTGAGAGAAGGACAAAAGGACAAGGAATCTGTTTTTCCTGTCAGAAAAGTTCTGATATTCTCTGTGGCACACCTGCTGCTTGCTTTATGAAATACACCCCGTGTTCACGCTTGATACACTTGTATAAACAAATACACCACAAAATCTTTTTTGTTTCCTCTTTGAATTTGCTTTCACATCCCCGTCTTCCTCAGTTGAAACAAGTTTTGATTCGAGGATATTCCCACGAAAACATACCTAATAGCTAAACAAAAATCATCTGTGATGTCATCACTTTGTAAGATATAGTCAGGAGTCAAAATGTATAGCAAAATACTGCTGTTCTCCGCGTGACACTGTGTCTGATGCTGGCACAAATCTACCCAAACCGAGGAGTTTGCTCATGGGAGCAACACCAGAGCTCCTCACCTGAGCAAGCACTGGCAGCATTCGAGCCCTGCCTCTGCAGTAGGTACAGGGTTTGTAAAGATTTTCTTTCAAGAGCTTATTAAAATTGAAAAATTATGCAGCCCATTGCCAAGTTGTTTCTCCCAGGTTGTACAGTGCTCAGATAGCATATCATTTCCGTAGCTGAGCTCTTGGCCACGCAGGCTGTTCCTGTGAAGAGGATGGGCAATCTTCAGTGCCGTGCCGTGCTCAGAAGTGCCGCCCAGACTGTAAATATTATATGCTGCTGCAAGAACATTTGAATGGTAATACTCAAGCAATTACTTTCCTTTCAAGATCATTAAACACAAATCTGACTTGTATTTTAATAGGACTGCCAATGTATTTAATGGGGGGCAGTAAAGGGTAGTTTTTTTCTAATGGATGAATGTTTATATTATTATCCACTCTGAGAGAGCACATTAGGAGGAGACTGGATAACGCTCGTGTTTTGCCTCAGTCCCTTTTGCCCAGTACTCATTTTTTTTTTCCCCCTCAGTTTTGCATCTTACAGTCTTATGGCAAAACTGCATCCATAATAAAAGCCACCACCACACTCTGCTTATTAGACACAAAAGGTCATAGAGACACTTTCCTTCCCTGCTAACTTCAGGGAAGGTTTTGCGTGTACTTCAGAGCAAGTGTAGCTCCATACTGCATGAATGTCCTACCTGTGCTCTGCATCCAGGATGGAAAGACACATTTCTGTGTGGTCAGTCCTTCCTTGGCAGAGTCCATCCATCCATGAAGGTTTGCTGGTTGAACCTGCATCCAGTGAGCTACCTGTATGCCCACTACAATGTTTCGGGTGTAAAACTTGATGTCTCCCTGGCAAGTAATGATGGGCAGAAGTTACTACAAGGGTACCCAGCAAAATCTGGTAGAGTTTGTAGGTGTAAACGTTGTGATAAAGAACATCAGGAAGGTGGCTTTAAATCCAGAGCTCACTGAAAGAAGCTCAAGAGTCAAAAGATAAAGCAAGGGAGAAGGTTTTACAATGCCTTCCATTCCAATGAACGGCAGCAAAGTCCAACCGGGAGTCACTGCAGAACCACATTTATAACCAGGATTTATCACGGTAATAACTGGAGTGATTACAGTAGGAGCTTTGAATGGTTTCTGACAGTTGCAAGCAGTAATAATGCAGATGAACACTGCCAACAAACTGCCTCACCTGAGGGCTGGAGAAACCCCATTGCATTGACATACCTCACTCTGCCATCAGCATGGCTCTGCTACAGCACCAGAGCCTGCTTGCCAAGAGCTTCTCCCAGGTTTTTTCAGCAAAGCTCCCCCTTAGAGGCACCACACACCTGCAAGGGTAGCCAAACATGTAGAGCACTGTATACAGAATACAGAAAATTCTCAGAGATGAGCACAAATCCAGAACTGTACGGCTTGCATCCCTCCTCAGAGAGGTACTGTAGACCCACAGTTGCTGCATTTGGGACTATTATTATAGAAAACTGTTGACATTTTCTGGGTTAAGGATGCTTATCTGGAATTCATGGATAATTTAGTCCTCTTGGCTTGCAGAAATAGTTTGATATACTCTTCAAATAAGCATATAAAGAGATTGATGTATGTTGTCTGTGGGTTCAGATGTTCTGAAAAGTGACATTTCTGTATGGCAAAGAATAAGGCTTAAAAGGGGATATTATTTATAAAAGCACCAGCATGCACAAGCAGTGTTTATTTACCATTTAAATGCCTCATTTCTGTTCTGGCTGTCTGTGCTATAATTTGCACAGGCACTTAAACTTGAGTATAAATAAATGCACAGAAGTATAGTTTATGCAGAGTTAAGATGAGGAAATCAAGCACTAAAAGATGGAGGCTGCTCCCGCACCGCCGTTCAGCCATCTTACCACCTTTGGCTTCTGCTGAGGTCTCCTTCAGCAGCAAGCACGAAGCCATCCATGCTTGAAGGGCTTGCCCAAGCTGCCAGGCCGAAGACGTGGCTGTGGTTCAGAGGGCCAAGCACTGGCTGGCATTTCAGCCCTACACATGGGAAACATGTGGGAAGGCTGCATTGAGAGATCTCATGCAACTTGCCAAGAGCCTCAGGTTGGGAACGTCTTCCTCACTTCACCTTTGGGCAAAGCGAGACCTGCTCCAGCAGAGGACAGAAAGACACCCACCCTTAACTTAGTGTGTCTATTAGATGGGTTGGAGAAGTTGCATCTTTTCCTCCTGTTACAGTAAACCTCTCCCTTGAGCTCATGAGAACAGGCAGTAGGATGAGAAATGGGTGTAAGGACAGGCTATGCCACTTATCTTACCCCATTTGTTCTGTGTCAGTCAGTGGGGAATGTGCCCTCCCCAACTTGTTCTCCTCCACCACTCTGGTGTGGATGACTTGTGCAGCACAACCATACTACCTCCAGCTTTTGGCGAACACAGGCTGCTAGCAGCACCTTGCAAGGGCAGTGGTAGCAAACTGCTGGGCAGGAGGAGCCCATCACACCCCTCATGGAACACACAGCCTCTCCAGAGAGTCCTGTGAAGCACTGCCAGACGGAATGAGACAGAGCTGAGTGTGCACCAACATCTGGCAGGGCAGAGACCTCCAGTCTCGGGTGATGTTTCTGTGCTTAGAGGAAGCCACATTTGGAAAATTCCACCTTCTTTGCTTCTGCTTTGATTGCATCCAAGAACAAAGCCTGTGAGCAGCAAGATGCCCAAAGTGAACCATGCTGACATGGAGAGGAGATGCTGTTTGTGGTCTGCCTTAGTACAAAAAGCAGGGATCACAAAGCATCAGTGCTGTGCTGCTTGCTGGGACTCCTTGATGAAGAAGCATGCTTATCTTTCCTAGATCATGCTTTTCTGCTAACATCAGTACAGTATTACCCAATTTATATATTGACAATGCAAAAGCATTATCTTGCATCCCACTTCACTGCAGGGAATTCTAACAACACACAGCTGTTCGTTTTGCAACCGCGAGACCATACCTCTTCCTGCATGGAGTGCAGTGCATGAAGCAGCACATGGGCAGCTTACAGGGTCACCGCAGGCAGCAGTGTTGAGCTCCCTGCTGCTGTATGGGGACCTGGATTCCACACAGCATGGGCACAAGTGTGCAAAGCTCCCAGAGCTTTTACAGCCCTGGTCATGCCCAGAAGGACACACACAGCAGTGCGAAAGCTGTGTGTGTCACTCCTTGGCCAGCTCCTGCTAGCTGCCACAACTGCGAGATATTAGAGAGGGAAAGATAAGTCATCTTTAATGACCAATGGGAAATATCAGGTTATTATTCCTCCCTTGCTTCCCTAACAACCTTCAAGCTTTGCCCACAGCAGTGCGTTTGTTCTCAGTCATATTTTGATTTACTGACAGTGGGCTTTGGGAACAGCCCCCGTCATTACTGACAGCCATGGTAAGTAGCCTATTGACTTCAGTAGGTGGGGAATTTCACCCTTTCTATGCGCATGTGTGTATATGAGTGCCTTTTGAAAAGCACTAGGCATACATTAATGCTAATAACTAGGACCGCTGTTCCTTTGCCTGTGTCTGATAGGCAGCAGGCAGAGTGTGAACTGCTCTATGTATCAATTAAACGAAAAATAAATAATAGGGAGAAAGTAATATCTTTAACAGTGTATTCACTGGCACATACATATTTATTAGATTGCAAATGTAATGCTGCTCATATTGTTTATGTTCATCATGAAGCCCTAGAGTCATTTATGGTATCATGGTTTAAATTATGAAAGTCAGATGCAGTAGCGTGGCCATATTCCTCAAAGCAGGCTTGCTGAGAAACCTCTGCTTTTTATTTTTTATCTCGTTCACACATTTGATCCATTATTGGTGCGAATCTTGCGTGGAACACCATTCCAATCCAGGAGAACAAAATCAATTTCTAGACTTTTTTTCAGATTGCCACATCCCATCTTTAAAAACAAGCCAAGTGGAGGCAGGGTTCGTTTAATGAAGGTGTAACATGTGAGTGAGTCCGTAAGCACAGCAAAAGTGTGTGCAATTTGCTGGATATATTGGTATCAAGGAGACTGTCTCTTAAAACGTGGTTAAATATGTAAACTCTGCCTAGGGAAAATATTTATTTACCTAGATTGACAGCGATTGGGGTAAAAAGCACTCAAGATAAGTGGCTCTTTAGCCAACTTTAATTTGTTGATGGATAGATTGATGGGAGGATGGTCAAAGGCATGACAACATAACTCTCTGTAATGGAGATATCCTGTCTGCTGGAGTTTGTAGTACCATTTTGTCTAATTATTTGTGATCCATCTATGAGCAAACTTTGCTCCCAGTGAGACGAGTTGTCATTCCTTTTCTTTAAATGGAAATATGAGGAGGTAGAATCAAGAATAATTAGAGCAGAGGACGCTTACATCTTCTGCAGTCAAGAATACATACAGAAGCATGCCTAGTGCTTAAAGGTAGTTTACTATATTAACTGAAATAGTTGTGTATTCTGTTACGCAGTTTGTATGAGAACAGATGGCCCATTTCACAAATTAAGCCTTGTCTTTTTCATTGGTTCAACAAAATAATGGCGAATGAATGCTGCTATTGCACATGATCTCATGTTCAAACCTTGTAGCATTGGTACAGGCTATGCTTTTCTTGTGCAAGTTAGTGGGAAAGCAAGAAAATCAATCAGAGGTGAATGCTTGCAAAGCATCCTGAGGAACCACAGAAATATTCTCCCACTATTACTGTGCGCATTGCAAAAGCAAAACCTGCCAATCAAGCAGCACAAACTGATGTCTCAGGTTTTCTAATCTAACTGAAAAACACTTGCTCCAGGACTAGCAATAGAAAAGCAAATACCAGTAGCTGCTGCCCTAGCCAGGGAGGCACTGGCCCCAGCATAACCAAGGGCAGGCATGAGGCTTCTCTAAGTTGACACAGCCACTCTAACATTAGTTTTCCGGGGATGGAGAGCCTGCAGTGCCTGAAAACTCAGTTTTCTCCCTTAGTTTCCCAAAATTTGAGCTGTCCAAAATTAGGGCTGGTAACTGGGAGCTGTCAACTCCTCTGAGTGCAACACAGTGGGGTAACTGCAGGCACGACCCTACCCAGCGCACTGCTGCATGCTTTGGATCAGCCTCAGCTACACAACAAGCACATATGTTGCTGCAGGAAATTTAATGTGGAAGGAAACTAGCCTAGATGGTAGTTTATAGTTCTTTTCAGCAGGACTGCATGAAGCTAATGACACAGAAGGCCATTTGGGTTAAATTGTGAAACTGAAAGATGCAGCACCTGCTTTTATGCTTCACAAGTTACTGAAATACTTCTTCCTTTCTAAAATGCAACGCAAATGACAATATAAAAAAGCCCTCTACAATGTCATTGTCAAGATTATTAAGGCAGGGTTCATCAGTGCACTGAAAAATGAAAAAACGATATGAGAAACAGAAAACATCATTATCCCATTTCTAAACCCTTGGCGCATCCATATCTGTGTCAATTCATCGCACTCCTGTTCTCTCCAGGTAAAAAAGGGGATAGTGATAGGTTTTAGACTACAGAGAGGAAAATGATCCAAAGCATGGAAGAGCTTCCATGTGAGAAGAAAGCAAAAAGCATCTATCTATCCTGAAAAAGATTCCCAAGGGGAGAAACATGTCAGAGGTGTGGAGGAGGCAAATGAAGACATGAAGTACTTCAGCAGATGGATGAGAGGGGTTTAGAAACAAAGAAAAGTGCCCAGTTCCACTGGAATCAAACACTTCTGGGGCCGGTGTGCAGCGCATCCTCATCCCCAGCACACATCATCTTGGGCAGTGGGTATGGGTGGGGACATGGTCCCCCAGATCGGGGGCAGGGGGAGCCCCCAGATCAGCTGCCAGGATCTCAAAGGAGCCTTTTTGTCATGGACACAGCGCACACAATTCAAACATTGCATTTATTCTCTAAGATCTTCCCTCACCGCTCTTCAAATCAAACAAAAAGCCCTGACTTAAGCAAAAAATTTTACCAGTGGAAAGGGAGCATTGCCAGAGACCATGAACCCCTGTAGAGATTCTACTTTTGCTATTGATTTTATGCGTGAGATGCTTAGCGACTCTGATAATATCTGACAGTAGAAGAAGCCAGAGAGAGAACAGAAAGGTTAATACAGCAACAATGTCACCAGGAAAACTGGTAAAATTTTCAGAAATTATGGCTCCAAATCTGACTGAAATACCTCACTGTTTGTGAAGCTGACAAGTGTTTTGACAAAAACATCCTCCCCCCCTTGAGGAATTTTAATTTCTTACTGCTATTTTTGCAAAATAAAATGGGATATGATAGCTATAAATGCTTCAGAAAGGGAAAAAATGGAAACGGCAGAAATCGAAGTGGTTAGCCGAGGTCTTCACAGGGAAAGTACTCCTATTTCCTATTGTGCTAACAGCTTGCTTGTAACTTTGGAGGCACTGGTATTAGCGTGTTGAAAAACCTCATCCAAAAATAGTTTTTGAATAAAGAGGTCTCTGAATAACAGCACTGCTCCTCTGGGACAGCACAAACCAGAAGGCAAGGGGATGGGCACAGAGCAGCCTCAGCTTCTCTGGGACTTTGGAAGACGTGCAGCCAGACCTGCCCTCCCCAACAAGCCCTGCCAAGTGAGGCTGCCCTTGGAACACATCTGCCCACCCAAAACAAAACCAGGAGAGAGCCAAATGTGCTCTAGAAGAATGTTCCTCCCAAGGGTAATGCACTTTTAAAAATGAGTAGAACAGCTGAAAGTCTGGCCAGTGTTTGGGTAGTGCCTCTGTTTGGTGGCCATCCTGGCATAATGGACGCTTTGCACTGAGTAAGGGTTTGAATTTGGTAATGCTTTGGCACAGGCTGCTCAGGGAGGTGGCGGAGTCTCTGTCCCTGGAGGTTTTCAAGAAATGTGGAGATGTGGCAGTGAGGGACATGGTTCAGTGGGCATGGTGGGGAATGTGTTGACGGTTGAACGAGACAATCTTAGTGGTCCTTCAAATCTTAATGATTCTACAACTCTATGAATTCATGTCCGTCTCCTCCTTGTAAGCACTCCTTATCAAGGATCTTCAACATAGAGCATGATAATATGATGCCTGTTAAAAGCGTAGATCTGGACAGCTCTGAAGTCTGAGCATTAGCCCAGTGTTTGTGGTTCCAGCTGGGTAATGTCAGGACCTCAAGAGAGGCAAGGCAGGTTTGAGGATTTGCCCTTCTGTTCAGAACACTCCTCACCAGGCATGGTCTAGAGAGCATGGACCTGACACTGGGTCTTACACTCATGGCCTGGCCCTGAAAAACAAGGAGGTAACAGGTCTGACCTGTGCTGAACTACCTCTGCACTAAGACTTTCCCCAGGTGTCCAGGTCTCAGGCATTTGAACAATGCATTAGAAGCATTTATTCATTAAAATACACAATTACTTGAGGATTGTATGTCTAGAGACTAAAATGTCTTTAACATTTAGTTCAGCAAGACTTCCCCCTGTAACTGTAACCCACTCTATCAGGGAATGTACTATAGCTATTACAGAGTTAGAGAACCAAAAAATACACATTTGAAGTGACTGCATGAAAAAAGTGAATGGGGGTGAAATATAATTAGCTGAGGCAAGGACAAGTAAGTAAGTCTCCACAGTCATAATTTATGTGGGATATTGTTATAGTTATTACCATGCAATTTAACAGGAATACACCAGAGCAATTTTCGTATCTTAAAACATGCAGAAGCACTCACATATGTATGAGAAAAGTCTCAGAACTCAAATCATCCAAAATAATCAAGAAAGTTATTATCATAAACAGCACAATTAACACGGGGATCACAAGGGATCGGTCTCCAGTTTTGATAATCTTAAGAGAAAGTGAAAGCAATATTAAAACTTCCGTGTAGGAAAGGGAGCTATGTTCACACGGTTGTGCACATCACCAGCACTCTCCCTCCCTGGGAAGTCCCTCCTCCACTATTCTTTCAGAATTGCAGAAGCAACAAAATTAATAGATTTAGGATCTTCTAGGTCACTGGAGGATGCACACGGTGCTGAAAAACACTTGGATTGACCTTATATATAAAATGGGTCTCTTTTGAAGCAGAGAAGAAAATTTTCAGTTACTACGAATGAGAAGAAGAAGGCATGGAAACCATGGGC
This sequence comes from Alectoris magna, assembly GCA_030625065.1. NCBI lineage: Eukaryota > Metazoa > Chordata > Aves > Galliformes > Phasianidae > Alectoris > Alectoris magna. Next base: position 54,673,928 of record CM060565.1, on the reverse strand, counting down.
TCAAGGTTCTAGAGTTTTAAATCTGTAAAAAGAAAAATGCTGCTGCTTTACGAGGCTCTGTACTGCCATCCATAATTAACTTACAGGCTTCTTTCTAATGTTGCTGTCAATATAGTATTGGTCTCATCAGCCGTATAAATTATTTCGATCAGTAACATGGAACACAGTGCCACCGTTTCAACAAAAAGAGGCACTCGTCATTTTAACTCTCAAACTGCTGAAGATTATCCACTGTCCATTAGATTTCAACAATATCCAAATGTAAGCTGTTCTAATCGTATGCTAAAATGCAATCACCACCAACTGTCAGGACCACCTGAAAAAAACCTCTCTTTCCCACACTGATCAAGTTTCTATCTATCTCCATCTGAAGTTTTTTTCTCTTCTGTCCTTATACTCATGTTTGCCCAGTGTGCTTTCAACTCAGTATGCAGCAGGACCTCATTGCTGCCTACCTGAGGTGAATAGCTTGTGTATACATGTATATACACAACACATACAGCTTAGGAAAAAAAAATCTTTTCGGGGAGCATGAGGACAGGCTGCAAATTCTCCTGAGGTTTTAGTGTTGTCTTTAAAAATCTGTTTCTCATGTATAAAAATGCCGTCCCAGATCTAAATCTAAAGTGAGCGCTTCAGATGAAGTTGAAAAGTACCGCAGCTGTCAGTGCCATTTCTGGCATTTCTAGATCACAAAATCATTCTCTGTCTCCTGGCCATGCACTCAAATAGGAACGAATATCCAGATAATGCACAGTAGTAGTTTTATAATTTCCATGTTGAGCTCAGAGGTGAGTTTGGAGCCTCTCGGAGTTAGGGCAGCAAGCCTCATTACTCCAAATCTGCCTTCCCAGCAAATGACTCTCTGCAGTGGTAAGAAGCCAACAAATCTTCTCTAAAATAAGGCTTATGCATGTTTGTTTAGACTCGTATATGCTTCGGACAAAGAAAATCCAGTATGTTATTTTAGGGTTTTGCCTTTTTTTTGTTGTTTGTTTTCATCTCTTTTTATCTAATACTGTGCCAGTCCGTGTCTGTAAAAATCTTCCCCATTTGCTGAGTCATGCCTGGAATCCATATTAGAAGTCAAGTGTGAAAAAAAAAAAATATATGTATATATATATAAGGAGGGGAAGATGTGCTACAGGCAGCTGTTGTTGCCAATGCCCTTTCTTTTCCAGAAATAAAAGTCACACAAAAACTTAAAATCTTGCTAGGCCTGTACTCCTTACTGTCAGCACTACCTCCCTTCAGATCTGTTACAGGGCAAATGTTTTCCTAGCAACAGCATTAACCCATCTGCAAGGGTTTGGAAATAGGCTTTCTGTCTTTCCCATAGCTAACAACACATCGTGTTGTTCCTACATGCCCATTGTTTGGAGCGTCCACTCTTTAGCATTAGGATCTATTTAACTCCTAAGAAGAACAGAGGAACAGTAAAGCTTGACATTCTCTGGAACGTTTGTTCTGCTCTAACCCAGACAAAGTGACAGAGCAAGGGAAGAGCTACTGAGAGTGCTTCAGAGGCAAATTGCAAATGTACAGCTACTACAGAAAGTTGTATAAGCAAGTATTAATTTGGATATGTCAGAGTATTCTTACACAATCTCAAATCAATAATTAGACTGCTAATTGATGAGCCACTTACCTTTGTCTCAGTAAGAGCCATGATCCCAGTTTTTAATCATTGTGCAACACTCCTTGAAAAGAAAGCAAGACAGGTAAGCATAATCCCATACAAAAGATCTACAGTCTGTTTTGTATATTAAAAGTAAATAAATACAGATCTAGATAAATTTTGTAGCAGCACCTAAAATGTTTAATGTATGTATCATTTTAGCTTCCGGACCAAATCTAATTCTATTCCTTTTTCACAGACCACCAACTCCATAACCTTATTTTCTTTCATCACTGTGAGGCACCAACACGCTTCTCTGCATCTCCCAGTACACTCCCAGCCAGGCAGCTGAAGCCAGCACCTAGCGGCACTATTTCCCTCCCCTATTAGCAATGCAATAAGCATATTTTCAGATAATTGGGTTTCAGGAGCCACATGCTCCTGTCTCTGGCTGAACAGAACTAACTTCTTCACACTTGCTGATGGAGAACTATTGCCATATATTGCAGAATCACAGAATCTTAGGGGTTGGAAGGAACCTCTGGAGATCATCTAGTTCAACCCTCTGCTAAAACAGGTTCCCTACAAGAACTGCTGAAGAACTGATCAGGGACTCAGCAGTACTGGGAAGGAGTAAAGCAGATTTCTAATAACAACGATGCAAACTTCTGTAAATTGCTCTAATTTCCACGCTGTGGTTGACTGATCACTTGACATTCTTGAAATCCTAGCAAACAGTCCTCAAACGACCTAGGAAAGCACTAAACAGCAACATATATACGAACCTGTCAGTTCTGTACAACATGCCCCTTGACAGAAACTCCTCGTGTCTCTGCCATTTATCCTTGTGTCTTAGGCTCTATCTGAGGATGGGCAGTTAGCAAGGTTGACAGTCATTCATTGACTGAAAGAGCTTGGGAGTGACCACAACAACCACAGATGGGTTGAGGCTCAGCTCCAAATACAAATTTTGTGACGGGTCCCTCACTTACAGAGACAACACATGCCTTCCTCAGATACTACACTGGGAAATTAAGAAACCAAGATTAAAAGAGTCAAACTGATACATTGTTTTTTGTGTACGTGCAAAAATGTGTCTGCGTATACAAGTGACAGAAAATTTCAGAAGGGAGTGGACCTCATTTGGAGTGCACAACACCAGAGAAGCTGGTAATCTGGATGTTTTGTAATAAGGCTGCTAATATTTAGTGAGCTAGTAACATGTCTGTGACCCATCGACATTTCTCATTCAAGATGAGGGTGAAACCTAGAGATGTATTTTTGGTGATAGGTCAATGCTGAAATGAAATGAGGAATTGAAACTCTACGATGTGATTTTAAAAATACTGATTGCCAATAAGAGTTAGTTTTTTTTTTTTTTTTTGTCAAAACAGTTCTTCATTCATCACTTCTCAAGGAAAGTCTCCAGACAGCTCCAAAAGTAGTGTTTTGAGTTCCCTCCTCTTCTGCCCCCCTCCTCCAAAACAAAGCAAGAGACAGATTCTCATGCTCTTTCTCCTACAGATCTCCTTACCAGAAGACATTGGGGATTTAGCAAGTTTAAATATATTTAACGGGGGACTGGAAGTAACTTGAAAGAGCCCTGCTGAAATCATTTAGATGAATTACATTAGGTTCAGAGGACTGCATGACTCAAAACCAGTCTCCAGTAGGAGAGTAATGTCTCGTGGGAACATCATCTATGCGTACCCTGTTCTTACTCTACCCCAGGCAGTTGGTATGGCCACTGCTGGAGACAGGAAGCTGAAATATGCCTCGCTCAGTCTTTATAGCTGTTCTCACATTCCAGTGAAATCACACTAAAAGTTTATCTGGCTTCAGGTGGGTGCAAAGCATGTGCTTAACTGTCCGGTTTTTTTAGGTTTTTTTTTTTAACCAGTCTGTCATACTTCAGTTACCTCTTAAATCTATACCCACAAAAGAACAAATTCATAGTGATATATAAGCTTTTATTCCACTGGGTTTTAGATGGATTACATCTTTGGGCAACATCCAGGTGGGATGGATTCACCTATACTTCCATGATACACCTGAGAATGTGGTGACACATCAAGAGCAACTTCTCCACCTCGCAGCTCTTTTCACATACAACTCATCATATTTTATTTGTTTTATTACTTACAATGTTTTTTGTGTTTTCTTTACTTTTCACTTCTATGAACTTACACAAGGTGATTAATGCTCTCTGACTGTGTAAAGGCTTCACTTGATTTGTGAAAAAATAATTAGAGAAGAAAGAAACCGCCCTTAGAAAAAAACGTGAGACTAGCTGGAAAAGTATGTCTTGGGCGTGGGAACGTTTGCACAATAGTTTGGGGGAAACATGGTGATTTTGTTCTCCTCCTCTACTTGTTCAATGATGACCTCAGAGAACAAGATTTCTTTTTAATTATCAGAAAACAACAACAAAAAAAGTCATCAGGGAATGTTGCGCTTCTCGGTCAGTAGATTCACCTGAATTAAACTTTTCCAAAACTTTTGACCAGACAGGGAACTCCTTCCCCATAGCATTTGCATTTGTCAGAGGGCTTGGTTCAGTTTCAGTGGACAAATCATCAGTCTGGCATCTCCACACCCAGGTGGGAGTGAAATAAGGACCAACCTCTGCCAAAATAATAACAATAATAAACGGAGATATGTTAACTAGTCCTTGCGCACAGCCACTTCCTCCTCCAGAGAAAGAGGAAACGAAGGGGAGAGTTTCAGAAAATAAAAGCAACACAACAAAACCTACTGGCACTTAAAACTGCCACTCTTCAGCAGGGCTTTCCTACTTTAGTAACAGAGATTTAAGACTATATAACTCAGGACAGACTTCGAAGTCGTTTTGCCCTTTTCCATAGGATTTGGAACAGGAGTAGTAATGCAACACTCACTGTCCAAAGAGCTGGACTGGGTCCTGAGCTTAATCATAAGGAATTACTTGAATAAATGTATTATGTGACTCTGAAATAAGATTGACCCCACAGAGTTCTAACTTTATGTGCTTGAAAAGTTTTCCTCCTAGAAATATTTACATTAAATGTCTACGACTACTAGATTTAGGTAGTACCTATTAGCATGACAGGGGAGATCACTAAAACTGCATTGGTTTATGTAGCACCAAGCAATTTATCACATCTGACAAGAATTATGGACCATGCTCCCACATGGATACAACTGTTTCACACTAAAAAGTCAGTCATTCCCACCTAACATTTTGATAGAAACCGCTTAAAAAGTCAGTTTCAAAATAGGTCTACCTGCTTTCCCATCCCAGAATTACTTGTCTCTAGTCAGAAACCCCTGAATTTTCTAGAGCACAGCTTTTACATTCTCTTTGGCCTCAGAATTCAGTGACCGGGATAGGGTGTAGTACAAGAAATTTCCTCCAGCTCCAGTGCATGGAGCCTCAGTTTTTAACCTTTCAACTGGAGACATTTTAGAGCTGGAACCTTCTTCTTCATAGCTCTGTCAAAGTGTCAATCCAAGTTCTGGGGGGAAAAAAAATCAAGACTGTCAAGTCTGTCCACCTTCCAAAAGACTCTATAGGTTCTTCTAACATTAAAATCTGTACATGTATATTTCACAGAATCATACAATCATAGAATCATTAGGGTTGGAAAAGACCACTAAGATCATCTAGCTTAACCGCCAGTTCATCCCCACTAATCATGTTCCTCAGTGTCACATCTCCATGGCTCCTGAACGCCTCCAGGGATGGTGAGTCCGCTACCTCCCTGGGCAGCCTGTGCCAACGCCTCACCTATCTTGAAAGAAAATTTTCCTAAAATCCAACCTGAACATTTGTGACATCAAGAAGAATTCAGAAGCTTTTCAGCATTTACTAGTAGAACCAGTACAGAGACAAATCTAGTACTGATAAGCTCTTATTTAATACACTGCTTATACTTCAAAATGCTACTTAATTAGAAGGACAGAGATCACAGGGCACTGTGTGTGCTTTGTTTTTTTGTTCTTTGGTTCGTGTTTGGTTTTTGTTTTGTTTCTCACAGAAGAAAGCATGTTCCCAAAAATCTAATTTAATTCTGATAAATGAATGGGGATAAGTAACAGCACCGGGGATGAGTAAGCAGTGCCACCTCAGGCATGCTTCACTAGCTTGCAAGGGATGGGGATGCCCACCTAGAGCAAGCTCATCAGCTCAGACTCACCCTCTGCTTGGCTCAGTGTCTGGTCACTGCAGATTCCTACTGTGCTGTGTTCCACCACTTCAGTGAGGATGGCCGTCAGTCACTTGGATAGCAACTGTCTCTAGCTTTTCAAGGAAGACATCCAGTTCATCATACAAGAGTGCTTCAGGTGTGTTTGTGACACAAGCCATGGTTCACATTGGTTCAATTTACTTCCATTAGACACATCAATAAATTCTTGTAGGTCCGTGATTGACTTAAGCAAATTTCCCAATTATACATTTCTTCTCGATGCGGAGCTGTTGGCCAAGAGCTCATGATTGAGCATTGCACTCTTTCCAAGATAAATGGAGGTTTCTTTGCTGTCTGTGTAGAAATCCAGATGTCAGCAGGGTTTTAGGGTAAGAGCTGGTGATGCAGACACAATTAGCGGACATTGCACCTGCAGACTTGCAGCAGTTATTAATGTTGCTTAGGAAAAAAGGGTCACAAACAGAGATGTCAGACTCTGAGACTCCTTAGAAAATTATGCTGTCAGCAAAAGGCCAGGCAGACCCCCGAGATGGGAGCACATGCCAGGAGGTTCCTTTTGCCGGGAACTCAGAGTTTTCCCCTCGGGGACTAGGGGTTGGCAGCTGCACACCTGCCTCCCTCTGTAGCTTTCCGAGTGCCTCCCCAGATGGGAATGTTTGCTGGAGATGGCCCATGCTGCTCTGAGCAGCTCCCGGAGCCCTGTGGCTGCTGTCAGGGGAAGGAATAGCAAGTGAAACATGGCATCATTTCATTTCATTGAAAGGAAGTGGATAACACAGTGGATAAAACAATGTTTGTAATCCCCATACATGGATGAATACTGGTGTCTAAAAGCATTCTTTGAATACAGGAGACTAGCAGTAAGCACACACGAGTTTTTAAATGCTTCCAAATTGTACTGCAACAAATTCCCATCATTTCACCTTGGTTTTTACAGTTTCCATCATCATGATACCTAAATAAGCGATGCAGTGCTCCACTCCAAAGACCTCGTTCTTGAAACAGTTTGGCTGTTCTGAACTCTGAATCTTCTAATTTCACTTGAACATTGAAGGTCCCAAGCTGAAAGGCAAAGAGCTTTGCTGAAATTTCCCAAAGCAAGAGAATACAGAAGCCCTGGAGCCACAAGCCTTGCCACAGCCCCAGGGAATGGTCACAGTCCATTGTAGCCTATGTATGTCCTCAGTGGTCAACGAGAGCGAAGGACCCAAGGAGAGACGTGTCTGCTCAGCATCCCATCAGCTAGCTGCTCTGTTCAGGGCACTGCTTCTTCAGTTAAAGTCCTTCAGGCTGTTCCTTCTCTTCCATGAAGAGAGAAGGGAGAACTCACTTGAAAGCATGATAAGAGGAGGTGATGGAGCTGTGACATTTATCCAGTCACAAACCCTTTAGAGCACTCAATGAAATGTGGTGACGTGAGGTCCTGGTAGCAGCCCAAGGACAGTGGTGCGTTTGAAGCTAAATCCTGAAAGCAAACTGATAAATCATCCCAGGAGTGAGATCAGTGCTCAGGTCTCCTCATGCCTCCAGTGAGCTCTCTTGGTGGTAAGTCTCACTAATGCTGAATTCCTCTTCTCTTTGGCCCAATAAGACCTGAGTCACGTTCCAGAAAGCAGAGAGTTGAAAGGCATCATTAACACCACCTGATCAGCAGATCTGACCTGATCTAGGATGAGCTGGAATGTTTGGTAATTAAAAGTTAACTCCTTCCTCCTGCTTCCGCATCCTCTTCTCCTATTGTGTTTCCTAGAAGTATTCCTTTGGGCTCTCAGGCTGAGAATGACTGCAGCCAGCCACACTGGGAGTTCACCCAAAGTGCTCGCTGCAACATCTCAGCAGCCCAAGCTTCAGCACGCTTTCTACAGCAGCATAATAACCTCAGCATCTGCTCCATTGGTGAGAGAGAGTGAATGAGTCTGCTACACATTTTAGAAAACATATTGCTTTGCTGTGGGCTAAGGTGAGCAAAAAGAAGGGTTGGACGTTCGTCCTGCAGTCAGACAGTGAGCGAGCTCTATATTGATGGGGCATCTTAATGCAGTTATGAAACTACATGGAGGGCAATGAGAGAGGGATATTCTGTCACCTAGTCACTTCTCCTTTTGTGAAGCCACACATAACACAAAGTTAATTAAAGCTTCTTCTCTGAGAAAAAGGAATGTTCCATTTGGTAAATTTAGAAACAGCTGGTTAGTTTTATCCATTACTTTTGTGCTAACATCAGTTGAGCTCATTCAGCTCTCTCTTTTTATGGAGCTGTCCTTCCTATGCTACCTGATAGCTACTAATTGCTGCAACTACATTTCTGAATTGCAAATTTTCTGCACTGATAAAAACTTTGATTGCCTGTCAGCTACACATAAGGAAAAGATCACCAGTGCTAAATGAGGTGTTCCACGCTTGGATAATAATGCCTAATGAATTATTCAAAAAAGAATGCTTGAATGAAGCAAACAATTTGAAGGGTTACTAGCAGCCGTAACAGTTCAACAGCCAAAAGAACAAAAGTATCATCCTGAAAATTACACTAATGATTAAAAAATGCGTATTAATTCCACATTTGGAGAAAAAAAGAAATGCCAATCTGATTCTAAAGGTTAATCATTATTTTTTCACTAATGCTCTAATCTCTGGGAAAAACACCCTTTACCAATATTTTGGGACATATAATATTATGACATAACATATTCATATAATTTTCCAGGCATTAACCCACTCTGCAAATCTCAAATTTCGCTGGTAAAGCACCAAAAGCCCTGTCTGAAAACCAGTACTGTCCGCAGGATCCTCTCCACTGCTTCCAATGATCATCGGATCGGGCCCATCGACCAGCACCGCAGTATCATGCTGGATGCCTGGCAGTCAGGCACCACTGATGTTGTGTGGTGCTCTCAGGCAATGGGTGTTGGGTAATTCAGAGCATCTGGATCATTCCAGAGAGACTTTGGTGTGGGGAAGACAGAGTCCAGCTCTTATCATCCACCTACATGAAAAGATTTGCTAAACGAGAGTGCAGGTGGCAGAAACAAAACCCACGCATTCACATTAAAACAAAAGCAATAGCTGCGTTCGCAAAACTGCTAAAATTAGTAACTTCTTCCAGACTAGATTTGATTGTAGCTTTTAAAAAAGTGGATGCTGCGGAAAGAAATGTTTTATCTAACTGCTGCCTGCTAAAGGGAGAAGGATCGAAGGAAAAGAAATCCTTAATAAACCATGAGAGTTTCATGGATGTCCGATGCTGACACGTTTTCAGCTTTCATAAAAAATATATTTCCAGCACTAAAAGCGATAATTTATTATGACAGACATCTCCAGTTGCCAAAAAAAAAAAGAAAAAAAAAAAAAAAGGAAAAAAAAAAAGAAAAATCTGAGACCTAAATCCTAAGGAACATCTCCTGCAAGATACCAGCATGGCATATACACGAAATAAAGCAGCACAACAGCAGCAACATGTTTATCTGCTTTGCTGTTGAAAACCTCCCAACTGTTATGGTTGGAACTGAGCTAGCGAGGACACGCCGTCATTTGCTGAGAGGGATCACAGTGACAATAATATGTTCACTATGCTAAGGAAGGATTTCTCAGATAGCATTTATTAACATGAAACCCAGTCAACCACTTAGCTACCTCTGCTGCAATTTTACAGCTATAAAGCCTTTGGTATTAGATGCCAATTAGTGATTTTATTATAAAGATGTTCAATGTCAAGATAACACTTCTTCTCATTTCTGGCAGTGACACTGAATGGTGGATAGAAGAAATGACTTCAGGAAAGCTTAGCTGACCATCTGCTTAGGCCTGCTCACTCACTGATGATTAATCCTTTCCCTCGAGGACAATGTCTCCATGTGTTTCTCTTGCTGTCTTTTTAATGTCACAAAAAGAGGTTGATAAACACATTCAAGTCACAATTTAAAAACATTTTAACTGACCAGTTGCCACTGATGATATTATCAGACAGTTTTAGTCACTGTTGTAACAATGCGTTTAGTGGTGTTGATGTGAAGTGGAGATGAAGTTTCCTTAATGTGCCTCCTACCTATTTCTATGTTTAAGTGACATTTAAATGTTTACCTTGATGCTTGCAAACAAGCAGTTGGCAAGGGTGCAGGGAAAGGTTTGTTTTTCTATCACAGAGACAAATCATCTGGAAACAGGATGGTGTGGTAGCTGCTTTTTGCCCTTGCTTGGGGTGGGGGAGAAAGGAGGAAGAGGACCAAAAGATCTAATAGAGGTTTAAGGGAGATTGCAGAGATTCCTTCTGGACTCATTTAAGTTTCTGCCAAATGCACAACTGATTGTTTTTTCATTTCATCACAGCAGGTTGCAGCACAGCTGTGGGCTCATGGGTCTGGTAAACATACAAGAGTTACCTATGTGCTGGAACATCGTGACGGTGACATGGAAGCTGTCATAATAAAGAACCAAGAAATACTGGGTCCTACCCCTTTTCTCTCGTGGCAGACTGCACGAATTTTGCTCCACTTAGGAGGCAAGCTCACAACACTTTACAGACCTGTCCTGATGAAGAGGTGATTTGCCAGGAACAAACCTTTGCTGACAAATGAGGGAACCAGCTTTCATGAGGGCTGGCAGTTGCAGAGCTCAGCACCTCTGGCCTCAGATCGTATCTTATTTATATTTTCAAATACAGACCTACGGGCCCAATTTCCTGTGCTCAGGGCCTGACCTAACTTTTCATTTCTTCCCCTGCCTTATATTGCATAGCACACTTTAATTGCTCCAGTTGATCCACACATGCAAATAACAGAATAGTGTTTCTTAGCAGTGCCGTCACGAAAGCACTATAATTCCCAAGTAGCTAGGCTGATTTATCACCTATCTGATCTTAAGCAAATTCAGCCAGCAGAACAGTTAATGATGATCTGCTAGCAATTGGCTGTAAATACCATTCAACACCTATGAAATTAGTGGTTTCAAACTCCATGTCTACATCATTATGTTTACTTTTATGAGATCTCTAATTTAGAGCATATCAACCTCTCTCAGATGAAACGCACTGAACACCTGATAAATCAGAAAGCAAATAGCCTCAAAGGAAGAAGAATAAGATCTAGCGATCTGAATCCACTTCATTCTTGTGAAGGAATCATGGAGAGGCACCAGCTCCCCAGCTCCAGTGATGAATTCAAGCATCTCCACGCAGACCACCTCTCAGTTTCCTTTGCCATTTCCACACCTGTATTCACAATGATTGTCAGCCAGTAGATTAAAGGGTGTAGACTACTCTGTGACTTGGTGGCATTTCTGTCTTCAAAAGTTTTCATGTTAACAAACTTCCAGAATCAAGCCTTTCAGTATCAATGACAGCTGGTGTTTTCTAGGAATTTAATTCAGAGAACTACTACTGCTCCTTCTGTGGCTGTTTGGGATGAAGACAGACATTCTTCAGCACAATCCATCTGCAAACATGCATCTCCTAATGGCAATTTTTTTTCATGAAACTGTGGTCATGGTATGGCCCTGAATGATCCTACTTCTCCTTTTGTTGTAATGTTACAACTTCACATGCACACATTAAAGAAGGAAAGGTTAGGACAGTATATCAGAATTACCTGGCAAGGTTATTAAATATGCCAATAATACCATCTTTAACAAGAAAATGTAAGGAAAAGACCTTCTTGTTGAAATGGACACAATTACCACTATTTTATCTTAAATTTGCCTCCAAATATTCACTACCTAAAAGGTATTTCTCAGTCCAGAAGGCCTTAGAAATTAAGGTAAGATGTGACATAAGAGGAAGCAAATACATTATTAGGGAGAACATAAGAAGGACAGAAGTAGTAAGTTATTACTCAGTGAAGGCAGATTTGACTTCTAATTTCATTGACAAGATACGGAGTGGGATTTTCAAAAGCCCTGGGGTGATCTAGAAAACTAAGTTCCATTGATTTTTAAGCAATTAGACATTTTTGAAATTCATGCACATAACGAGTAAGCAGCATTACAGTCCAGTCCAACCTGCATCGAATTTAACAGCTGAGTTGACTTTATGAAAGATAGATCCAGTACGTAGATTTCCTGTAGGCATTGCAGTTTATACATAGGTAGCATCAACCACAACAGAAACTAGAACAGATGCAAACGATCAAAATAACACTACTTGATAGAGCAGATTCTCAGCTACAAAACACTATTTTTCAACATAGCCACCACTATAAGCTATGCATTTTTATTAGAGTTGAACAAGAGACTGGATTGTCAAGTCCAGTCGTGCTTGTAAAAATCTGCACCAGTGGAGGTGACCCACTGTTTCACAGATGCTATTATGGTAGACGGTTGCTGCTAGGAAAATGTTGCCCATGCAGCCCATCTTTCATCGACCTGAACAGATGGAAAACAAAAGGTGCCAAATCAGGACTATATGCTGGGTGTGTTAGGACAATGCAGCCAAGATTGGCAGTATGCTCCTCAGTCGTCAAACTGGTATGGAGCCTGGCACTATGAGAGTAAAAAAACAGATATGGAAAGAGCAGTCAAGCACAATGTGATAACACATGCCACAGACGGATGGACCTATGTAGCGTAAGCCTAACAGTAACATGACAAGAAGGAAAGGGGAGGCAGCCTGAAGAAAAGGAAAGAACTTGGTATAGCATGAAAGAGACTCCGTGGAAGAATATAGCAAAGGAGGAGAGGTAATTACAGAGGTGGGCCTTTAAGATGATTTTGACTGAAGTATGTTTTTTTCATAGGAAAACAGCAGTAATATGTGCTGGAAACTTGTTTTCTAGTTAACCAAAACAATAAAGGAAAGGACAAGACTTTAAATTCTGCATCGAGAAAAAGTTGGCTCTTGTAAATGGTTTGCTTGGAAATTATCAGGACATATACATCAACTTTCAGTGGAACTATATAGATGTTTTATACAGGGATAAGAGGAGTAATCCTCGCAGATGCTCTCAAGGGATGGTTGCTGACATGGAAAACTATTTTCCCCAATCAAACTTTTATTTTTAATCTGAGATGAAGGATCTAAGTCATTTAAGGGTTTTTCTGTTTACCCCTCAAGCTTCCTGGAGGCAAGAAAGAAGCCTCTGTGATCGATAGTATCAAATGATATGAAGAAGCATAGAGCAATACATAACGAATGTACAGAGACTATCTTCTAGGTAAGAAGTCCCTTTCTACATCATAACCTACAATTAGTCAAACAGACCAATCTTCCACAGTGGTAGAGGATAGAAAGACCTGGTTTACTGGAGTTCTTAGAAAATGGAAATTAAGCTGCAGGTGGTACCTTGAGCAAAATTTGGAATTGTTGGGTTGCTACAAGTATCAGCTAGTAATAATACTTAAAGTGCCATTTCATCCTGTATTCCCTGTATTACCAGCTTTTTTTCAATGCAGTCATGACAATATCTTCCCAGAGCTGAATGTGAGGGGTAAAACTCATTAATTCCCAGCATCTAAAGCACATACTATACAACTTCAAAAAATTCTGTACTTCAGTACCTCAGATACTTCCACTGAAATCACTGGCACTCTATTTTAATCTCCTATCGGTGCACTTTCCTCCCACTTAAAAAGAATACATTCTTTATCCTAAGAAATTTGACAGGACAGTGGACAGTCTCCTCTTCACAAATAAAAGCTATCAATTTCTGACAACTCAGTGATAAACTCTAGTTAAAATTTTATATCTAAAATTTCATGACTTAAAATTTTGAAAGCCAAATGATTCAAGAGTCCCAAGGAGACTGCTCAAAAGTTGAGAAAACAAGAGCATACAGGTTCTCAAAAACATAGGCTCTCACTTTAAAACTGTCTGCTAAGTCCATGAGAAGTCCAATTTAAAATGAAATCATAAGCCCAATTGCACTGACAATTGTAGGAGCAGTAGAGCATCTGGCCTATTCTGTTGAACCAGAAATCCATAATTAACAGAGTATTTTTCAAGTGTTGACTCAAAAGCTGTTGAGTCTGCAACTGAATTCTACTAGTCTGAAACCAAGGAGAAATGAAAACATGCTACAAAGGCATGTCTTTCGTTTCTCTTTCTGTATATATTTGATTTGCAAGATGTTTCCAAACCATAAAAAGATGGCTTTGTAAACAGAAGATACAATATGATCCTGAAAAAGAGGCAATTCCTTGCCTTCACAAAGCAGAGCTCAGATGGTAAAAGAATTGAAGGAAAAACTAAGACAATAGTGACAGATTTTCATAGAGACATTTCAAAATGTTGACATTCAAAGTAAATTCAAAGAGATTAAATGCCTTTGAGTAGTTAAGAAACAAATCACATAGATCTGTCATCGGCATAACACTGGAAGCTGAAACTAAAACCATCCTGATAAAGGAAAAAAAACAGGAGGAGAATATTCCGTAGAACTAAGGCCGCATCCACCAACAGAAAATAAGGTGACTAATTCTGATTAAATGTTAATTTTAAGGAGTCACACAGTTAAGCATGTTATGACGATAACCAAGACGTCAGTGAGGACACACCGGTACCCTGTGGTCATCAGGACAATTTCGGTTGACTGCGTCTCTCCCTCCTCTGCAACGCATTGAAGTACCACAGTCTCCTACCCAAATGTTACAACATAGCACTTCCTTCAAAAAAAAGTCAGATACACCTTATTTTTCTGCTTCCACTCTGTCACCGTTGGCACCCTAATTGTCTTTTTAGCCTTTTCTCCCACAAATGTCCCTATTTCCTCTCATGTCTGTTTGCATCTGACAGCACTGGAAAAACAAGTAACAAATGGACAAGAGCAGTGCACTTCAACAGGAAGACAATCAAGCGCTTAAGCCAGTCCTGTGCTCAGCTTTTAAAGTATTTCCCTTCCTGCATGCATTTTCTAGGATAGCTACCTTGTAGTAAAGATTGCTTCTAGATCTTCTAGACTGACTTTACATTTGTCGTCTCGTTATTGAGAACAATGTGCCTTATTTCACATTTCCCAGTAATAAATTTAATTTGCCATGTGTCAGCTCAATTATTGAGCTGATCTAAGGCATGATGAATATTTCTTGCCACTCATTTTGTGCTCAGTATGCATCATAATTTAGTATCATCAGCAAATACAGTGAGTTTACAGTGGGTTCTTCTAGCTAGGTAATTTATTTAAAATCAAACTATGAATTCAGGTATTAAACACTCTTAACTCTTCCCTTTTGGGGACTAGAGATCCCCCAGCAGAGAAAATTCATTTTTTCCCATGTATTACTATACTGTGTCCTTCTCAGTCCCTGTTAGGTTTATCTTCAGAAGCAGCCTGTCATGTAGATCCTTATCAGAGATTTTCTGAAAACCTAGATAAAATATGTCATATGCACCGCAATTATCTACTTTATAACTCCTAAGCTCATTAAAGAGGTCAATTAGTCATTATTGCCTTTTTTAAGCCACTCTGGCAGCCCCAGGTTAGGCTTTGGCTCCTTAATGCAGGCAGTACTCAAACTGAGCAAGTGCTCCCAGGAGCCAAGCACTTCTGCAGTCAGAGCTGAGTACCAGCACTTTTAGAGGGGAAAAAAGGGAAAAAGAAAAGGAAGGTAACTGCCCACTGTTCCACTCATGTATTAAATATTGATGAAAAGACTGAGAAAATAGAGATGGAAATGTAAGGAAATCACATCTGAGAGAAGAAGGAAAAAAAAACCACGGAGAGAACAGGGGGGAAAGGGGGATGTGAATACTGCAGCTCACATTTGCAAGCAGAAGCTGAAATTAGCAGGGGGGTTATCTATTTGTAAGCAGAACAAATACAATTAGATGGTCCCCCCGCTAATTCTGGCTTCTGGTTGCACAAGTGCACTGCAGTGCACACACCTTCCTTACCATTTCCTCCTGTTCTGTGCTTTCCAGGTGATATCTACAAAGCAGCAAAGGAGGAGTGCCTCCATTTTAAGCACTGACTGTGAGCTCCTGTCTAGGATGCCTCCCAGCAGTTTCTTAGGAAAACAAGCGCACAGATTTTGGATTATTATTAACAAAACCTTCCTCCCAGCACTACTGTAGGGTGGTGCATTGCTGGAATAAGCAAGCGTTCCAAAAATATCATGGCTGCCTTGCTCTTTCCCCACTGGCCCACTCCCGTTTCCTTGTGGGTCACAAACAAGGTCACATACACACCTGTAATGGTGGAGAACAAAAACCCAGCTCAGTAAGGAAGTCAGGAGGGAGAGGTGTGCTCCAGTCCCACCTGAAACTCAGCCTAAGACCATTCTGCAGATCATGTCTTCTCTTTCGACCTCAACCCACTCCCAACTCACCACTGTGATATCCTTTCTGCCATTGCTGCGGTGCAAATTGGAGGAGAAAAATGAAATGGAATAAGAGAATGAAAGGCAGCTATTCCTGCCTCGATCTCATTATCTCCGCTGAAAAAAATGAGCAATCGTGGCAGTGAGAAACAAAATCTCTAAGGAGTGCTCACTCCAGGCAGAGAAAGCAACAACAGAGGGAGAGAGAACATTAATATGTGCTTTTCAACCAACTGTGTTCAAATTTACTACTGGACTCTATCTTACTGTTATTAATTTAGAAGTGTTTCTAGTTTACTCTGTAATTTGTCCTCCACATTTTACTGAATTAGATTTCTATTTTCCTCTTCCATTCTTTTTTCTTAGTTTTGTTTGTCAGTGTTACAGATGACCACATTTGCAAGTTTGCTTTATCTATATTTCACAGTTGCAATCTGGGCTGTCCACTATCTTATTACTGTGTGATAAGTGATATCTGCTACAACTGCATATGAACTCATTTTTCTCTGTTCCTTTCATATCCCTTCAAAGTTGGCTCATCTGAAATAACAAATTGTTTTCTTGCACCTGGCAATTATTAGTTTGGGCTTAACAGTTTTGATTTCTAAGTTAATTTAATGTGTAACCTTATCATAGTTACTCATAGACCAGGACTCTATTAAGTCAATTTTATTTTTATTTTCTTTGCTATTAATTGCAGCCTCATTGGGATTTATGTATATTGGAATGGACATCATTTACTAACATCCACATCTTACGTGCCCCTCAATTAATGAGGACAACTGCTATACAGAGGCAGGTAACTCGCACTAATAGTTCTGATAGTATCTTCTGTGTTTTGTAGTTGTGTTTTACAGTTTTGTGATTAGGTTAGCAACAAAGATTTCCATATAGAAAAAGCCAGTCTAGCACTATGACAAGTTAATTTACTTATTAATATCTTACCATCAGTGATGAACTGAGTTCAATCTTTTCTTTCCAAATTATTCTGCTATTTTTATGGCCCTGATTCTCCCTTGGAACTGGATAATCATGCTGAATCCTATGAAAAGCCACAGGGGCTTTCTCAGAAGCAGGGCTAGGTTAATTTGTAGACAGCCAAACACGCAACCAGTTGAGTTAGAACAAGCAACAGAACTCAAATTCTCTTTCAGTGCTTCCCAAACTGGACACGTTGGAAACCCTGGTTCCAAATGACCTAAGATGCACTGCATCTATTATTTGTGTTTAAAATCCTTGATGGTCTACAGCTGGAAGGAAGAGTAGATGCTAAGAGATCAATAGTGAAATATAAGAATCCATTTGCATGGTATCACCAGTAAAAGATAAGCATGTGAACAAACAGGTAAGACAGTAAATTACAAGGAACAAGTTGATGATGCTGGCAGAGAAGACACAGGAGAAGGTTTTCACCTTACGATTGAGTAAATAGCACAGTCACAGGGAAGTGAAATAGTCTGTGCATTTGACCCCACATATCAAACAGAAAACATTTTATTTCCCTTTACGTATTTAAAAGTTACTCCATTTGTGATGGCATAGTATTGGCTTTGGTGGATTTGAATGTATGTTAATATTCTCCTCTGCTCACTTGAAGACCTCCACAGCAGAACTATGAGTAATTAAAAATGTTTCAGTACTCAGACCTTTAGGCTCAGAAATGCTCAGATTTGCATCTCTGGCATATTAAACCCACTGAGTATCCTGTAGCAAAATCCCAAGTCTGGGAATAAATATCCTGTTCTACCAGCTGAATGCCATCATACGTGCAGTGCAGCCCATGCCAGGACCAGAGGCATTAAAGGAAAGTGCTATGTAAATCAAATGTGGGCTCACCTGCTAGGCAGCATATGTTTCGCTACTGTCAAACCCAAGGTCTCTGTAAAGAACTGAGGTAGATGCTTATCTCACCATCTGAACCTTTTGCACAGATTGTGACACAGTGTCCACATCACCAGACAGCTCCGTCAGGAAACGCAGCACCCTTTTTAACACCAGTTTGCCAGCAATCTGAGACTTGCTGGGAGTGGTTTTCTTCCATGCCTGGCAGTCTTCAGCTTTCCAGAAGTGACATGCCTGAATCCCCCCCGTGTGTACCTACCTGGAGATACGTGAAGTTCAGTGAATTGTGAACTTTCACAACTGATTTACATGTTCCAGGTTTTAATACCCTCTCAATTCTTAAAGGGATGAAGGAGGACAGTCTTTAGCTGCATTTGACTGAGATTATTCTCGACATGGCCTATTTTTCATAGTAGTCATTTATTGTACTTGGTGATTAGCTATATGGCTTCTTTCATTGATTTTTCTCTCTGAATGTGCTTTACTCCCGTTCCCTACATGCTGGATGTGGTGTTTAGTGACATCACTTTTGTTTATTCTGCAGTCTGGCATATTTGATAATTCATTCATTTCTTCACATGACATAAATTGGCAATGAATAAACTAAGGTTGGAAATAAAATGGTTTTGGCTGTCATAGGATGGATAAAAGCTCTGGAAAGGCTGCCCAGTAATAGGAATACTGAGGGCCAAAAACCCAACTGCTTTTTAGATGAAGCTTAATCAGTTTCTGAAAGGGTTTATAAAACCTAACAAATTGGCTCTGATAATGAGGAAATGGGTCCCAAAATACAGAATGCCTTTTCCAGGCATATAAGGAATGAGTGTGCACATGTAAGATGATTCATTGTCACACAATATCACAGCATTATGTGTGTGTGCACAAAAAAATAAAATAAAATTAATCATAGTTTTCTATTTGTAGTCCTTTTTTTCATTCCCTGGAAAGGCCAGCTCTAACTCTGAACCATTATTGTTTCTGTGGGGGAAGTCTGACTCTTAAAAAAGCTAGGGGTACGTGTAGCCAATTCTTGATGCAGTGGGTACGTACAGTTTCCATGTCTGCACACGTTAGCAGGTAACCAGATCCTAATCTCACAACACTTTTCACAAAGATCAGACATTCCTGTACATGCTTTTTTGGGCACTCAGTTGCAACCTTGCTGTTTGATAACCAAGCTGTCTTTTTTGGGGTTTTCATGTTTGTTTGGAGACAGATTTTGGGAGGTTGTCAGATGCACCTATCTGTAACACAGTAAGCCTAGAAGCAGTGAAGGAAACACACACAGAGCAAGCATTCCAGCTTCAGCTTATTATTCAAATCCTGATGACAGATTACCTTCAACAAGAAATAGACATTAGTGAAGATGTGGGAGAAGGCTCAATAGCAAGCTCTGGTCATATAACCATTCCCTCTGCAATCAAGACCTGCAGCAAGACACTGCATGGAACTGTATTTGTGTGAAGAGCAGACATGCAATGCAACTTCCAAGACTCCACCATCTCCCTGTGGCTCACACACACCTCACACAGGGAGATGCCCGAGGACCCTACTTATCCACCATCCTTTCTTCTCCTATGCTCTCTGAACTTCCTTTCAGCTTAGTTTGCAGTCATGGACCTATGGTCTCTTTTCTTGGGTAGTAGCTGGTGACAAAATTCAATCTCTGCTCCCTTTTGGTGCATTCTTCAGTTTCTCTGTATCTCTAACAGTACTGGAGATGGATGGGAACTACAGTAACATAGAAAAGGACCATTCAAAATGCAATTCAGCTTAGCAGCAGAGTCTGATAACGTCCACATCTACAACAGATAGATTATATCTGCAGCCCTTATGCTGAGATCTTGTGCAGTGCAAGACAGTCAGTTCCAGGGCAGCTGCCAAAATCCCCTATAGTGCCTCAGCCCAGAACCCTGTGCCTCACATAGGAAGCCCTAAAGAGAAAGGAAAAACATTTCCTACCGTGCTCTGCGACCATGATGACAGCAGCTACATTGGTTGTGACCATATGAGAACAGTCCCATGACATTCACTGTATATCAGTGGGAAGGTGAAAGGCAAACTCAAGCTGCAGTAAGCACAAGACAAGCATCAGTGTTTGAACAAAACAGAAAGCTGCTTTCCAGAAATGAGCTCTCCATCACAGCAGACTCGTGGCTCCATTTTTCATATTCCATGCTCCACTCACTCAAGTCATGGCCAGCAATGACTTTTCCATTGCTGCTGCAGTGGCAAGGGACCATGTTTGAGAAGGTGAATGGCATAGGATAGGGCTGAAATTCTTTGCTGCTTACCAATAGGGGTAAAAAGCCAGGAAGGACAGTTACGTAAATACCTCTAGCAATAAAAAGAAAAACGCAGAATAGTAAGACAAGTAGTTTCAGCACCAAACAGGATCTGTAAAGCTGCTTTTATCTCAAATGGCAATAGATGTGTAAATTTTTATTCAGCCTTTTTCATTCTCAAACTTAGTTTCACATATTAAACCAGTCCAGAACTGAACAGGAGTTCACTGTGCATGGAAGAAAGAAGTTACCACTACTCTAGTCTAGGAGAGGGCAAGGCTCTCTGGGAAGAGTTGTCACACAAGGAAACAGAGTTTGACCATGGAGATCTAATCGGGGGCACGGGCTACAGATGAGTGTCCCCAGCCTGAGAGTTTCTAGCTGCCTGGTGGAGTGCTGAAAACAAGACTCAGCTAACATCACTTAGACAAAGATATTACTATGGCTGGGATTATCCCAGAACCCATGTAGTGGGAAACTCTTTGAAGGTTATATCTCTATCATAAATCATCTTAAAACTTTTTCAAACACTACTCTGAATGCTCCCAACCAGAACATGTTGGAGGTGACCTTTGTCACTTCTGGCAGGAGGGTTCAGTGAGAATGCAAGTGTGACCATCCCACTCGACTCACCAGATAGCCAACAGATACTAAAAACACCAGATCACTCAGGACTGAAGGCAGACTTGAAAAATCAATTTAACAACAAACAGGTGCTTATCCCTATTTTTGAGTCATCCTATAACACCACATCTCAAAGAAAACTAGTGTAACTAAACACGTCAAAGCAACATTACTTGCAATCTCAGTTTAGTTAATCACAGTTACTTTTAAATATTTAATGTTGGAAGTGTGAGGAAAAGGCAGAAATTGAATTGAAACTTGATGTCAAGACATGACAATTCCAGTAATGTAACGTGTTTGCATGATGGACTACTAATAAAACGCTTTATATAATCAGATGTACAATAAAAATGCCTGTAAGTATCTTGTCATGTACTAGATGAAATGTGGAGTATTATTTGGCATCAAAACCAGCTGCTATTCCTTCAGCATCCATCCCACTTGCAGTAGTTTTAGATCAACACAAAGGCATAATAGAGAAGAGAAAGAAGAGAATGATAAAGATATGAAAAATGCCTGTTTAATTATGCTCCAGATTTTATCTCTGTCTCATATGAGCTCTCTCCCTTTCCTCTCCAAGAGAAATAACTGGCATATGCAGTATTCTGAAAGTAGATTGACACAAAGGAAGAGAATTGGCCATGTCTCCTGGCATTAATCTCCCTTCACAACAGCCTGTGATTGAGTCAGAGCTATTATTCTCACTTTCAGGTCTGAGTCACTATCAAAAAGGATGCTATTTCTCCAACATCCTTTCCAGCAGGGATATACACTGTCTGGCAGAGATGGTATAGAGCACTTTGAGTCCTACAGAATTTGCTTCGGCTCTTGTTTTTGACCTATTCACAGCTCATTCGACGAAAACACAAAACCAAAAGGAGGACAAGGAAATAATATTTCTGTTTCAATTTCCTCATCATCTACTTTCTTACATCCATCTCCTTTAGTTTACCCCCATGACAGCATCTAAAATGCTGTCTTCCTCTGTCACGGTAACCACATTGTCTCTTGAAAACCCCTCTCCATTAAATTTTAACTCATCTCCTTTACTCCTTACATACAAAAAACCTCAACTCCCATTACAGCTTCTCTGCTCCTCTGCCTTGTGCTTACACACATCTGAAAAGATCAAGTGGAATCCTCATTCTGCTCTGAACTTGAGATCAGGCCACCTGAAATACCCGCTCTTACTGTTCACACCTGCACAGTCACCCTACAGCCCTGCTGCTGAACCTAGCATAGGGCACCCGGTACTCCGAAACATCAGTTCTCACCTTGCACATCAAGTCTCACCTTGCACGTCATGTCTGCTCCCTGCCCGCAGCTTCACCTCAGCAAAGTCCAGCACCCCACCCCAATGGCAAACAGAAACAGGAACAGCCACGTGTAGGAGGAAGAAGCCCAGAACCACGACAACCTGCACAAGTGAAGAAATGGTACAACGCCTGCATCACTGACCCTGGCTTTAAAGTTCCTATCTTTGTTTCCCCTCCAGCTCTTTTCTAAGGTGACTATGGAGCTTTTTATTTGGGTGGAGAAATGGAAGAGTCTTACTTTGGATGGAGCACTTGCTTCTTGAATTTTCCCAGCTCTCACCAAAGCTTCTGGGCAAATGCAGACAGGATTCGATGCACCCAGGAAAGGGAGCAGACACCTTTCAGCCTTCCTACAGTGACAACAGAGTGTCATGTTCATTCCAGCAAGGAGATCTGATTCCAGCAATTACTCCTGGTCCGCTCTAGTCCGAAGCTAAGGAACATCCTCTCTTTATCTTATTTCATGCTCTTCACTACAGAACCTAAAAGTGCTTTCTTCAGCCAAATTTCTCAGCTCACCACCTGCTTTCCCTGCAAACACCTGTGGAGATCTAAAGGCAGAACTGTGTCTGTTGTTGCAGCTATGAAAATAATGTAGGACTCACATCATGCTACCCTTATGCTTAGTCCCTCTTTCATCAAGCAGCACCCCTGAATCATTTTATTGAATTCTTTCCAGGATCTGTTCCAATTTCTCCTACTTTTTGAACCACAGATATTAGGTGTGACTGGCTGTGGGTCTGGTTGGCAGATGTATTTTACTTCGGACGGGACCAGGCTGAAACTGCTCTATGGTCCACCCAGAATTCATGGGAGCTCATTACATGCAGAAGATCACATCACAGTGCCTCTATTAGCGAAAGGATATTCTGCCATCGCAACTGGGTGCTGGTCCCCAGGGTACCTGTCCTGAGCCCTGCCACCTCAGCAGCAAAGATACCGATCTCCAGAATAGGGTCATTTCCAGGAGGCTTTGGATGGGACCATCTCTGTACTTTAGGAGCTGAAAAGATGACACCTATTTGTTGTTCTTGTTGTTTGTTTTTACCTTACCTAAAGCTCTTTTCTTGCATCATTTCCTGTCATCTGAAAAAAAAAGGTTAAGCTACAGCTTAGGTACATTTTTGTGTCTGGACAAATCTCAGAGCCTTCACTTAATCCTTCATCCAGCATCACACTTTGCTTAAGTGACTTTTCAGAACTAAGCCTGTATGGAACTGACTGTAGTATTTTACTCTCGCTGTGAAATATTCTTCCCCTATGTGACACCAACTAGTCTTGAAATGCTGTAAAAATGCTGACAGAAGAAATACCAGAGAATGGTTTTAAAAAGCTTGTGAAGGATCAGTAGGTCCAGAGGTGTTTTTTTTTCAGCATAGGAACAGCTAGGGGACATTTAAAACCAAATGGAAAAAAATCCTAGAGGACACAAAAGATTTAGTGCATTTCAGGGAGTCACCAACATGAAAGGTAGCATATTTTGGTGGAGGCTGGAGGGGACAGGATCTGATGGACAGTATGTCATCCCCACAGTGGTAACAGGGCGGGGGGAGGGAAGGGGGGGCAGGCAGGACTGCTGGAACAAAGGGAAAGCAATGAAATGAGAAAGGTAAATGAAGCGAAGTGTAGCATCAGGCAGAGGCCCCAACATCACAAACACAGTCACAGTGTACAGTCTC
This sequence comes from Alectoris magna, assembly GCA_030625065.1. Classification (NCBI taxonomy): domain Eukaryota; kingdom Metazoa; phylum Chordata; class Aves; order Galliformes; family Phasianidae; genus Alectoris; species Alectoris magna. Next base: position 54,650,138 of record CM060565.1, on the reverse strand, counting down.
ATAGATCCCTGGAGTTTTACATTGAAGAGAAGTGACAAAATCATCAGTAGAGAAATGAGAATGACCAGCAGAAGCCTGAGGAGGAACAGTGTGAGAAGAGAGTCAAAAACACTAAAGAGCTGCCTGAGGTTAGTGCTACTGGACTATGATTTATGAAGGGATACATTCAGAACTGCCTCAAAGGTTAAATGTGAGCTTGGACAAGAGAATGAGAAAAGAAAATCTTTAAGAGTCCACAATATAAGCAAGATACACGGCACACATAGCTCAGCTATCACAACCGAATCCCTGAATGGCAGCTCTGTGCTTTACCGTCCTTGAGTGGCATTCTCTGTTACGTCTTTGTGGTTTGAACCCAGATATCTCCACTTACTACAGCATCTGAAACACAAAAAGGAATGAGCCCAAAAATAAGGCTGCGGAAGGCTCATTAAAATCACACCAGCCTCTCAGGATTTGGATTTCAAATGTCCACATACATGCTTACAGTATAGATGCATGTACCCACACATAGAAACATATAGATTAGGTTGCATATTCTGCTGATCATCAGATCTCTTTAAGTACTATTTAGCTGTGTTTTAAAGCTTTTTTTTTCTCAGTAATTTGGATACGATTGAAAGTAATTCATACAAACATCCCCCACAGCGGTCACTCTGGACACCAAATCTGTACTTCTCACCTCTCAAAGAAAAGTCATGGTAGAGTTACATTTCTAAGAAGCGACACTCATTTGGGCTTTTCCCACATCCTTGCTGCATTCTGGAAGAAGTGGTCTAGCTTTCAAAGCAAGTGGTTCCACGCTTTCTTTCCCAGACCCACAAGCCACGTTCCCCCTGTGCATTTGTCCACCTACAAACTGCAATCTGCAGCTCCTGAGGGGTGGAATTTGTGGCCAGTTAGTTTCATTCTGCTCCATCTATAATTATGGGTATTATTCTGCTTTTCATTTGAAACATATAGACATTTTTCGCTTAGCTTTGTTACATCTTTAATTACGACCTTAGGTTCAGGTGGTATAATTTTACTTAAGAGATATGCCAGAACTCAAGTACTGACATCTCCAGGTTTTATAGAAATTGCAGGGATCATAGAAATTTAACTTGATAATTACCTCAGTATTTCAAGCCAGACAATCACCCTATGAAATAATTATGGGTTGTTGTTTATCCAAATTCACTTTGCTACTAGGTTACTGCAGGTTACGATATATGATGTTACATAGAAATAGAGGTAGAAATGTATCATATACCCAAATGCAAGGCTATTCAACCAGATGTACGAAGAGTGCCAAAAGACAAAGAGAGGCACCTCTTTTCCAACATATAAATGCACAAAATAGCAAATACCACGTTTTCAGTTAAGGGATACTCAGAATTGTTTTCTACTGTCTCTTTAGCCACAGAAATCCCTTTCCCTGTGAGACTTCCAAATGTGCAAGGATCACAGTGGCACAAATAGGAGTAAAAATATCCTTCGCATACTTCTTGCATGAAATGTTCAGTAACTGTCCCCACATAATTTCCTTACACCAACAGAAGCAGTCTCAGCCAGCATTTCATCATGCTTCTTGTAGCAATTATTGTGATTTAAACCATAAACTGCTACTTGCTAGGGTTCCTTTCTTCAGTGTTGAAAACAAAAAGCAATTAGCAAAGTCCAAAAGGGGAATACTTTAATATCTCATACTTTGATTGGATTTTGTGCTTGTTCGCTTATTTGTTTTGTTTTGTTTTGTTTTTTGTCCTCAGAAAGCCAATGTTTTTGTGTTACCTCTTGCATGTAAAGATGGAGAAAAAAATTACTTGGCATGATTTCCATCATGTTGATTCTTCTGGGTTCTCAAATATTATGATCCATGGAAAGTCTGGATTCATGCTTACTTCTACTCTTCATTAAGTCAGTTGTAGTTGAATTGCTGGTAGGGCAGGCTGCTGATACAGTAGGTGGGCATGCTGAATAAAATACATACCACAGCTGTACCTGCACTTGTCAGAGAGCCAAGCTGCTTTACGCCAGTCTGTTCTCCACTGCTTCCTGGTCATAGCCCATCTGTTTCTGAATTCATAAAATGCTGAAGAACACAAATATCTGAACCTATTATAGGTAACATGCTTCCATTAAATTCTGATTGTGGAGCTGAGCTTAAGAGACTAAAATTGGTAATGCATCCCTTTCAGATTTGTCAATAAAATAGATACCCACTCATAGACATTTCGGTTGAATTCAAAGGCTTTTTTTATGCAGGGACTTCGACACATGGTGCACCTGGACAGCACTCTTGCAGTTGTGAACTAAATCAGAACTAAAAATAACTACCAAAGCAGAGTACGGAGCATTACTAAGACAGATTAGATAAAAACCTACATATAGGGAGAGGTCCCACAGTAGGAGCACTTACAGGTGAAGCAAGCCAGACAGCTATTAACCTGAAGTTTACCGATAGCTTAAAAGTCTGCATCGCTCTTCAGCTGGATTCAATAATGATAGTGCAGACAAAGACGATGGAATTAATCACACTTTACCTCGTACATACAATCTTTGCACTGGGGGTGAAACGCTCAACTTTGCAAGGTCATTTCCATAAAAACTAAGAATTAGAGGAACTCAGCAGGCTGTCAATAACTGATTTAATCGGAACAGACTTTAAACAGAAAAAGTAGGTGAGGGATCTATCCCCAGGAAATTTGCTGAGAATACCTACAGTACCTATGATTAAACTATCTGTCCTCTGGATGTCATCATTGCTCTTTTTATATGCTGTTGGTTAAAGGTGTATTTATGTAGAAAATAACTGTAGCCTTAAGGAAGCTGGCTTGGGTGCATCATTTTTGGTAGCTCGGTGCATTTCTAATTAGAATTGAATACACAAGAGCGCAGTCCAGATCATTACTATTTATGATAATCTACAATGAACCATTTTCTATAATGTAATGCAAAAAAGGACCCCCCGTGCACATTTCATTTGATGTGAATTCACATCTCTGCTTCAAGAAGCACTTTATGCCTCTTCACAAAAAATTTCCATCTTTCCATATGTGCAGCTGAGACATAGCTGCCAGTCAGCAATCGTGTTTGCAGTATTTGCAAAAATCTTTCTTTTAACATGGAATCAGAAGTTCACATTTCAAAAGAGGGTTCTTGGTTTCTCCAAAAAAGGAAAGCCCCATTACCAACAACATGCCAGAGTAGAAAGGAAACATTTAGAATGCACTTTACTGTAGCAAGAACAACCCTGAAAAATTTGGTAGAGAGCACAGCAAAGCGGGGCATTGCAGATATTCACCCTATTTCTACGAGAGCTTTTATAAGATATAACAGTGAAAGAGTCCATATAGAAACAGATCTTAAGCTAAATCATTCTTCCAGCATGAGGCATAAGGTTGATTTCAGATCTTCTCAGTACCTTTCCAGTCCAGATGAATCCCAAGACAAGAAGGGGCTCACTGTCCTGGTGCTGTTGAGTCTGCTGGCAGGTGGCGCAGACCAAGCTGGCCTCAGCTCACTGGTAGAGGAAGCTGTCACCTGGGCACGTCTCCTGAGCTGTGCCAAATCGCTTTTGGCTGCTGTCAGCATCCCTCCTGAAACAGCAGAAACAGCGTCAATTTTAGCAGCATAGGGATTACTCCGGAATCTTAGATTCTATTAGAAAGATAAGTACGAGCTCCTTCTCCCTTCTGTATGGTCATTGCACAGAGTGTTGTCAGAGAGCTACAATGCAACAAAAATAATAAAAACATCACTTCTGCAGGGGAATTATCATTGAACTTTCCGAGAGAGAAGCTGCCCAAGTGGTGCAAGATGATAGACAATGCTCAACTTATTCCTTCCTAGCAATAAGCATTCTCCTCTCACAAGATCAACCTGAGTCACAGTTTGCATAGGAGCAGGGGGACAGGAGTCCCACTGCCAGCTTCATCCAAAGATTAGTTAGGTGTCACTCAGGAAATCGCTTATGCTTAGGTCTGCAGAAAGCAACTAAACCAAACTTTGTGAGATGCAGAGACGGTTTTAGTGCCAGAACTCTGAGCTCCTGGTCAGCCAAGCAAAGAGGCACTTAGAGCCTGTCAGTGTCCCATGTGCTTATGATGCTGTGGGGAACAGCCACAAGCTCATACTATCAGCAGGGCTGAACAACTCAGCATATGTTTAATGCCTCAGCCCCAAGAGAATCAAACAATTTGGCAGGTCACAGGCAGAGCAGAATCTTTTAGGTGAGCTAATTGGGCAAATTCCTAAAAAAGGATACTTGCCTTTCCTTTGAGGAGGAGGTGGAGAGTTTCCTCAGCCTTTTACCCAGGAGCTCAGAAGGTAGCACACCAGCTTCTGAGGAAAAAGGCTATTTCCAGGTGTTCTTATTTCCAGCTAAGCTGAAACAGAGCAACAGGCCACAGAAGAAGCAAAAATGACTGGATTCTCCTCTCCCAGGGAAGGGCCTCAGCCACGAGAGCAATCAATGCGTTGTGCCCTTGCTCTGAGTCTCTTCAGCTCAATTAACCCTTTTCATTTAATGCAAGCAGAGAAGCTTAAAAAGTTTCCTTCTCCATATTCCAATAGCCTCTAAGTGGAATCAGGGCATTGCCCTTGCCTTGTTTTGGAAGGATGTCTGCTTGGTTTGTTTTTTTAAAAAGATGTATACACATCTGCTTTCACTGCAAGTTTTCTATTGCCAGGTAAACAGTCTAAATACTACAGAGTGTACCTATTATCTTGCTGAAATGCTGCTCTGCACTCAGTTTGCTAGGGTTTTATGCATTTTCCAGCAAGGCAGTACAGGGACAGGTAGACCTGAGTCCCTCTACCTGCTTGCCACACCAGCAGGACACGTGGCAGGACTGATCTGAACCTGACAGAGCTACAGCTGTCCAGTACTGACACGCACAGGTCATAGGGGCCTCACTGGTAAGGATATAACAATGTGTTATCATGGTTTTACGGCTTCCAGATCAGAGCTGACCTCAGCTTCATAGGGACACTGAGGGACTCTGCCCTTAGAGAAGGGCCAGTCTGCAAACATCTCACTGGGTGTCACAGATCAAGCCCATCCTGCCTACCCAACATAGAAGAGTTATGTCAGTTCATTCCTTACAGTTGGTATACCATTTTGCAGAGAAGTATGAAGCAACATTATTAGAAGTATGGTTTGGGCTGCTCAGTCTATTGTTTTTAAGCTTCCTCTGGAGATGCAAAACCATGGCTAGAAAAATAACTTTGATGTGCTGCCCCATTTCAACACTGGAGTTTTGCCTTGCATGTTAATGTGTATGTTTTCATGCCTCAGCTACACTAACTGTACTCCTTTCCTGTTTCTATTTATTTTGGAAGCAATATATGTTTACTAAATCAGTTGAAAAGTGTTAATGATCAGTTCACAGAATACTAATGTGGATTCAAATTACTTTCACATGAATCAAGACAAATTAAAAAATACTATTTGATCATAAACTGCTTGAATCCTTCTCACAAGAATTCCAATATCTCAGAATAGATTCCTTCTTTTCACGTTGTTAATATCTCATTAGAAATTTAAATTGATCAGAAAGGTGTAGGAACAAGAATGTGTGGATTATCTCTGGTTCTAGCAACAGAGAAGAGTGAAATAAACCCTCTGTATATGTGTATCTGTGGCAGGGAAGAATGTATCCAAACTGTTTGCCCTATAAGCCATGTCTCTTCCATAGTCCTGAAAAAGTAGGAGATGTGAAAGAGTTGTGACATGGGTACGCCTAACCCCTACTTGCAGCATATTTTTCTGCCCTGAGAAACAGATATGAAATCTGAAGACTGGTAAACCTACGTGGCAAAATGGTTCCAGCGTAAATTTGTATTTCTCTCCAGAAAATTCCCTAAAATTGAAGCATACTCCAAAGATGAGTGACAATTCAGGCTTATCCTGTCTTGATCAGGAACAAAGATGCATTTCAGAATGGCCTTTCAACTATGTCCTATATTCTCATGGTACCAACTTCTAAACTATTAAGTTCCTGCAAGTTCTGCTGCAGGAGGGTAACCCAGTTGAGTGACCCTCGCTGCAGAAAGGAAGACAACTCAGCCATTGCAGTACACATCCCATTTGGGAGCAGCGTGCTATCTAAGGTCATATGCCATGCCCACCAGCTATACCTATACACAGGTGACAAAGAATACACAACCTCCGACAAACCAGGCTACAGTAGTTTTGCTGTGAAAGCCATTTTATTTTTAATCTGTTAAAATCTACTGTCTTCAAGCTCATGGATATTGTAAACTAATCTCTTGTTGCTTTATTGTACAGGAACATACAAATGCTACACTAGTAAAACACTTCTCACGGTAACACAAATAGTGCCTTTGCTGGGAAAGTCACACTAGCATCGTCGTGGGTAAAAGCCATTTCCTTAGGATAACTGAGCCTATGCTGGGGGCTCACTAGCTCCCACTGTGTTGAAGCCATGCAAGCAGAGCAGCCTGCAGTGCAGACCAGCACTGGGCACTACAACCCCTACTTTCTCTCACAGCAGGCCGATAGCTTATGGTAATAATGCTAATCACCCCAGATGCCCTGTAAGCTGATCCAGGAGGAGCTAGTGGATACTAACTACTCCTCTCCTTGCTCACATTTTCCTTACCCATGAAAGAATGGGTGATGGCACAACATGACCTTCGTCACTGTTGTCCCGAATTGTGATTTAGGAATGTAAGGAAGGATGTAAAGCAGGGTTTAGCTCCTCCACTACTACCCTGCAGAATCAGGTAGAACGTTCATCTGTTCCTTTCCTCTTATTTTTTATGCAAAAATGTAAGCTATTGTAGATATTTTCTGCAAGGAAATTAAGACTCATCTAAGAAACTATCAGAAGGAATAGGCTCTCCAACCTATTCTATTTCATTCAAGATAATTTTATCCAACCAATTTTTAACAAATTTAAAACATTGCCCATATCTACTTTGGCGATGAGGCACTGGTAATCAAGTCAAGCACCATTGACTATGAGAATAGTGAACTGTAGAAAATGACTTCTCAGCATTATGCAGTGTCACAGCACAATTTAAATAACGCATTCATTATTCAAGGTCTCGTAATTCGTACATATAGAAATAGATACAGAGAGCTAAAAGAGGCTTTCAAGCTTTCAACAGTTAAATAAATAAGCGACCAGTATCATTACAAGTGTATTGTACACTCTTTAAATATCTTATAGATTGTTGGAAAGTCCTTCCAAAAGTAAATTCAATAATATGAAGTGCTAATGTAGGATGAGAGATGAAGATACGGTAGAAACATCTACTGCATACTTACACCACTTTTAAATGAATGAACGGAAGATTTGAGAGAAACTGTGCAGTCTGGGTAGGAATATCAGATGTTATTATGCCAATGTACAATAGGGCTCTTACGACTGTGATTACAGAAATCTAATATTGAAGTCACGCTCTCTTCTGTAATTTCAGTAGGTGTCAGTATTTGTTTCTGTGCAACCTATTGCAGAGGTTGCTGTCTTGATTTTTACAAGCATTTAGAAGATTTCAAAGGGAAATTGTTGCAATTGCATTCTATGTATCTGACAATTCTGGTAGGAGTACAGGTGAAGAAGAACATTATACAGTTTTATTTCATGGTACCCAAACCAGTTTCATATAATTTCCTGTAACTCAGCAATTTCAGACTATTCTTAGATGCCAGTTGTGAAATATAATATGACATAACTGCTTATATATAGATAAAATGTACAGAGATATAATAACCTGAGCTGCTTATAAGTCACTTCTGAGAAATCTACCAATCTGATATTTGCCTGCACATTTTTAAGAGGCCCTCCCTGCAACTCCTTTACTCCTTTTTATTCCATCATATCACATTCAAATTTACTCTGTAACTTTGCCTTTGTCGTGCTGTCATGCTCTGTCCTGTACAAAAAGCATCCTCTCTTTCTTAATATTTCTTAGTGTTAGCAAGTTAGGGAAGCATTAGTCCAATCCTCTGGCATTTCCACTCCTCATGGCAATCCCATGCGTAGAATTTTCTTTTTATGCTGATCACTTCTCCATATGCAATCCTTTCTCATTCACAATTAAGGAGGAGACATTTTGTATTTACCAAAGGATAAGAACATGCACAAACTGTCCCTGGTGCCCTGTAAGCCCCTCCTGCAGCAGGTCATGGCCAGGAGATCAGGATTACAAGTATGCTGTATAAAGCACTTCCCCTAGAAGGCACCAACACTCTTTATGTCTTAAGGCTGATGGAAACTGACTTTACTGAAGTCAGCTGAACTGCACAAAGTTGCAGTGGATTTGGTTCCACGTTACCTGGCTGTTAAAAATGATCACCAGGCCACATCACTCATTTACTGAGCACACTGTATGAATCTCTGCCTCCTCTGCTATCTGTGTCACTCTTTTTGAGAGCTAGATATGTACACAAGCATGTAGGTCAGGCCAAAATTCATCCTTGCCCAGTGCCCTGTCTTTGGGCTATTAGCAGGAGTTTGTAAAGAATGAGAATAAGAAACAGGACAAATCAGAAAGCTTTCTGCATACTCCCTCAGCTTCTAGCAATCAGCTGCTTAGAGGACTTTCCAAACTAGGGACTGCCAGAGTACCATCATGCTAATAATCCCCCATGGACCTCATGTCAGTACTATATCTCATTTTTTTGAACTCATAACATCCTGTGGAACGAAGTCCACAAAATAATTATGCCCTGCATGACAAAAGTTTGCTTTAAATTCCCTGTGTGGCTGTACCATCGGAACCCCCTTAGGTCCTGTATCATCAGAAACAATGCATTAGTCACTCATTAATCACTTTCCCCATGACACTCATTACTGTGCATATCTCTGTCTTTTCCCCCTTAGTGGATCCTCTGAAGGCTCTTAGATTATTTACTCTCTCCATATCATCTTTCCCTGTACCCTCTCTAGTTCTGTCCCTTCGAAACGCAGCATCAAATATAAGATCCAAGATGAGGGCACAGAAGCAGGGAGTGCAGTATAGATTCTAGCAGTCGGATGTGAGTGGTCTTTCACATAACTGAGCTTTACCTCAGCCAGCCCTAGAATAAAAATCAATATAACAATTAAAATAGCAGTAGGTAACAAATGGTACTAGTAATAAATAGACTGGTTTCTTAAGGAATAATGTGAAACGCCACCAACAAAAAAGCAGAATTTAAAAAGACAAAAAAAAAGAAGACAAGTGTTTCTCAAATTAACAGTCAGATCTTTTCCCCAACATCTAGTGATGAAAGCCTCTTTGCTCCAGGAGGAAATTCTCAAAGAAGTTTACCACTTCAGGGGAATGAGAAATAAAGGGAAATGCAGAGCTGACTCCTGAGGTCTCTGTGATGAAGCAGACAATTTCATCTGCTCTGCTATTGACCCCTTGAACAGGGTTTCAGAAAATCCATGCATTTAAGAAACACTACATGACAGCTTATTACTTGCTAGAACGGTCACTTATCTCTGGCTACAAGTGACTCAGCTGAACAAATATCTTCTCATACATTATCATGTATCTGTTAGCAACAAAATTGGTTTTCTTATGCATAGTCAGCATTACACTTTTTCTTTTCCAAAGGCAAAAACTAAGGTACACTTAGGCTGAAGATCTCAGCATCTGAATACTACACTTATAGACACAGTTGTACCTCTGGAATGTGCCATAGCACTTACATGAGGAGCTGGGCTTCTCAGTGCTGCCGACTTTGTTAGCAAATTCTTGCTATTCCTTTAATTTATAGGAGAACTGAAGCATCTCTTCACAAGGAGAAAGCATGTTTGCAGTCACAGTTAGCCAATGGGAGGCAAAATCCTAGCAAGACTACAACCATCTGCAAATGGTTCAGCCTCAGCACAGCCTCATGGAGCCTACGTGGCCACTAAAATCCTTGTCCTCATTGTGGTTTTCATTTTCTCTTCTTTCCCAGCGAAACAAAACTTCTGCATTCAGAAAATGGCTTTTATACAACAGCCGGTAGCTGATTCAACAGATGGTACTTGAGCCTATTTCAGTGGGATCTGAAACTGCCTTCTTCAAAATACCCTTGAGAATCTGCACCCCTAAGAACCCTTCACGAGTTAAGCAAATGGGCTTTGTCTGGTGCACAAAACATATGCAGGTGACTGAGATCCAAGCTGTCAATAGTTGTGCAAGAGTGTACACCCAGGTATCATGCTCAGTGTAACTGAAAGTACTGCTGCTTCTTTGATCTTCTAAATCAGTGTATATTTGGATAGTCTTCGAGGAAACATTAATATGCCAAGGCTTCTCTGCTATCATTAAGAAAACACTGAACAGGTTAAGCAGGCATCTCTTGTTCTGCTGGCTTTACTCATCTAATAGCTCTTCTGTCAATTGACAAGTAGCTGTCGCAAATACCATGAAATATGTATGTGAAAGTAACTCATTTACCCAGGCATTGGAATAGAGATGGAAAAATGGAGTCTACTGTTGCTTATTTCTTACTGCATAAATGTTTCCATTTCTTCTCAAGCAATAAGGAACACACACCCAGTCCCAGTGAATGACCACCACCCCAGTGCAGAGGCAAATCCCAAGGGGTGGCATTTCCTAAGGGTGATCCTTCCACCACAGCTGCAGATCTTCTGGCAGGACTGCAGGGTGCTCCTGCTGTCAGAGCTACATCAAGTTCACCTAAGAGAGCCAAATGACAACTGCCTTTTCATCTATAGGAAGTATCCAGCCAGAGCCTTTTGAGCTCCCCTACTGTTTCCTTCTTTCTTGCTCTCACCACTAACATTGAGCAAGGATGTTTTTGTAATAGAAGTGATGCAAATTCCAAAGGCTGATGGGAGGACACTAATGTATATCAGTGGTGCAAGCCTAGCAAATCAGATTAGCAAACCAAGGTTGGCAAACCAGTTTCTTGCTGCAACAAAGACTAGCTTAAGCTGCCCAAGATACTTACGTACCAATGGTGACGTTTACACTGTCCAGATATAACCAGCCATACTGCAAAGTGATGGAGGGTGAAGTCTCCTCTCTGGTGGGAATTTTTAAAAGACTTCTATGTAACCTGTTTACAGGATTTTTAACACTGGAGGAAGCAAAGACAGACTGTAAACCTGTGCTGATGCTAGCTTGTGGCATGGTATATAGAGTGAGGCAGCGAACAAGAAGATTCTGTTAATCACAACAATTTAGATGATGTGGGAAAGGGCTTAAGCACAGTCTCCAGAGCTGGTGCTGTGAAAAAGTGGGGAAAGCAGTTTCTGACCTAGAAAAAAAAATGAATGAGCAACAGTCACAGAGAAATTCACGTTGTGGAAGAACCACCTGGATTACGCACGATGGCTAAGATGACCCTTTGGAGAAGCTGTCACTGGTTGTGATCAAAAGAACACTGAGAAACAATAGCATAACATCCTGTTACTGTCTCTGAAGTATTTGTCTTTTAAATAAGACTGACGCTATTTTTTTTTCACCAAATATTTAGTTTCCAAAAACATTTGCATCTGTATTTTAAATTCATCTTTTTCAAATGTTTCTATTATATTGTTAAAAAGCAACATTACACGAAACGTGTGATAGAGTAAAACATATTAAAAACTGCCCAAAGCAAAGGAATTTGTTATTACAACAGAATATGGATGTATCTAATTTGAATGTTTCTATTATAAATCTTTTTTTTAAGTCCCTTTTGCATACTATCAGATCAGGAATGGACAGAAACACACCTATCTGTCTAGGGCAGAAAATACTTGAAATATTTAAAGTTTATGACTTTAAAGGTACACAAAGAGAAGAATGGCCAAATGAGTACTCAAGAAACAAGGACTGGTCAGTTATAATGAGATATGTGAATCAGCTTGTAAAATGGAGTAATATTTTAAAGAAGGTTTTAATATAGACAGACACAGTCAGATATGTCAAAAGAGAATGTAGGTCACACTAACAACATAGAAGACCATATACTGAAATGCAGTGACACTGAAAAGGACTTCAGAAAATCAATTTACCATGAATTCCCTACGCAATCCATGGGCTAAGGTTAATGCAATACTTGCGTGATTATGCAGGAGACGATGATATTACAGGTATGTATCACTGATGGGACCAACACTGCAGTGTCCAGTTCTGGTATCCAATTTTCAAATCCTAATGATACTGGTAGATTGAAAGGGAATAAGAAATGTATCGCTAAATGATTTGAAATTGTGTATGCCTACCTATGCATGACAGCCACCCCAAAAATGGTGGAGAGAACTCATCCCACTGCCAGTCCTGACATCAGCGGACTGCTAGCTTAGGAGCAGAATCATGCAAGTAATCAGTGATTAGAAACAGAAGTTGGACAAATTTATGTTAAAAAAAAAAATTCTGCTTCATTTTAAGGAGTAAAAATCAGCATTAGATTAAAATTATCTATTTGAGAGCAGTGCATGTGGTAAGTGGGCGTCTTTTTAGCAAGAACGTGTGCCTTTACAAAAGACCTGCTGCAGTTCATCTGGCACTTAGGGGCTGAAATCACATGGCTGGCACGATGCAAGAAGTAACACTAGGTGCTCTTAATATCCATAGAACCACAAAGCCATAATACAGCGACTGTGGTACAGATATTTTGACACAAAGGCAGAATGCAAGGAAAAATAAATCCTTTTACATACATGGTATGTTGGTTAGCAGCTAGCTTTCAAAAGAGTCACCTGCATCAACGGAGACCAACACAAAAACGCACATACTCCTGCCTTAAAGATGCAGGATTGAAATTGGGTCCGTGAGAAACCTTCATAAGTAAGTAGTCAGAAGGAAAAAAGGGAATTCTTTCACATACTCACACAGGCACATACCCAAGAGGCAGGAAGGAGGAGTAAACGAGCATTGAAGGGTAACATGGTCAAAGACTCTAAATATTTTATTCAAAAGAGGATTTTCAGGTATCAGTTCAGTGCATCTGTTTTCCCATGTAAGAAAAAAGAAATCAATAGCAAATACTGTTTGCAAGGTAGAAATTACTGCAACATTCGTGTTTGGGAGAGGCAGACTCCCAGAACCAGCTTGTGTGCCCTCATCTATTTTCTAAGGCTGTGGCAGAGGAAGTAATTAAAAAACAAACAAACAAACAAACAAAAAACCAACCCCGTATCCTTGCTCATTTACCATTAGCTGTTGGAAAGCTGGAAGCTGCTGCCTAAGTGCTAGCTTTAGAAAATGTGTTGAACCAGCCTTGAAAATTGCAACCTACTGAACCTTCTTTCAACACCAGGTAAACAAAACTCTTAAAACAAAAAGAAAATACAAACCCAACCGGATCATCCTTGCAGAAAAGGGAGAAAATAGCGTGGAGTTTTTTAAAAGAAAATAAGGCTCAGAGTCTAAAGAACCGCCTCAAGTACAAGCACATCTGATTAATCTAATGCTCTTTCTAAAACAGCCGATAGCCCTCACCACAAAAAGCAACAAAGGGAACAAAATCAACTGGGGAAGTAAAAATCACCAAAGAAGAGGAAGAAGAAAAGGCTTTCAATTGCTTTGACAATGAGGTGACTCAAAGAGCTGTGTTAGGTACAGCGCTGTTTAATATGTTAGCAAACAGGAGACGGGGCTCCCAAATCCATCTGATAACACTGGAATTTGATACAATTATTGCAATTTGTCCAATATTATGGGAATATTATGAACCACTTCAGAAGGACCTAATAAACTAACTAAATAGGCAGAGAGATGGCAAATGAAGGTCACTGGAGAGAGACGCATGTGAATGCATATTAGAAAGCATTACTCCCATGCATCTGTGCTAAAAGGCCTGCACTGACACCGCCTTCAAGCCCATACAAAACCGCATTTGTGGGTACTGCTATTGACATTGCTGAAGAGCCCTGGTACGGAAATGAAATGCTTGTCTGGAGCAGGACCTACACTGCATTTGTGACCATTGTGGGGGAGGTGGAACGGAGCGAAACCACGGGCAGCTGGCTGAAAATCTGTTCCTGTGCAAGAACGGGCAAAGAAAGCAAAACAAAACACGTTCCTTCTGCTCCACCATAAACAACTCGATCACGGAAAGAAAGCCTAGGCACAGATCAAGCCAGGAAACAGCCAGGCCATTACAATTTCATTTTGTAAAGCAGTGATTTGGCCTTTCTGCTCAGCGCAGCCCAAGGAATTGCAGAAATGAAATGGGTCCCAGAAGAGGCCACGGAAATGATTAGCTCGCTGAGGAGAGCGAAGAGGGAGGCTCACCCTCTGTGATGCTCGCCAGAGCCAAGCTGGCATCGGGAGGCTCTGGTAAGGAGCTGTAGGAATTCCTCTGGGGAATCACCCAAGGCCAGGAGAAGGCAGTCGGCTTCTGCACACTGTGTCCATGCCCCCACGGCAGGGTCAAACCTACGGAGTGCTTCCCTGGCCCCAGGGCTGGTGCAGGGCCACAACATGGGCCTGGCTGGTCCCAGTGCCTCCAGTCCTACACGAGGGAGATCTGCGGGGAAAGAAACTCTCAAAGTCTTCATCAAGGTAAAGGCAAGTGCCTCGAGCAGCTCAGAAACAGCAGCCCAGCTCCGCAGAAACAGGAATATCAGTTTTGTGTATGAGAAAATGAGGGTTCCGTGCAGGCTTGGATGCCTGACTATATGGCAAGTTTGAAGAAAGAAAAAAGTCAATTTTTACATTTAAAAAAAAAACAACAAAACAGTTTCTTTATAACTAAGCTTCTGAGGATATTGGTGACAAAGCAGCAATCGTGCAGTATTTCTGTCCACCAAGCAGACGTGGAACAGGGCAAGGGAGAATCCGGGTCTTTTACATTATGCCTTTATGTTTCGTGCATTGAGCTTGCCTAAGAGCTAAACAGCATTTGATTTGTGCCTAACAATAAATAGGAAAAAAAAAAAAAAAAAAAAAAAAAAAAAAGGATTGCCAATTAAGAATGTGGGGCAGCTATTTATAACGAAAGGCTTTTAAACTTTCGCCTAACTACGAGAGAAAGGCACTGCCATCTGTCGGGGAAAAGCGGCCACTGCAGGAAGCGCGGCCAGCGGCGGAGCGGCCGTAGCCCGGCGCAGGTTTCGGCGGCTGCCCTGAATTCAAACGCCAATTTAACATTTAAAGGAACAGCGTGCGCCTTGCGGATTATTTCCTCCGACCTTTTTGGAGGTGTGTGTACATTCCCACACCCACACACACACGGCAGCACAAACACACCTCTGCCTCTCAGCTGGGTGGTTCAGCTAATAACGCCTTTCCGTAGCTATTTAGCGTGTTATTATTTTCATTTACAGGTCAGGGTAGGGCAGCGGATATCAAATATGGGCATTTTTTTGCCCAGTGAGGGACTGACACATCGGCTAGAATCACACTGATGGTTATTCAACAGAACTGCAGTAGCCGCTATTTTTGCTCTGTTCCCACAGCAGCAATAAAACGGCAGCACAAAACAGAAAGTGACACACCAGATACATTGAACAGCAGCTGCCCTTAAAATCCAAGCAGCCCCCGTGGACTGATTTGCCATTCCCAAATAGCTACCTTTTATTATTGTTTGTACGTATATTTTTAAGGGGCTATCATTAAAGAAGAGAAAACGATGTGACCAGAAATACATTTCCTCAGTTGAATAACTGTGCATTGAGAGATTGGGAGGAAAGCAGGAACAGCATGTGGGCAAGCTCATACTTCACAGTCTGGTTTCAGCTCGATTAGTACAAAATTAATTTTATATTCAATACCAAGTCAAGCACTTGTATATAAAAGCTGTGCAAAGCATCACCAGATGTGCCCTCAAACAGTAGACAAACATTTGGGAAAGAACCTTTTGAATGGGTAAATATATTTTGAATGAAGCCAGAAAGACTTCTTTTCACGGTGTTCCATGCTGCCCTGATTTAAGGACTGCACATGCAAAGGTATGACATTAAAAAAGCACATCTCTGGTGCAAAGGGGAAGAGGGACTTGGAAGAATCACTTGCAAAGTACTCTGCTACTTGCAAGATGTGAGCTCTGAGGGTTTTTTTTCAGCTGAACTCTATGTGCATGTCCGAGCAAAAAGAATATTAATCTTTAATGAAGTGAACCTAAAACTGTATAGGCTTGGATTGCAAGCATAATTATACTGTATTCAGAGGAGCCAGGGCTTCTTTCTGAATACATGCACTTCAAGTATTGAGTGGAACAATAGTCTCAACTAAGTGGTGGAACAATAGTCTCAACTAAACAACGCTTTGAAGCTCAAAATGATATACAGGCCGACCAGAACCAGAACCGGAGCTAAAAATACGCAGCGACCCTATTTCTGCATAGCCTGTGACACTAGTCTTTTTTTTTCCCCCCTAACATATGTCCACAGATATGTCATCGTCATCTGTTGTCACATGAGTGGCAAGTAAAGTCTTGCAGATTTTCCTAGATTTTTCACCTCCCTGTTTGTTCCAGCAGTAACCTTACTTGCTTGCCTTTTACTCACCGTGTCTGGCACGTTCAAGTAATTCTCAGTCATGATAAGATCTTTTGCCCTCAATATTCATTTCCTTGTGAGTTGTTTTCTTTAAATAGTGAGTTGCTTTGCTTTAAATAGGAAATTAAAATATTTCCCATTATGTTTATTACATTTGTTTCTTCTGACTAAAGAAGGACAGGAATCTCTCTATATATTACTGTGCATGCTCCCAACAGTTCAAGGCTCATGTCATCCTTCTATTTAACTTCAGTAAACAAAACAGCCTTATTTGGCACCAGGTGGGTATGAGCAGAGCAAAGCTCAGCTACGAGGTCTGCCCACAGTACTTGAGGCCAGGTGATCTGGAAATGCTTCCCAGTTCCTGTGGCTGTACTGCCTCTGTCAAGATAAGTCTCAAGCCTTTTTTGTCCCAAGCTCAGGAATTCTCACTATAGAAAATTCATTTCCAAAGTGTCAGAGCAAGTGAGCATTAACTAGCATTAGCGGCCAGTACACACTGCTAAAATTCTTTCATCATACCCAAGAATCTACTGTTTTGCTCAAAATTTATCATCCTATCTTGTCAGGCCCAGATCAGCAAGAGAGGCAAACGTGCAGAACTTGACATCTCAGTGGGATGATCCAACTGAGTAAGGACAGAATTGAATTTAAAAAGTGTATTGTCATTGCTCACAGTAGGTCAAACAATCCACTGTGTAAATTCCACTTACCTCCAGGATGCTATGCCAAACACACAGATTTTAGGGGTATCAGTGAGTTTCTCTGATGCCGATGGGAATTTTAACCTCAGTCAAGGAAGTGTCTGGGCCTGAAGGAGGCTGAAGAAGCCAATAATCACTAGCAGGTGATGAGTGTCTGTGCTGAATGATCCCATTTAAACTCCTGCCAGGCATCTATTTGCCTCTTCAGCTCCTTAGTTACTTTTGTGTATCTGGCCTTTGTTATTTGGAGAGTCTTTGGTTTACTCCTCTTTCTATAGTCTTTTGTCTTTGAAGGGTTGATTTATTACTATCTGATATGAGCTACATAATCCAGAAAAATTGCCTCGCTTGAACAGCTTACAGCTTTACTCAAGATTTACATTTTGTTCATCCTGCTGAGTATTTCCTTTCCTTCTTTATAATCTTAAATGTTCACCTATTCAGAAATAAAACCTTTCTTTTAGGAAAGGAACCTGGCTCTAAACTCAAGGATGGCTCAATTTAGGAGGTGTATTTTGTAACATAAAACCATACACGTGTTTCCTGCCATCCGTGTTCCCCTGTGTATTTTTCCTAATGCACTCTGATTGTTCCTACTCCTTACCCTTCCTCAGAACTTCTTCACCTTCTGCACAGATTTCTCTTCCCTTATGTTGACTCACCTTGTTTAAAACACTGAGGCTGACACCATTTTCTAACCCTGTCATTCACTCCGTCTTGAATCCCTGCGATCCTTTATCTCCTTCTACCCAGAATTAGGGATTTAACTCCAGACCATGCATAGCTGTCTCCTTAATTGCTTAATCTCTCATCCACCATTATCCACTCATCCCTTGCGATAGACAGACATCTCACCCCTAATTGACAGATAGACTCCTCATTGGTGGTGATAGATCCCAAAGTCCTACCTCTCCTCACTTCCTTCCCAACCACAGATTTGGCATTAAAATAGCCATGGAGGCAAATGTGAAAGCCCCTGCAACAACAGATTATTTCTGATTAAATGATGAATATTGCAGCTTAACCTAAATAGCTATTCTGCTTACTGAGAAATGGTTCTATTAAGACATCATAAAGAGGATTCTGTGTTGCACCTTGCTGACATCTTGTAGGGTGCACATGCAATATGGGAAGGAAAGGTCCTGAAAAACTGCATCTATATGTCCAGCTTGGGCATTCCTCACTTGCACTGTGAGCAATTGGCAACTATATTATAGAGAGCTATAAGGCAAGGAACTCCAACCGAAGGTGTATCACCTCCTTCCAAAATTGGACAGCACCTAAACTGACACCATGTTAC
This sequence comes from Alectoris magna, assembly GCA_030625065.1. NCBI lineage: Eukaryota > Metazoa > Chordata > Aves > Galliformes > Phasianidae > Alectoris > Alectoris magna. The sequence continues at coordinate 54,631,743 of CM060565.1, read as the reverse complement.
CCCTGCTTGGAGCCTTCAGCCTGCTGCAGTGTTGTAACCCCCCTTCACAGCACCACTGCACCACTGAGTGGCAACAAGAACAGAATACGGTCCTCTAGATGTAAAGCTGAATCAATGGGGATGCGAAGAGAGGAAAGTGGACATTGCCTGTTTTTTAATTCTGCAGAAGTTCTGCTTGTAGCTGTTGGGCCCCAAAGTATTTTGCTTTAGAAGACAGTTGCATTGGTGCTTTAAGAAACCAAAATAATGTTTCAACATCTTCCACTTTGTGGATACACTTGTAAGCAAATACAGCAAGAAAACCAAACGTGAAGCTTTCACACCAATAAAACTCACGTTCAAAGTTGTGGAAACTCCCATTCCATGTTGTGGGAATTTAAAGGTTTCTGATGAAGCTAGTCAGCTCAATTCCTATCTCGATTTGCACCTAAATCCTCTTAAGGCTTATAACAATCTTCCATTTTTATACTTAAAACCCGTATATATATAATGAATAACCTTAAATGTGTCAGCAAACATTCTTAAACCCAGAACAAAATCAAGAGTGTCCAGGTAGGATTTACTGTTCTCAGCTAAGGTACAGATGGGATTTCTGACGCGATCATTGACATTTATGATGATTGTCAATCCAACATCTGCTTTTACCATATTGGACTGTGAATATTCCAGATCAACAACTGAAATCCAGATGTGTTTCTGACACAAACTCTACGCAGCTATACATGAAATGATTGGTCTTTAAAAACAGAATTAAAGATGTACTCATGCTTGCAACAGCGTCCTGAAATGTTTCCAGTGCACAGCAGAGCTTTAGCAGAGAATCCAGCCACCTGGATCCAAATTCCTTAACACCTTGGGCAAGAGGCATGTGCAGATGGGACTCCCTCCCTTCTCAGTACAACAGCTGGAAGTACAAGACAAACCATCACCACATTCTATGCTATTATTATCCTCAATTCTAATTCAATTCTCCTATGCACACACACACACACACACACACACACACACAAAGAAAGAAAGAAAAAAAACCCCCACAACATCTTACTAAACATCTCTTGTCAAAGGATACTGTAGCACTCTATATATACATAAAAATAAATAATGGGGTTAAAAAATAACCCCAAAGAACAGCCACAAAGGTTTTTTTCCGTCTCTCTCCAAACAGCTGGATAATTTAAAAGGCAACACCATTTATGTAAGCAGCCATACTTTATCAGTTACCTTGATCCTGGCTCTATCCCTTTTTTTTTTTTACTGTTCAAGTTGGGGATTCCTGCCCCAGTCACTGGCTTCCCTTTCCTTCCCTTCTGTAGAGAGATAGCCAAGAACCTGTGGGAAGCAGAAGTGACAGGACAGGCTATGGGGCACATCACAAAACCTGAGGGTACCGGAGAACAGCAGTGAGAATTTTTCAGACTGACTTTATAAGAATCCTGGGGTTAGCCTGAATTCCTAACGTGGGGAATTTCACATCTATCTAAAACTTGAACATTCTCCCCATAATAGCAGCATATTTCTAATTACAATGCAGAAAATTCACCAGGAATCCTGAACTCGTAAATGAACTTGTATAGATTAGTTCCTGGCATTTCTCTCTCCTCCAAGCCTGGATAAGAGCTGGTGCTATGGATAAAGCTCACGTGCACACCTTGAGAGCTGCACATCCAGCTTCTCTCTTGCTCATGGAGTTGAACTCAGCTGCCCAGACACCAACAACCTACCTCATACCAAAGTCTTCAGCTTCCACGGGAAAATACATGCCCATGGATTTGACCGGCTCCACCTGGGTTTGAGAGTATTGCTACTTTAAAAGGAGTATGGAGGAACTACTCATTCCTGTGTGTGTGGCAGATAGAAAATGCAGAACTGCTCTCTGTCTACCATTAGTGCAGCCCAAGGTGGCTTTCAAACTCCCCGTGACATGACGAGGAGGCACAGAAGTGTGTATTGCTACATGGCATCCCTTCCCCAGTCACCAGGGCAGCTGCACACAGCCCTGCTCAAGTCGGTAGATAAAAGTGCACCCAGAGGACAGAGAATGGACTCGCTCTTTCTATAGCTGTACTTCAAAACTGTGCTACGGAGCTTAAAAACATCATTGAGCAGGGTAAAAAAGACAGGAGAGGGATATATGGAGGCTCACCTTAGCCAGGGGGTCTTGTACTGGTTTGAGTTGCAGATGTAGGGTTTTTCCTAATTTCTGCTCATTAATATATTTATCGGATGACCCAGTTCATACATGTAACTTCAGCCGTAGATTTTCTTTTTTAAAGGCACACAGCACTTCCCATATTCTAAGGAGAACTTCCTTTTAGATAAAAGCTGAGGTAAAAGTGTTTTTAAGAAAAGAGCTACAACTAACCAGGAGTATTCTGACAAAAAATAATAATAAAAATGCTGATTCATGGAACCCTGTCCTTTCCTTTTCTCTTTTTATTTCACACAACAACACACACACACACACACACACACACACACACATATAGAATTTTATTTATTTATTTATCTTCCACAGGGAGAAGGTCAGAAACATTTCAAGAGTTCTATTTCTGAAGAAAAAGAAAAAAAAAAAAGCTATAGAGAATAAAGACATTTCTGTATTCACCTGAGACAGTGGAGACCCGGATTCAGCTTAGAGCGTCACCTGATTTGATTTTGGCCTCAGTGCAACCCAGGTGAATGCTCTGAACAACTGCATGCATCTCGTCCTCTGGTACTGACCCAGAGAAATTATGGTAGGATGATGGCAGGAGTGGAACCCAAATCTGCAGGAAGAGAAACAGGTGCAAATATATACGTATATATCAAATGAAAGGGGAAAAATATCTCATTTTCCAGCATACCAGTCAGAAACTGCTCTAAAACAGTAAGATGTCTACTTTAAAAACAGGAAAGCACAATTTCTTCCACCAGGTTTGAAATCCCTGTTTTCACTGATAAATATGCTTATGCTATCCTCTCGAACAAAATATAGGGATCATCAAATCCTAATACCCCTAAGCCTGAAGAAAAACCCCAGTGACTTTATTAAGAGTTTTGTCTTGATGAATGGAGATTCTAGAGTTCAGTAGGTGGCCCTGAAATTTCAGGGTCAGATCTCTTCAGAAGCACGAATGAGCAACAAAACAACAAAGCTCAAAGGAATCACCCAGGACTCTGAAATTCTTCTCCTCCCCCTCAAGGCATCACGCAGCAATGTACAAGTTGCAAATGTGATGCGCGATTTGCCTTCTATTTGCCAAGATTTGGATTCCTTTTTGGATCCAAACTATTGTGCTATTACCCTGAATGGCACTGTAGCCTCAGTAAATGCCCCAAGATGCTACAAGCGTATCGTTTCTCAACTTCTGCATTTCCCACGCTGCTTAGATGTACTTGTCACTGTTTTCCTGCTTGATAACTGCAGGGATGAGGATATTAGGAGTGGCAGTCTAATCAGTGACCACTCTGGGCATTCAACCTGTCAGAGCTGAAAACTCATGAATGAGCCGCAGTGGGTCAGTGATATGCTAAAGCACCAACCAGAGCAGGGTGTTTCTCTACAACAGACCTTATCACATACCCAGGAGGTGAATGGAAACTGAGCTTCGTCCTGCCCCCCAAAACCGAACCAAACCAAAAGCAATCAACCAAGCAAAATAAAAAACGAGCAAGGATCTAAAATTGCACAATAAAATGCACAAATCTGCCTTTTTTTTTCAGTGTGGTGAAAATATATAACAAATGTTTACTTGCCTCTGAGCCTCATTATCAGGCAGGCACTGAAATAAAGATGACTTTTTTTTTTTTTTTGCTGAAGTCGCATCAAAGGTCTGACTTGGCCCTTCCTCACACCTCAAACGATCATGAGATGTGCATAAATTCTTTTAAACCTCATCAATAGCCATTTAAAAATATATGTCTAACAACTCCCACAAGTATAAGTAAATCAATTCAAATGCTCACACTGCTCAATTAAAGCTCAGGCAGAGATGGGCCTGGGCAGCTATGGCCCCAGTTCAACAAACCACTTAAGCACAGGCTTAAAACAGGCTCTGGATCAATTCCCAGTGAGGATTAATGCATATTCGTAAAGGCTTCGCTCCTTCAGAGCTCACGGAATGAAATACCCCTGGAAAGCCTTAAAAAGCAAAAGCACAAATTTGGTTGCTTGTTTTTAAATTAGCATAAGCCAAACTGAATATTCTAGACTCAGCAAACTCTCTGCAGACAAATGTTTCTTTTCATTCTATGGCACCCTGTGCAATGAAATTAAGATTTGAGAATGTAGGATAGGGCAGCCAGAGGGAAAGATGACGGCAGAAGGTGGAGGTTAATGCAGAAGGACTGTCTGAGCTTTCCAAGTACATTATAATAGAAAGCACATGAATAGGATGGCTAAGCCGGTAAATAATGATAAATCAATCTACTGCTATTTCTGTGGCTCTGCAAGATGCGCACGTCCTGACACTCCTGTTTATGTATTAAATTGAGAATGTGAAGTGATACAAAGTGAAATGTTTTCTTTCCCTCGAGCTCCTTTTGTGCCTAGATGGACTGATGTTCACACTCCACGTTTTTCCTTTGGTTAACCGAAGAAATAAATTCTTGATTAGATCCACATTATTCATGTTTTGCGGAGAATTTTTTTTCCTTCCATACAAGTCCTGCTGGGGTAAGCCAGCAGAGACCTATTGACTTAGTGTCGTGGCAAATTACATGGCCCTACAGTCAGATGAAATATTAACTCGAGGGACTGATATTTTCACTGGATCAAAGACTGACTAATGAGAAACAGAATACTGGTTTTCAAAGAGGGTTTAAAAAGTTAGAACAAAACACAGATCACTTTGTATATGGCAAAACTTACAGTAACTTCCTGACAGTTAGCTTGCCTACAAACCTCTTAGCCCTGATTTATTAATATGAGATGCTGTGCCAAGTTCATGTCATAAAGGATAGATGCTGTGTGCCCACGCTCTGCTTGGAACTGCATAAACACGATCATCAACTAGATTTGACATCGTAATCAAAACAATGAAAATAAGTTAAAGGTAGCAAGCAATATCTAAGAAAGAGTATTAAGATGTACCATCTACATTAATAACATTTGTCTCAAGTGATGGAAGGAAGGACCTGTATTTTTAAAGGAATTTAGGTGGCTAAAGAAGCAGATGGATGCACAGTGGGATTTTTAGAAGCTCTTAGATGGCGACTCCCACTGAAATTGCTGTGTATTAAGCAGTTAGATACTTCGGAAAATTCACATTACCTGCATCTTTAAGCACCTAAATACCTTTAAATATTTGGCCCAAGGACAGCTTACTGTAACGTCACAGGAAAGAGAGTAGTCCCTGCTCAAGGGAAAACAGTTTATTCCATGGCCAATTAATTTTCAAGCAAAAGAAATACATGTAAGCAATTTGTAAGAAAAATAAAGTCAGAGTTCCTGAGGTATGACTTCCAAAGAGTATTTTGCAATTGAAAGAAGAGATGAGGTACACAAAGAAATTTGGGCACTTTTTGGCAGGACCATATGGAGCTGACAGGGGTGCAGGTTAGGCTCTCATTTAAAACTGGAATCTGTCCTGAATGCGTGAGCCTCACTCCCATAGAAGAGGAAAAGATAAATGTAGTACCTCAGTGCTCGTGAAGGAAGTCAGGGGCTCGTAAGTGCAAGGGCTACGGGAGCAACACACACCCAGCAGAGAAGGCAGGTGCATGGATGTGGGCGTCATTTGTCTCTCTGGGCTGGGAGAAACACATCAACAGTCGCAGTTTCCATCCTGAGGATGCTCAGGGGTTCCAAACATGAACCCATACAGTTTTTAGGGACGCTGATCAATGTGAAGGGACGGGGGCATTTCAGGTGCCATGGAGGTGAGACACTGCATCCAAACTGGCTCACTGGCACTTAGTTTTCTAATTCCAGTCGTCTTAGCACAAACCAGAGACCTATGCAAGCAAATCTTATACAAATACTTTGATTCCTACTTCAGCAGTGAGGGTCTCCAGTAAAGAAGGTCATCTGTGGCCTGGTTTAAGTCCAGCCCTTGCCCTCCTAGCCTGAGGTCCAGGAAATCCAACTGACTTACCTTTTACAGAAGAGGAAATAACAGTTACAGTTTTATTACACCGTGCCACCTTTCAGTGGCAGAAGAGGATTTCTCCTGCATCACCAATCCAAATCACTTCATTTAATATGTAAGAAAAAAAACAAGCAGTGACAGAACAGGGCCCTGAGCGTAAGGCTCCCAGCACAGTGCAGCCACAAGAATTTAGCAAGTGGGATTCACTTAACTGGTCACTAAGTGTTAGCATTGCTTTAAAGACATACGGTTGAAAGTGTTTCTTTGGCCATAAAGAAACAAAATTGAGAGAGCAGAGAAAATGCCTGGCAAGCAAACTTTCTTTTTGTTTAATAGACCTCTTCTGACTTGCAAGCCTAGAAAAAGCTTCATTAAAGTTAATGGACAAATCTTCCAGGAAAAAAAAATTAAGTACTTAACTGTTACTGGCTTTCATCTGAACATCCTCCTTACTGGGCTTTCTGCAAGAAGCAATCTTCAGACAGAATTTCACAAACACTGACAGGTTTCAGGCTGGCTTTGACTTCCAGACCTGGTGAGTGACCAGCAGAGCTCACAGGGTAGGCTCACAAGCCGTGTAATGGGCACTGCTTCACCAAAGTCACTGGGACCTGCACACATTACAGGAACCTTCCATAAATAGAACAGATCTTTCTCCATTTGCACCAGAAATGACTGCTAGTTACTGCCAGCAACACTGCAGAGAAGAGAATTTTTCACCTGGTAGACTTCAGGGGAACAGCTCCTGAGGGTACTATACAAAAACACCTATTGCAAGGCACTATCATAGCTACTGCCATGCTACCTTTTCCTACAATATTTCAATCCTCTCCCTCACATCAGTGCTAACTGTAACTAGCCTTGCTATGCCTCCAGCATGCTACTACGTTTACTTTTCAAGAGGTCACTCAGGCACAGACTGTAACCTTCCTGAGGTCCCAGGGAGTCGAAGGGGAAAAACAGCAATGTGCTGGGATAGAGAAAGCTGATCATCACCTATAGGGTGCAATTAACACTTAGCCTTCCCCCACACCAGGCATTTCAGAGAAGGAATGCTTCATATAGCCTCTTCCTAGATTCAAGGTACAGCAAGAAGGAAACTCACCTCGACTGTTGCATGCTTCTAAAACAACATTTTAAAAGCACAGATAAAAAGCTCAGACGATGCTGCCATTTTAGATTTCAGGTAAGATTTTAAATGGAGGGCCACTTTAAAAAGGCCTTGTGACTCCCACTATGAGCTGGACAAACTGCAAGTGAGGATGGGACTGAGCAAATGAGACTGTATCCTAGTTCCACACAACATGAGGTGAGACATAGCAAACATAATCCACAGTTCCCATTTGGGTGTTGAAAAGTGTAAAAGCAGTGTTGGAGATGTCCTATTCTTGCCAGACATGCAATCAAAGATAAAGTATCCTGCTGTGAAGTCTGCAGTTCATACAGGGAGCAGAATGTAACCGAGACCACTTACACAACATGACACTCCGACTGCCCTTGGTACAAGGTTGCGAGGGACCTTTCTGGATGAACAAGGAAGAATCCCTTCTCATTACTGACTAATAACTAAAATTTTTAGATACTGTCCTATTACAAGGGAACTTAGCATTGATAATTGCTGTTTGCTCAATCTAATACAGTTAAAACAGACAGCTCGTGATACATAAGTTACTCATTTGGGCAATTTTAAACAGTACATCTGTAAAGTGCAGGGCATTGTGTTGTGACTTTTCAGAAGAGACTTAAGCGTGCTAGCAGAAGAATCAGTAAGATGCACTGAAAAAGATTTAAAAATAGGAAGAGATGGAAGGTATCTCATGGTAGCCCGCATAACTCAGAGTGTTTCAGTCTGGCTGTGCGCTCTCTGGTTTAGAAGCTGAGGCCAAAAAATGTGGGTCTCATGATCCACCCATGAGCCTGAGGGCTGAACACAAATGTGGTCCCGAGAAGAACCAGTTAAGGCCTTAACACAAATAAATAAGCTTAAACCCAACCAACGTCCCATACCTTCCCTATCAAAATGAAGGGGAAGAAATCCAGTACTTCACTACACTAACTTGACAACCCAGGCTGCCCTCCAAAGTGGAGCTTCAAGTTTTAATCTGGCCACGACACATAACCCAGTTTATGCAGACTGCAGCCTTTTTGCTTTTTACTTTAAAATTCAAATATTCATCGACATTGCCTTCCCTGTTTGTTTTTTTTTTTAACAAAATGTCCATCTTGTGACTTTTTAATCCCACAAAGTGTCAAAAGGCTTCTAGACCTCCCAGCAGCCTTAAAGACAGAGACAAGTATGTATTAGCCCATCATACGCACCGGGAAAGGCTAACAGCTAATAACAGCTTCCTTTCCCTGTTCCAGCTTGTGGCTCTACTCCATGTGCTCAGCTGTGGTCACTGCAACTTCCACGCTCACTATTCCTGCAGCTGTTGAGCTGTACATCTCTCCTCCATGCCTCTACCTGAACACCAGCCCTAGCTCACATCTCCCACTTCCAAGTATGTTGCTCACTTGAGAAATTCTCCGCCAGCCACTAGCTTTCATTCTTTTCTGATTAGACACAACATAACTATTTATTGGAGTTCATCTGTCACCTGTAATTTTGTATCTCTAGTGGGAGCTTTTTGGGGCATGGCCACTTTTTGTTCTACTTCTACAGTACCCCCTATAACAGCTTTCAGTAGTAACTGAAATCCTAAACAAGAAACTTCCATATCATTAAAGAAAGCCATTGGCAAAAGGAGGCAATGAGTAAGTGCTATTCTCTGCCACACTGATCTGTGGATTATGCTTCCTCTCTACAACCACAGTGAGCCAATGGAATAATTAAAATTGATCAGTGCAATTGTCTCAACATTAGATGCAGACCTTCAAACAGAAATCGAACAGCTGCAGGGATTGCTTGACAGCAGGCATAAGTATGTTTGTCTGTAGGTACAGTAAGTGGAGAGACAGAAGATGATGGTCCGATTAACAGTGTGGTAGAAGTACTTTACTCCAACGTTTTCCAGTAGGCTTCTTTGCAAAACCACCATAACTAAAATGAATTTGAAAATGTGTTCTTCAGGAATTCTATAGTAAAAGAGGAGGGGAAGGGATTTTACTGCTTTTCCAAAGCATGCAAGTATCACTTGACAATTTTTTGTCACATCGATTCAAATTCACTTTTACCCCTGAGAAGCATAAGAATTCATCAGCTTTCCCTGTCTGATTCCTGCTGTCAAACACATCAGGAAGCATGTACCTCTCCATAATTCAAATTCTTTCCTGCCCACCTTAATTGTATGTCTCTTCTCGAGATGTAACGTAGTAGGAATGGGCTGTCTCGAAGGGAGATTTCCTCTAGATGCCCTTATATGGAAGGCACACATGATCACTGAAGGATAAGTCCTACGCATAATCCTTCTGTCATCAATTTATTTTATGTCCCCATGCTTCATGACAGCCATTTTGATTGCCTTCTCTACAGGGAATACAGCCATGAACTTCCTTAGACTCAGCAAGGAATGAAAGGAAATGTGTTCCTCCAAGTATAAGTAATTCCAGCTGTTTCAGAAGAAAGGAAAATGGTAAATTCATGCTCCTCAGAGCCAATGAAACAAATCCTGATTTAGCTGATTGTTTTAACATAGGATTTGAAGATAATTTTCCATTTCCGTGGAAGCCAGATAAGATCTCCCATATTGCTGTTTACCTTTAACAACTTCCAAGCTGATAAGCAGACACGTCAATAACAAGAATATTTGGCACGACAAATAGTAACTGCTGGAAAAAGTAGACGTTCATCCCCACTCTTCGAGTTTCACAAAGCTCTAATAGAATGTATATCTTAGAATTTGGATGCATGAGGCTTTCTGATTACCTTGACTTTGTCCTCAGTGTTATACAGAAGTTATTTGGGCCTCCGCGTTACCTGAGGTACGTCTTCAGGGATTACAGATCTACAGCTTTGCATCTGCACCCTTTTAAGTCCAAATGTCACACACTGCTAGAGAGCATCTTAAAAATACCTAAAATTGGAGCAGCAGGACTGGATTACTCCAGCATAGCAGCTTTCTGAATCTTCCTAACTACAAGATGCTGTGTTACCCACTGAGGATTGTAAACATCAGTAGAGATTTATTTAAGAAAGAAAAAACAATATCTTTGCAACACCTAAGTACCATAAAAATATTGTACAAAAAAAAAGAAAGAGAAGAATGAAAAAAGAAGGAAGACAAGTCGACTGTAGTTAGAAAAGATGTTCTTACCCTAATACATTGGAGATTTTTCCAAAGAGTTCTCAAAAGTGGTGTGAAAACATGTCAAGGTCATTGAACTCAAGGCATGTGTCTGCTAACTAACTGTTGCTTACCCTTCCGACCTTTAATGTCTGTTTGGCCAGCTTCCCTAGGACTTGGAAAAGCATATCCATTATACAAGCTGATCTATACCTCAGGTTGAAATCCCATTGCTCATAGTGCAGTCACAAACCTGTCCCCTTGCCATGCTTCCCCCTTCAAGCAAACCAAACAGGAAATGCATCTCAGCTGCACTGTAGACATCTGGATACCTCACAATAAAGTTTTACATCTGTGCAGGAGGTGCTAAACTTGTTTATATCCATACAGAGCAAATACGGTAGAGAAGGATGTGCAGATGTGTGTGGTAGTGAGGAGGCTATGTAGCTCTGCCATTAGTTTACTTGAACATCAAACCCATCAACAGAAATAGAAATAATTAAAATATGTGTATGAACCAAAGGGTGTTCCATTCTTTTCATATTTTCTCTCAGCATTTCAGAATATATAAAATGGAGATTTCTCCTATTTAAAAAGAAGAAACTTCCTATGACATTCAACCCTATGAAACTTTCTCAGACTTGCCATCATCCAAGCAATTTCTCATTCAGTTAAACCTCTGCATATTTTAGAAACCTGACGTTCACTGCTGTACATTATTCCTTAAGGGTCTCAGCAAATCTGAAGCTCTTTTCTAGGAGAAAAATACGTATAATACAAAATACAAACAGAACAAACCTGGAAGAAAAGGCACTGGTAGATGTGTTTGAGAGATGCTTCTCTTGTCTTCTTCTCCTTGTCCTGTTTAGACAGATTCAACCTTGAAAGAATCCCGACATTGCCTATTGCCAGCTGAAGTCCCTTCCTATTAAAGTCAGAGGGAAACAGAATAAGGTTTGCAAAAACCTGAGCATAAAACTAAAACAATCACCCAGCAAAAAGGGTAAAAGAAATTGTAAGCAAATATTTGTATCAGTAAACTTGAAAAACATCATCTGCTGTCTTCACTTAATGTCAATAGTTACTGATGTCCACTCTAATAAATATCAGCCAGTAACTGGCTTTTCATCTCCTCTATGCATGCTATCCCTCCCCCTCAACACACACACTGTTGCAGTGAAAATGAACTCTGCAAATAAATTCCAGGCCAGAGTATTGGCAAATCTCAACAGATTTCCATAGAGTGCTGGCAATTTATACAGATAGCTCATTAAAGAAGTTATTCTGGTCAATGAATTGGTTTGTTTATGAGTAAAAGGCAGTAGCAACTGTGAACTGAAGTGCTATTTGAACGTGCCTTATTTACAAACCCCAGTTTAGCAAGGCTTACTCTGCGGTTACATTCGATTACAGCTGATTCTGTGGTGCAACTTAGATACTCATTAAATAACCCATACTCAACTAAAGTAACACATTTTACTAATAAACGGTAACACGGAATCCTACCTCTGTTTCTCTGACTCTTTCCAATAAGATCCATAAATATACATACACTGTTTATATGCCTAAAGGCCAAGTGAATATACTTAGTGTTAGTTGAAATAAAACAGTTGAACGCCACTGAAATCTTACTGAAGTAGCTAGCAAAAGGCCTGAGGAACAGAACACAATAAGCGTTCAAAAACATCTCACAATGTAATAATCAATGCGTAATATGAGCTAGGGGTTAGTTAAATAAAATGTGAAAGCTGTATTAATGAACCCTTTCGCTGTCCAACACAGCATTTCATTTTCTTTCATAGGCTGCATAATGCAGGGCCTGGAAATAAATTATAGATGAAACCCCCATCATATGTTTATAAATACACTAACATTAGCATTTTACTTCCTCATAAATCTGCACCAAACATTCAGGCGCAAGATAGAAAGCCCTGTAAAACAATGATATATTCTCTGCTTGCAAGACTTGCCTAGTGGCCCATTCATTTCTACCGCTGTTCTTCAAACATTACTTTCTTCGCTCATGCCCCCTCATTTAAAATCCATTTTAATTTAAAGATGTTCGATGCAGTCCTAGTGGTACATTTACTCATCCTGGTTATACATCACGGAGCAGGGAAAAGAAAATTGTTTAATCTAGAGATACGGTTCACTGTGGTCACCACTGAACAGTGGAGTAATTACCAGATCAGCTCCGCTAAAAATGCACTCAGGGTGTTCTGTGACCTATCATCTTCTAATCTGCATAGTGAAGTATAGCTTCATAACTATAAATTGCTGACTTAATTAAAACCAGGACCTTTCTGTCATTTAATTACAGGGAGAAAGGTTATTGCTTAAATGCAATTTTCCAAATGTGATTTCTTAACAGTTATTAACTGCTTCACCATCATTTATTGTTTCAGATTTTTCAATTTGAAAATAGTCTCTGTGACAGAAGTAATGACTTCATGAAAAACTCAATCTAGATGGAGCTGAGCAGACCCATTTGTTTCTCGTAAGTGGAGCAGACAGAAAACTTGAAAATGTCACAGGAGGATCCTGTGATTGTTCCACTTTACAGGAGTAATTAAAAACCAAGAGGTTGTATAAGAGGTGAAGAAAAGAGGTTTATGACAATTTAAAGGTTTTTCCCCCTTACCAAAATATTGTTCTTGCATTTTCAACTCTATTAGAGGAGCTACAGATTAAGAATTGTTGATTTACACCACTCCAACACGCGATATCAGTACCAATACACTAAAATGAGCCAGTTGGAAGTTTGCACATTTTCAGTCAACCTGCCAGGACTTTCATTTTGAAGAAAAATAAGTTTCATATATTTTTCCCTGCACACAGAAAGCTTTTCACTTCCACAAACTGTTGTTTTCGTGAAGTGGAGAAGCGCATTTTAACTAAAATGTGAGCAACAGCTCAGGATCTAAGACAGACCTCCTTATCCAGGAACAGACTCGATTCTACCAAACCACTTTTATACCAGTCTGAGTCCAGAAAGAGAATAATCAGCATCAAGACCTCCCCTGCAGAGTACTGCACGAAAATCTGTTTGAAGGACAAACCTGGCCATTATAATTTGGAGAAACAGCTAAAGCCTGAAAGGACTCTTGCAGGGCACTGTAAATCCAAAGCAAGGCCAAAAAATAAAAATTAAAAGGGGAGAGAAGAAAACATATGCTTTCTGTTGCCAAGACAACAATTTTTTGCTCCCAATAAGAATGTGTTTTAAAACTGAATTGTCCTTGCATTCCATTCTGTGCAATTAACAGTCCTTCCAAAGTGTTTGTGCATGCTAGGTGCAAGAGGTTTTGCAGGCCAATGGAAGCTGCATTTGCCCAAGAATTCCATACGGTGACAAAAAGCATTCTACCAGGCACTCACGTATTCCTTTGCCTTTGCACGAAGACCTCGGCATAAAGCTTCACTATTGGGAACTTCAAGGTACCCAAGTACCCAGTACTATAGAAGGCTGCACTAGAGATAGATGCATTTTAAGCAGTTTTGTGATCCCACAAGGTCATCGTGTTCTCAAGTCCTCCAACAGCTTGATTAGTGAGGGGAGAGCTGCCGTCCCCACTCGCTGCTGAGAAACAGGAGGAGAGACATCAACCAATTGTGAGAGTCTGAAACTTAGTGGATACTGTGAGTTTCTTTAGCAGTTTATTTCTGCAGAGCAGCTTTCTGCAGATATTCATCGCACGCGTGTTACTGACTGTGTTACATAAGCCACGTGCCAGTGTCTCCCACCCCTGCAGTAACAACTGAATATTGCCCATTCAGAATTTGTTTTGGATTTACTATTAACACAACACCAAAAATATGTTCAAATTGCGTGTTATCTCTGTTCCAAACTGCATTACTAAATGGAATACAAGATTTTAACTTAAAACAAAAAAAAAATTAATTGTAAGGACTATCATATTTTCAGTTAGTCACCAAACATATGTGGTGTTGGTTTTGTTTCCTGACTGGTAGACTTGCATAACTTAGCAATGGAATCAAAACTGTAAACAGACAACATATGTGCATGTACGATGTGCAGTTTGCTTTCAGCTAATGATCAAGCACTCTGGGTTACAGTTTGCCCTTGGCAAATATCTGTACTAGCATAGCTGGAATCCTTACATATTTACACTCAGTGCTGGCAGGGGAGTGGCAATATGGCACAGGAAACAGCGCAGGGGAACATGAATTATCTATTTTAGGACTCTCTAGGGATAGCCTCTGCAAGAATAAATCTACAGAGAAGGAAAAGGCAAGAATGATAGACAAAAAAAAAAAAAAAAAAAAAAGGAAGAATTTAGAGGAAAATGGGAAAGATAAATGCAGCCACTAAAGCACTGGGAAAGGAACAGTGGATAACAGCCACGTTCCCTGGAATGAAAATGCAGTAGCTCTGAGCTGAAAGTGCTGGGCATAGACTGTCTTGACAAGGACTCAAAAGCTGCAGTATCCTGTCAGGCCAAATCAACATCTCAGTGATACATACTGCAGCCTTACCTGTTTACTTAGAAACCATTGCCATTGCCAGGTTCATGGAATTACATTGTAGGGTTATTAATTACATGATTTTTGTGACCTTTTCGTTTCTCAGAAGAAAGCCTCCTTTCTTGCTGAGAGATCTGTCAGAGTGCAGAATCATCCCTCAAAGAAAATAATGCACTTCCATTAAAATGAAGCTGGAAATTACACCAGGAACGTGCACTCCTCTGGTGCACTGAAGGTGCTTGGTAACAATTTTCCAGTCTCAGTTCTGCACTTGAGTTTAATTCCCCCAAACCTGAAGATCAAGGAATGAAAGGCAGGGCCTGACACTTCTGATTTCCTCACAGACTGCAACCACACAAATTTGCAGAAGAGATCCCTGCTATCACATCCATGCTGGGTGTTAGTTTTCATCAAGCCCTTACAATTGTACAGCACCCATATGGAATAGACATTCTCTAAAAGAGCCTAAAGTGCACTTGTAGAATATACTGATGGGTGTCTTTTGTCTCCAGCCTTTCTCAAGTACTCTTCTAGTTTGAATGCCGTTGCATATGGGACTAATCTGACAGTCAGAGACAGAGCTCTTAATAGCAGAGGACAGGTCCCTTGCACAGAAGGGAGAATTTTGCAGACTTCGATCACTCTTTCCCAGGTTTAATTAAAATTCAAAAAGAATTAAATCTAAGAAATTCTAGATGGCATTTTCCATTTCCCCTTGCAGCCACTGAGACTCACAAAGCAACAGGACACCCGTCACAGTTCAGGGACTTGAGAAAGTGCACTGAGAGCAGGAATGGTTGCTTTACAAATACTGAAAGACTAAATTCAGTTCAACTCCCTAATACCTAAGCCACTTCTTAACACCTGACAGATTCTCATAGGTTTCTGTAAAGTGAACTCCAAAGTGCTAATGGATGCCTATAGGTCAGTTACATTTGTCCTGTAACCTTGGATATGCTGGGGACCCATTATCTGCTCTGAAGCACACTACTTGCATTCACCCCATTAGAAACTTGCAGTTCTGTTACCCAGACAGAATTGTCTTAACCATGTGAAACAAGAGCTGCCTTCAGTGAGGTCTGCCCAAGCGTGTACTTACAAATCCGTGTGTCGTGGTGGCTCACAAGCTTTACACATTTCTCAACAAATACAGAAACATATACTCAGAGAAGCAACACATGGATTGCAAACCACAACATTATACCAGGACATAATGGCCATGCAGGTTAATAGCCTGAAAACATAGAACGAGCCTTTTCTGTAATTCCCTATAGTTTGTTCACTTGATTAATTGAGCCCATTCAATTTCCATTTAAGACTATTAAGAAGTCTGCAGCTCTAGCTATTTTTGTCTGTGAAACTCAGCTCGGAGATTTCAGAAGCTTAACATTCTAGCTGCATGTCACTGCCACCATTGTCTCTTGTCACAATTCTAATTCTATGTTCTGATAATAAAATTTCATTAGTGTCTGCACATCCTTTGCCTTACCTTTGAAGTACTGTCTTGTGCTGAAACGATTAGCGGTACTTTACGTCATATCACTTGACTGTTTGACAGCCATTGTGAGTGAGCTAAACAGAGAGAAATTAAAATTTCTGACAATTTCCATTACATCTAAATTGCTGAGAAATTAAGGGATATTTACTTTTACAAATATTAAAGGTTGTTTAAAATGTAAACTGACTTCATTTTATTAGTAGATTTCACAATGTGCTAATTCAAAATGACTACATGGCCTTGTGTGAATAAATTACCAACTCATTTTCCAAAAGCGAAGGACATTTCCTCCAGGCTGCTTTTTGACTGTTTGTGTCAGTAGAAAAATAAAACAAAAAAACTTATGAATATTTCAGAACAGGAGATATTCCTTGGTGCCTGTGCTCCTTGTTTCATCCCAACAGAATAATGAGGTTTATTCCTGTATGATACGATTTTATAACAATATTTTTTTTAAAGCATGCTATGAATCACTGACTTACCACTAATGATAACATATTTTGGAGGAGATTCTCCTCCAAATATAAAATTACGTCTTGATTCCTGCTAGTCCAGAAGGTCACAACCTACATGTCCATTCACACAATGATTTGAGATTCCCTTTAAAACTAATTTAGGTTTTTCTACTCTTTGCCTCTCCGCAAGAACTTCCCTGCTTTAAGATGTATGCATATGCATATACGATGAATTTTGCAAAGCAGTGGCTTCATTTTCTCAAAATGATGTTGTCGTTCCCCTTGAATTTGTCAGCCCTCAAGGACTTGCTGTAGGCCACCAAATTGAACTATCAATCATCTATGCTGTGACTTCAGTCACGAGACTGTGAGTCTTTGGTTTCACAATTTCTTCTGTGCTTTTGTGTTTCCTCACTACGAAGTGGCCTTTACCACTGCAACCTGAAAAACCCTTAAACACTTGGGCAAAAGAGGTCATAAGAAGCTTAGCACGCCCCCATGGGCTCGTAGGGTGCCACCAGGTGCCTCCCATTTCAGACGCAAATACACTGCTGACCCCTGGTTTGTTTTTTAACCACCCAGCTCAGCTCTTTAGCTAATTAAAAACTGAGTTAGCACAGCTGTGTGTAGTTATTTAGGTTCCAGGCTGGGAATTAGCACAGTTAACAAGTCACAACTTTCTGTATCTCAGCTTAAGTGCTACAGGAGGGCCAGGCTCTCCTATACATTTCAGACTGCAGCCAAGTCAAGCCAGGTCATGCCTCCTCAACTCTAAAACCTTCCCACTCATTGCCCCAGACCCGCTTCCATAATAACTTTCTTTCCAAAGTGCTGAACCTCCAGTCCATCATTGACTAGGTTTTCTATCTTGAATTCTTTCCAAGACTTTCTTAGTGTCTAATCACAGCTTTCTTCACAAACAATTTTTAAAGGTGCCTGCACAAGGCTCAAAGACAAACACGGCTCCTAAATGCCCTAAGTTTTTGCCTGGTAGGTACCTCTTTTATAGACTCAATTGTAGGCAGCATTCACGTGACCATTCTAGGATGAAACCCCGAAAGACTGTTCGTAGCTTGCTGGCATGTTGAATGCAGCTTATTCCATGAAGTCTGGCACCCATAAAACGGGTATAATAGTTACCTACCACATAGGATGTTGTAAGGCTTAATTTATTACTGCTGTAAAGCAGCTGAGATCTTTAGAAGAAGGGTGTTACGAAAACATAAAGCGCTATTGCCGTAAAACATTTGTCTGGCTGAAAGCTCTCTTATAACACTAGTCTGCTTGAAAAACAAAGAGGGATGCAGGGAATCTGAGTGTCTTACTGGGCATTTTCCATTAAGAAAAAAAAAGTACTGCTTTAATTTATTTGGTGTCAGCTTACATATTCTAAGACGCTAGGCAATGAAGAAGCAGGAAAACTGGAAAGCATGTCTACTGCATAAAGTATATGTGAATAAAAGATTACTAGGACATGGAAAAGCATACAAGCTATTCCTCATTGTCAGCTACACACATTTACCAAGAGAAAGAGATATGCAAATAAAGAACTTTAAAACTGTAAGTCCTTTGGATTAAAGCTAATCATTATGAATAATGCAAATTGTGTGAGAAATACTGAGAGAGGATGTTAAAAAGGAGAAAGATTACAATATTCTTGATGACTTGTTTGTGCGGGAGTGTTTCATTTTGTGGGCGTTTTTGAGACACGAGAATCAAAGTAGGAAATTCAACCGTATTCAGTGGCTGCCACCAAAGCTCACCGTGCTTGAGATTCTTCTTTGCAGGCCTTGCTGAATCAGGACATTAGCAAGTGAAATATACTTTGATCTTGACAGTGGTTCCTTAAAGTCAAAGACCATTTTGGTGGTAGTTTTTTTTTTATTGCTGTTGTTGGTTTGTTTTTTGTATTGTTGTGTTTTTGGTGAGGATTTTTTGTTGTTTTTTTTTTTTTGTTTTTTTTGCTTTTATGCACCATCAAACTCATGCACATTCTTTGTCAAAATAGATCAATATAAGAGGATTATAATAAATAGTTCTTTTAACAGTTCATTTAGGATTCCAAAACGATGAGGTCTGCAAAATGCAAAGAAAAATCGCACAGAATTTTTTAAGCAAACAAACTGTAACAACCCCTGAATTAATGCCACCACTGAAAGAAAATTAAATCTAAGATATGTTTACGTGATCTAAAAGCAGCACACTGCAATATGCCAAAGCAGACTTATAACCACAAGCTACATTAGGACTCACATCACATACAAGTGCCACATTTCAGATGTTCCTCTACTCCTTAAAATAGATATGTACTTACTGGATACTGACAAACAGCCAGTCTCTAAATCGGTAACGAAAGATTTTTTCTTGTTCGCATTTGATTTACTTTTGCATTTTATGTCATGTCCAGCTTCTACTCACATGCTACCGAGTCAAAAATAGAGCTATTCCATGAGAAATGTTGATGCGTGGTATTTTTGATCTGCCCAGAAGACAACAAAGCATGTGACAGCATACATTTATTGAAAGATTTTCAGTGAGTTCACTAGAAATCCTCTCATAGGTGCTCATAACTTGGCTCTACGTTTTGATTCCAGGAATCAGAGGTTATATATCTCAAAAGGATCTTTGAGACCCTCCAGCAAATCACCGCAAGATTCCTCCAGCAAACTGTGAGGAGCATCTCAACTTCCAGGAATATAGTTAGATCAAACTTCCAAACATCTTCCAACAATATAAGAATAGAAATAAAACTGGCAGGTGCATCTATTGAAATGTCCCGGATCATAAAAATGATCGGTCACTTAATTGAAGTGAATGGAAGTCAAAAAGATAATCTAAATATATGCAGCTGTTCTGTGAAGTCTGCTACATTGTAGCTAGATTCCCAAAAAAGTTTGCTACGAAGCTTGCAATAACATCTAAAATCAAATACCACCAAATGAGCTTTGCTTTAAATTCTGATGAAGTTTAACACTATCATTTTACCTTAGAGCACAACTATAGGAGCAAATAACTGCAAGGGTAGCTTAGGTGAGTGTGTACTTCATTGAGCAGCTGCACAGTAACCTGTGTGTGTTCACGGCTTCCTAATAGTGATAACCCTCAATAGAGGTTACCTACCCTTTACCACCAGTATTACAGAGCCATTTCTGCATCTGTTTCATGTGGACTAAGGAAGGAGACTAACAAATCTAAGTATCCCACTCTAATTGCCTTTAGGCTTGGAAATTTCTGCCTTAACAGAACACTCTTGCTGATTGCATAGTAGCAAATGGAAGATTGTCACTTGCTTTAAAGCACTTACTTTTTACAGTGAAGAGCATGAAGTGCACCAGCAATGTTAACCTCCTGGAAACACACAATATTTAAATTACACCGCTCAGAGAGCAGTAATTGAGCCAAACAGACATAACTCCATATCCACTGAGCTTGCAACACAGCAAATGCTGCCATCAATCCGTCTGAAGTGCCCCAAGGATGGTTCATATGCGTGGAACACTGTGTCTTTTTTTCAACTCTAGTAGAAAATTTAATAACTAATCGCTTTATTTTTTTATTTTATGTTTATTTTTTTACAAACATTAGCCAAGTACGTTGGGCATGTTCAGAGTATTGGCTAACTCACATCTCTCCCACATGCTCAGAAAAGCCCTGAGCAAAGAATAAAGAACCTCTATTCTTTGCCCCATTCCTGAGTGAGCAGACAGACATGAGCCCGCGCAGCTTTTAAACTGCTACAAAGATTCTATCTATCTTGAAATAGTTCACGAAGAGTTGCCACGTTATTAACAAGCATTTAAAAAACTGACCGCTCAATCGGTCCTTATTTGTTTATGACCTGTACCTAATGTCAGGAACAAAACTTTCCAGGGGCCATTAAGATGCTCACATCATTCCATCAATCTTTACTTCACTATTTGCAAAAACATGCATCATAAAGGATGATCCATTTACCTGCAGAATTCCTCAGGAAGAACATACCTTGATTCCTGTTTTAATTTTCTAAACACCCGAATCTACTTTGCAGTCAGATCTGACTGTTAAAGACACCAGAACACTTAGTTGCCACACAGATGTCGTCACCAGATGTTTCAGCCTGGGTGCTGCTGGCTCCTAGGATAAATGAGTACTAATATTCCTAGAAAGGGAAGGACTGTCTTATCTGTGTGGTAAAGCAAGGACACATCCTCACTTGTTACATGCCACCTCGATGACTCTCACATGCTTTAATCTAAGAAAACAAAGAAGGCAGACTCCAGCTCCTTGGTATCTTGCAGAGAAACATAATATATATCTAATGTATCTACGGAGATATTTCAAAAGGCATCTAGAATTGCAGCAACTGCATTGGATGCTCCTTTACTTTGTACATCATGCACTGAGTTTCTGGAATCACTGCAATTTGTGACAGTCATGACATTTTAAGTTCTTGCAGGGTAAGGTGTAACCTCAGCGGAGCGCCAGTGCATGGTACAGGAACCACTACTGTGCCTCCTTCATCTTCAAAGCGAGACATATTCACCCCTTCTGAGACCATCAAAAGCACTGTGCTTCCCCTGCTGGGTCACACAGGCACAAAGCAGATGAGGCAGAGACAGAAGCAAACACATTTACTCATCTAAGAAATCCAAACATCCTCTTAAAAATTAAGGCCTAAACTATCTTTAGAAGGAAAGCATACCACACTTCTGAATAAAAGAAGCATCTTTGCTATTGGTTAAGAATCTGTCATTAAGCATTTTTGGTCTTATTAACATTTAAAATCTTGCTTCACTGACACAGCTATCAATATGTAGGAAATGAGCAGATGCTCAGCACTGTCTACTAGCTGTCCTATCAGTCTATCAGTACAATATACAAAGGCTTAAGAAGTTTTTTGTTTTAAGTTTTATAAATCCAGCTGTAAAACACATGCAAAGTCACACAGAGTTTCACAGTGCCAACTGACCTCATCTCAGAAGCAATGCCCATCTGAACTAATGCCAGAACTTGAATTCCAGATTCTAGGGGAAGATGGGCTGATGGGGGCAAGGGCTGATGGGAAGATGGGTTTTCTAGGGGCTGATGGACTAGATTCTGATTCTGTAACATCCATAGTCATGTTGACTGAAATAGGACTGTTTCTGAAAACAGGCACGAGGTGCAGAATTTGTCCCTGAAAGGTAGAAATGATACAAAGAAAAAAAAGCCTGAAAACTTAAGACGTAAAAGTCTTTTTCTTCTCTAAAAGCACACTGATTTCAACTGAATTCTTCTGTGTAAATAAGCCTTGTTCCTGATTATTGTGCTCATCTCTTACTCGTAAAAGCAGTGGTTCAATTTAAGAAAAAGTCTCTTCATACATCGTTTAACAGCCTATCCTTTTTCACAAGTATTGGGCAATAAAAAAGTCTCATACCAATTTGCTTTTGTATTTTAGGCAGTGTGTTTATGGCCTTCTCATTTCTAAATGGGAAAAAAACACCCCATATAAAGTCACTCTTCTCAGATTAGTGTAAAACCAACTCAGAAACCCTAATTATACCTTTGCCTTTGTATCAAATTGACAGAGAGCTCTTGAAATCAAATGCTAGTAAAAACAAAAGATTCTGGTCGTTATTATCAAGCACTTAAATTGTGTGTAAATTTACTTAGTGCTTTACAAGCAGAGATAAGAGGCACTTCCTACTCTAAAGAGCTTAGAATCAACATAAAACATGACAAACACGAGGACCACAAAGAATGTGGTTTGAGAGGAGAATGCAGCAATAGCAGAGTATGCTAAAAGATAGATAGGGTAATCGAAAGTTAACGCAGCCTGATACGTGGGTTAAAGACAAAGCCGCTTCTTTCCTCTCCAACAGCAGGTGGGGCTACTGCAGTACCAACCTTTGCTAGGGGATGGCTGCAAGCTGCACGGGCGCCTCAGCCTTGCAGGGACCCTCAGAAGTGGGAAACGCTTGCATTTCAGACTCAGGTGTGAAAAAAAGTGAAAGCCCCACATTCAAAAGACCGCTACAGATGATGTGATTTTCAAATGAATTCTTTCTCATTCCTGTTGGCCTCTGCGAAGTTTACGAAAAATCCAGAATGCTTTTACGTGTGCGACTAAGCCACAGACTCAGAAAGATACAGCTCCCAAACTTGGATCAGCACAGCTCCAATGGCTCGTGGAACAAAGTTAGAGGGGCGCACCTGAACAACTCCTGAAGATCTCTACTACCTCTCATTCAGAGCACACGCTGCACATCAAAAGCTAGCTATTTATAACACAAGTGTCACCTTCACATGCAGCTTGTTCACATTACCTTATCACAGTTAATAGCGTGTAGAAATGGTCCTGTAAGGTGAATGCAAGAAGAAGGAAAGCTTTGTTTGCCGAAAGGCAGATTGTTTTCAAGTCCAAAGATCCTGTTCTGTTGGACTGCATGGGAAGCAGAGACTTTCTCCAGGACAAAGAATGGATACAGGAAGATGGTAATGGGTTTAGCATCCCAAAAGTTCCTGCAACGATGACAGACACAAGTTCTGGACTCCACCAAGCTGACACAGTTTGTGAGAAGTACTGACTGGGTCTGCAGAGCCACCTGTGTTCTCTCAGATGTTCAGTTCAACTCTGTGGACCTTTATTAGTATGACAGCTTACATAAGCCATGCCACAGGGTAAAACACAAGAGCTCCAGGGATCAGCCTGTGGCAGGTAACATCCATATATAACTGTTTGGGGCTTGAGGCCCAGCTTTCATGCTCTATTTCTACCACTCGTGAGTCAGTGGCATGTTCTGCAGCATGACACAGCCTCAGCCAGTGCTTTCTTCTTCAGTCAGGCATGCTGGGACAGTACTAACAATAGGGATCATCTTTTTTTTTTCTGGCATGGGCTCATACTTCCAGCGCTGGAGTGGGAGCAGCACTTTACCCCTATCCTTCCACTGATTTGTCAGCCATAAAGTTGCTCCACACAGGAGCCAGTCTTTCCTTTTTTCCCCTCACTTTCTATCAGTAGTTTCTTGGCACTGATTCCTCATGTGCTGAGGATGTGTCTGGATGGATATTTATACTAATGTCACAGTTTACCTTTAGCTAGAATGGGTACATCCCATCCACTGCAGCTTGGAACCCAGGACAAGCTGCAAAACCCATCCAAGAAGCAGAATAAATGCTGTGGCAGTTAACTCACCCACTGCTAACTAACAACAGGCTCACCACACAATAGTTAACAGCTATATCAGGTGTCCCTGCAAGCATCAGTTGCTGCAGTGCCAAAATACCTTGAGGCATATACACAAGGCCTCTGAAAACTTAATATGTTGGTTGATAGCCAGTGCTGGGGCATCCTCACTGCTACTATTACCTCTGCCAGTTAGATTAAGACTGGCCAACATGCTACAATCACACCTTCATTTTGCTGCGTAGACCTGTGGAGATAAAGACAGTCTCCAATCAAAAGAGAGTCCCTGATCACAGTGAGAGGCAGATGCATAAAAGACAGGTAATTTTTTCTAGTGAACATAATAATTCCGCTCTTTGAAGAGCAGCATGCAGAACCAAAAGATGTTAAAACAAGCTTGGAGCTGTGGCCACATCTCAGACACTGCTCAGGTAGATAAAGCTGCCTTCCAACAGATGCACAGCACAAGGCCCACACTCTCTGCCAACCAGCCAGAGCAGGACAGCAAAGGGCTAAGGGGAACAGGAGCAGTAAGGGGGCATGTTGGCAAGTTAAGGACTCTCATGACTGTTTTTCTATGGAGTGATACTACATTTCCACCACTTCTGTGATGCTCTTGTGTGTAGAACCATGCATGGCTGCCTGATGACCAAAGTTTTCTGGGCTGTGAGAGAGCAGGGTTTCCCATTTCGGGAGAAATAGCACGCAGGACAGTCAAAGGAAGAAGCAAACAGTTGGACTCACCTTCTAAAGTAAAGCAGGCAAAGGAAAGCACTGCTCTTTATCCAAGTTTTGTACTCCTTGTAAAACACCTGGCTCCAGCAGAGGCACCCTAAAGGGCCAAAAGGAAGAAACTGCTGCCTGAATGATGGTAAGTCCTGGAGGTGGGGCCTCACATCTGCATGCACCTCCTTTGGCCGGTCACCACCAGACCATGGACATATTTATATCTGCTGTGTTGGCAATATTGCCAGCACAGCACTTCTCTACTCCAAACCCACACCTCAGGCATACTTACATGGCTGGCACACTGGCTTACAACCTATTTGCTTTGCCCTAGGATCTCAGAGGAAGGCTCTCAGCAAGCAAAAGCAAGATGCCTGCAGTGGCTCATACACTCAGAGAAGTCTCCTAGAAAGCAAGCTTCCTAGTGTTACAGCAAACGTGTCCCCCTCCCAATACATGCCTGTTTTCTCACTGACCTGTATTACACTACAACTGAAGTCCTTTGAAATCAAATGGTCTGATTCTGCCCCAAAACCAGTTTTACACAAGATCAGTTTCTTCAGCAGGCTTAGTCTCAATTTGTACTTTTCTTGACAGCAGAATCTGAAATCTTTTGAGATGCAACAATACTGAATGTGCCAATATTTTTCCAAAAAGCATCATTTCAAATAAATGCCTGCTCCTGAAGAAAGAAGGGCACACTCTTAAATGCAGTAATTAACAGACAGCATAAAAACAAATGACATAAACATTAGTAATACGAAATCTTTAGTAGACTTTTTGCATCTACTTGAAGAGGGATTTTGTTTTTCATGGAAGACAAAGGAAGTCATGGAAGACTGTGTGGAAATTCCTCTGGTGTGGAAAGCTAAAATGCGATAATGTACCACAGCAGAAGGTGTGCAGAAATGACTGCTTTGCCAGGCGTTTTGTACTAAAAACGGTAACCTAATCATGCAGTGCAACTGATTGGGCCGTTTGCAGCCTCAGCACAGCCCAGGAGCTCTGACATGTTGTGATTTGAAATCTGCAAGTCACATTTCTCACAGAAAGCCAAGACTCAGTGGCACAGAGCAAGTCCCTCACTCCTATCAGATGAATGTTCGCAAAGTAGCTCAATTATACCCCCTAGAATAATGGCCCATGCTTAGTCACTGCAGCAGCCAAGGCTGCAAAGCCAGACAACAGAACTCATGGGCCACTCTCTCCAACCATCCTGGATATTGCTCTCTAGATGTGCAGGACTGCAAGGACCCTCATTCACAGAAAGAATTATGTACCATTCCTGCCTTGGGATACTAAGTCCCTTGGACATTGCTCCAATACAGATATCCCAGAAGAAGCCTTTTGCAAAGGGCATTTCTTCCATCTCCTCATGCATAGCTTGAAGCAGCAGAGAAAAATGCCATGGTCAAAATTTGGTCTCTTGTGAAGAACTCTGGATTTGCCAGTGCAGCAGCTCTCTTCCTCCATACACTGTCCTGTTCCTCTACCTCTGTCCTCCAGAGATGTCAACACAAGGAAGAGATTGCTGCCACTTATCTGCAGGGGAAATCCCTGCTGGGAAGAGTGAGCTGTGGTTTGAGAACTGGCATAGCCAGCATCTGGACCTTTCCTTGCTGCGGTTGCCCTCACAGGGAGAAGTTGACTTTGGCTAGAGCACTGTGTGTTCTGGCTAACCCAGCTGGCAGAGGTATCCCCAGGACTGCTGGCAGTGCAAACCAGAGCAGCCTGAGGCCACACTCCAGTATTCAGGAGGAAGGCTGGAGTAGAGACACCAAGTCCAGCACAGAGCCCAGCCTTCACTGCCCCCATAGGAACCTGAGCCAGCTTACAGTGAGGTTGGTGCCAAGCCTCCTGTACCAAAGGGAATCCAGCTTGTTCAGAACAGTGTCTTCTGTACCACTGCCAAACTGCACAGGATCTCAGGTCTGTGTTATTCACCATGGCAGTACACATTTCTGGGATTTGTAGTAGAGGCTCTGCTTTGTTCATTCAAGAAAGTCAAGTTGGCTTAATCTTACTGTGTTAATAGATCTAAATATGGACATAAAGAGCTTCAGCATACATAAGCACAATGAATATGAGTTTCTCTTTCAATTTTGCATAGTACATGGTGAATTGCCAGTGTAGTCCTTTCAGCTTACCAATGTCTTTAGACTTTGCCTCACAAAGATTATGTTCCCCTCTCAGCAATTCACCCTCCTTCTAAGACTTCTAAAACAGAGGAAAGGCTGAGACCCCCAGAGATGATGCCAAAGATTGAATGGATGGTCCTGAAAGCAGATGAACTGCAGCAGCCAGTAAAGTGAGCAAACCATGCCAACAGCGGTGCTCTTAAGCAAAGGAAGTACAGTTTCAGTTCTGGCACGCTGACACACACAATACAGATCTCTACAAGGCAACAGCAAATGTCTCCTTGGAAGGCATTTTTGCTACTTGGAGCTTTTTCAGGCTTTCTCTGTGTTGTGGTTCTTACAGTTCCTTCACCCTTCTGGTCATTTTTGGAGAAACAAAATCAGTGATACTCAGGCTCTCACACTGACTGTACCCCAGAAAGTTGCATTTGCAAAAGGCTGGAATATCCTGGCTGATACTTTGCCGTTTTTGTTGTTTCTTTTTCTAATAAAAAATGACTTTAATTCCCCTCTGAACCACACTACGCACACATCAGAAACCAAAAGCATTTGTGAGACTGAAATCTCAGCATCGAGCGTTATTTAAATTTGTAGGGCTATTTAATGTTCATCACACACTTGAACCTAACAGTGCAAGTGATTTTCTATCAGAGCTTTCTTTTTTTTTTTTTTTTTTTCCATTTTAACAAGGAAAAGTGCCCCTCCAAATATAAGCATTGCTTGTTATTTTGAGGCAGTGAGGCAAAGCATGCAGCACACAGACCACATTTGGCTTGCTTAGCAGATGTCTACAGATCACTTGATGTTAATTTCAACATAAAAGCTATTATATTTCTGGCCTTGCCCTATTAGTTGTTAAATCATTATTTATGCTTGGCAGATAAATTCTAGGAGCCTTGAATAAAGCCCATCAACCCTACTAAACTAACCATATTTGACACAACAGTTTTCACTCATAGAAGGCCCTAGATGTAACGTTTGTTGCGTATATGATTCCATTTCACAGCCTAAAAGGTAATCCCATGTTTATATTTAAACATAAACCGCATATAATATGCATTCCAACATTACTTCACAGGCAAAGAATTAACTCGTCTGGTTCACTGACATTTACAACTGTGTACAATAGCCAGTTTCAGTTCATAACTCAGTTTACCTAAATAATCTCCTGTCCACTGGCACTAGTTAGTGTGTTTTCCTATAGAAGTTTTGGCACAATACTTGTGATCAGTTAAAAACTCGCATGCTGTGGCCATGATGGCTATACAACAAAACAGTAATTGGAACTGTATATTTCCTTTAATTAATATATTTAAGCAATTAAGCTCTTATATGAGCTCTATTCGTGCACGCTCAAAACTGCAGTGGTCATGCATTCTGTTTTAAGCTCCAAACAGCCATCAGTTGGTGTGTTGTTCTTTGTGAGCATCTTTTAGTGTAACTACATTTGGTGTCCTTAACAGACTAGTTAGAATTAGGAAAAATAAAGATTTTGAATGTTCTACTGAGGACACCTCATTCAAGATGCCTGTTACTGTTTCAACTGTCATATGAAAAGAGCACAACTTCCCCATTGTCACAGTAATGCACATTATGACTGCATTTCAGGTTGCATGCAGTATATGTTTTGCACGATGAACCTAAATAAAAATTAGATCCCCAAGGAGAAAAAAATCATACTGCTTATAGCACACTGCTCTTCTGATCCTATGTGCACATAGTCTGTGGACTATTAATACTTCAAACCAGGTCACTACAGTTGCTAAAATGATTTCAGTTGATTTCAGTGGACCTTGGACAGACACACACTGCATTTGGCGTTCCTCTATTTCGAGGTGGCTTAACTGTGCTGTATTGTACTTTGTGCACTGTGCTGTATTGTCTACGCCTGGAGGAAGCCTCCCCTCTGATTTCCAAATCAGCCCCATTTTGCTTCTCCCAGAAAGCCAAGCTGCCTACTCAGGGCTGGGTATTCGCATTTCTTCCCATTTACATGGCAAAGCACAGAGCTGGGAGCCTGCAGCACCTATACTGTAGCTCCCTGACACATTTGATAGAGTTGTTTGCTGTAGAACTTCAAGCCATCTTTCAGGTCCTAGTATTCATCAAAATAAGAACATTTTCCAAGCAGGGAAAACATGGCTACATCTGAAGGCTAAGAGGTAGGAAACACCAACTGTGAGGAGGGAGGCAGTCTCTGGAATGTGTGCCACACCATAACAGCTGATTGGAGCTGCCCCAGCCTTTCACAGACCCCTACAGGAGCAATGGAGGAACTCACCAAAATTGCAGGAGGTGAACAGTTATCAAGACTCCTTGATGACATCTCTCCCCTGGCACAACAGACACAAAATGGTGAGTCTTCACCAGAAGCTTGCCATTTGATGACACAGCTAGAAAAGAAAGCTGAGTTTTCCCATTCCTCGGGATACCCATAGTCCAGGCTGCTCTCTTGCTATGCATCTCTCAGTCCTGTGATGAGCCTCACCTCACGCTTGACTTTTGTGCATGAAGATTTTAACCCTAGCTTAAATATTTTCACCAGATGAGAGCTGTGGATTTTGTTTTCACTTGAGAGAGAGGTTGTAGCCAAAAGCAGGTTTTATTGTAGGGTTGGTTTTACAATTACTATTAATGACAAGCCAATTCCTCTCCCTTGATGTCTGCTGCACGTGATAATGCAATGTTTCCTCAAACATCATGTCATAAACTAGCAAAGGTGAGCAACTGGTGAGGCGGAAAAAGTGAGGAGAAGAGACAGTAAATAAAGTCATGAGCATCAAATATCATTTATTAAACACATGGGCTTTTTTGACATGTGATTTTGATGTTATTATTTCCTTTGCCTTCTGACAAAATACACCCCGTTGTAACATACAAACTATACAGTTGGCTAACACAGTGCTTTTTCGCAGGCCAGCAGCTTCCCTCAGTTATATTAGCTGGAAAGAAATGCAAATACTTTTTGCCAACAGGCAGAGTATTGAATTGCTAATTCACAGAGAAATAAGAGTGAAAAAGATTAAACTGTACAATCTGGATTTGTACAGGCCGACCTGTACGAGTGGCTAACACCTCTGTACAGATATCAGGGGTACACATTGGGAGGGTTTGGCATCTCCACGTAACACTCTGCACACCTGCTCCCTCCAGCATCAAGCTGAAGTTGCTCAGTGACTTCAATTATTCTGTTTCCGCTCCTCCACGTGCTTCTGTTTGAAAGAGACTAGGATCTTACGATGAAAACAATTCAGTGCTGGCCCAATGGATAGCTCAACTTGCTTTGAGAACGTTTTTCTTTCAAAGAAGGCCCTGACCACAGCATCCAGCTGCCTGCACAGTTCTTCCAACTCTGCAGATCTCTACTCTCTTTAATCAAGGTGCTTCCTCTTCTAATGGCTGCTGCAGTTAAGAATTCCGAAATCAGTAACTTCATCATGGATTGTAGGACCAGAACTCATGTTCCCACCATTTAACCACAGAACCAAAAATTCAGCACCAACTTCGCTCCTCTCCAGAAAAGCAAAACCAATCCTTGCTTTCTTTTTTAAAGAATGTTTTTAACAAGAGATTCTAGCTACCTCTAAGGTAACAAAA
This sequence comes from Alectoris magna, assembly GCA_030625065.1. NCBI lineage: Eukaryota > Metazoa > Chordata > Aves > Galliformes > Phasianidae > Alectoris > Alectoris magna. The sequence continues at coordinate 54,601,403 of CM060565.1, read as the reverse complement.
GGATTAGTGTATATGCAGATTAGCACATACATAGGTCTTTTGTTTTTTCTTTTACTTATAACCAACCAAGGGAAAACTGTTACCAGCTTCCTCATTGCTATTTCTTCATGGCAGTGACAATGCACTGCCCCTGATAAGTATTCAGCCACAGCGTGTCTGCTCTGAAAAACAAAGCTGCTCTCCCACCTCCTCTGTAAATGATTTGAAGAGCTTTACACCTCCGTCTAAACATCTGTGGATACAATTCCACCCCCACACGCTCACACTCCATGTTCGCAAATGCAAGAACTTGGGTTGAAGCACAATACGGTCCTGCAGTGAATCCAAGTCCCTGGACTTTTATGCCCTACATACACTGTGGAATTTCCACCCTGCATACAAAATTATTCATGACAGAAACATGCAAGGACCACCTTCCCCCTCCCTCCGTGTGAATACCAACGAGAAAAATAGCAAGAGGTTTTCTTTCCCTCCTGATCACAGAGAGAAAAGGAAATTTAAAAACAACATATATGGGGGAAGGGAGGGGAGAGTCACTGCACAATGTTGAAGACCAGGGGTGTGAGCACATACTTATATTAACATCTTCCATCCCTGGAGCTGCAGTAATTTGCATGACATTATCTACCTGGGATGTTGCTATGGTTATCACCATACATAAGTAATTACCAGGGCAAATTGCACATACGGCGCACAGATTCCTGCTGTCAGAAGCAAAGGATTTTTTTATACTCTTGAAAATGTAAATGTTTGGAAAAAAAACGCTAACCACAGTGATTCCTGAGAAGAGGAAAAAGTTTAAGACTGCTCCCAAATGATCTAAAATGATCGTTAACCATACTTACTGGCAACAGTACCTTGAGGCACAGCTCAGATTACCCCTCAGTGAGATGGACACTGCACAGACTTGGTAGAAAACCAACAGAACTCATAAAAATAGTAGAAATGGTAACCTGGAGCAGCAGTAGTAACGGTACTAGTAACCAGAAATTAATCAGTAGAAATACTAGAAAATCCCTGCCTGAAGACTTTACAGTGCGATTAGATGAGACTGATAGAGGACAACAGAAGTAGGATATCACACAGAACATACAAGGTTGTCAGCATCATGGTGTTGCCATGATCATTTTGAAGGGTAGATGTCATCTAATCCTAGATCATATAAAATAAATCAGATACCAGCTCATTCTGAAATACTGCTGCAATTACACTGCCAGCAATTTACAGCCCCGCTGTATACAAACAGCTTGAGCTGCCGTCTCTTGGTGTCAGTGGAAGATTTTCAGCAACATTGATGAGTGTGTTCTGTGCCCTTCGGGAAGTAAAAAGTTTTTAAAAACAGTTCTGCTGCTGTGATCTGAGTTCATGCAAAGCACATTAGGCTAAGTGGGATGTAAAACATGGATCTGTAAAACACAAAATAAATTCCTGTAATTTAATCGGAGGTGACATACATCATTGACTCGTATCTATCCAAACCAATCACACGTACTGTGTACAGAGGAATGCTATAATTTGGTTACTCTGAATTTACAGGGAGCTTGAGTAGAGTTGAGGAGAAAAAAATGTTGTATTTCCATCTTCTAGCTTCTCAGAAAAACAAGTTCTTCTTTTGTTTACCACAGAAAAAGTATGTTTCTCCCAGACATATATCTTTTTCTCCTATTATTATTAGCAGAATTGTCATCAAAGATCACCATGCTCCCCAACTGAGCTACAGATTAGGTCTTTCAGAGCTGAAATAATCTCTGCTCCTGGATCCAGCCTCTCACGGCTCTCACTGGGAAACTGGGCAGCCTACCACCCCAGCCCTGGCAATGACGGTACTTCCCTGCACTCACCCACAGAAAGTTAAGCTTATTTGTGTTCCAGATTCCAGCCCCATCGTGCCATCATTCCCTGATAACAAAGCGCCACCATGAATGCCTGGACTGCTGAGTTAAATCCACCAACTCATTTCTTCAGGTTGCGTCAGGACTGTCAACCACAGCCACACGAGACACTGAGATGTATTTGATCGGATGATGAGAAAACCACTAAGTGTTTCCGAACTTCAACCTATTTACATTGGGATCTCCATGTAAATGGGGCCAAGCTCCATGAGGCACCACATGTGAGCAAGAAATAAACTGATTTTCCAAGGGCAGAAGTAAAAAGTATCAGCTCTGGCAATCAGCCAGTGTGTCTTTGCATGATGGCTAGCAGAATTACACAGGCCATAAAAAATTAGATCAGCTAGGAGATTTAAAGCAGTTTAGGAGACTGGCTTTTTAAACGAAGATGTATTTATTTGCACTCTATCCATCACTCTTACTTCTATCAGTCTTTAGGCCTGAGTTGGATTCTAGTTTGAACGCGGACTTTAAATGTCAGTAAGAATATACAGTGGTCTTTTCTTTGAAAGCTACATTCTGATGCCATCAAGTATAGTGACTGTTTTACAAGGCAAGACTCAAAAACGATATGGAGAGATGATGTGTTCTGAGAAGAGGATTGCTACTGAAAGCACAGGAACAGGTATTAGCCAGCAGGCAGACAGAAAACATGGCATGCCCTTGGGCTCATTACATGGCCTGAGGAAAGGCGCTACTAGTGATGCCCAGAAATACTGACCAAAGATGTCAGCATACCCTTATCAGGGCAAATGCAGACTGAAGATAGGATATAGAACAAGTCATCTTTGTCTTGATCTGGGTAAATGGACCCATAGGACAGGCGTATTGTAGCTTTGAGTATGGAACAGTTTGTTGAAAGTGAACATATATCAGTGAAAGTAAATATGTGAAGAGTGAAATGTAAGATGGAGAAAGTGAGATAAATATTGTTAGATTCAGGGGAAAAACATTATAAACAGCAAGCAAAGCTCTTTGATTTGCACTGTTTTCCAGCCCATAAAACCCTAATATCTGCCAGTGTTTCATTAAAAGCTTATAAACTACCCAGCATGCCTGCTGCTGCATAAATAAATTGCTAAAAACACATTTGCAGTGTTGCAGACCTTGTATTCAAAGAAACCTAATGTGTATAAAACTCAGCCACGTTACTGAAAGAAGCGTGGATCACAAAAATAGTACCTTAAACCTTAAACGTAGTTAACGCTGATCATTCAGTAGTGGTAGGTTTTTCTCAACAGATGTTCATAGTGACACTTTTAAAGCAGAAAGTACCAGTATCCCAGGGAAAATTGCTCAGAAAAAAAAGTGTCACGATTTAAGACTGCAGAAGAAAGCTTCTACCGTGTTGTGAATTGTGTAAAAGTAATAGAAGGAACAACTTTTCAGAGAGGACCGAGAGTTTCAGGTGTTTGATGAGGTCTTGATAGCCCTACAGCAAAATCAACACCGAGGAACACTGAGGCTGAGAGGATCAACCATTGCTTTGACTGAACATAAAGCGTTATCTGTTCTATTTGTCCTCAGCATTAAACACTAAGGCTCCAGCCCTCCTAGGGCAGTACTCACATATTTCATTTCCCACAAAGAGTCACACTGGATCGGTCAAGTTTTCTTTCTTATTTATTTCCAGTGGTCTCAAAACAAGACTGAGAAGGATCAGAAGGTTCATGATTTCCTGCCTTTCATAAGATTATGCCATATCAGTGCTCAGACTTGAGTCCAAATACAGGGTAAAATTAAAATGGTCCACTGGCCAGAACCTAAATCCCTGAGGCAAACCTACCCAATGTCTGGAGGCTTTCAGATGAATGACCACAAACTTACTCAGCCCATTCTGCACTGAACTGCTGCAGCGCTTCTCACAGAAGTAGCTCCAAATTGTTCTGACAATCCGAACATACACATTCATTTCCCTCCTCCCTCCAGTAACTTCTCATTGCTCTGCTAAGATCAAACAACAAGCTACAACATCACTGATGAGCAAGCAGCAAGACATAACTGCTACCTATGCAGGTGGCTTACCTCTTGACTAGCGGCTTACTCCAGCATCGCGTGGATCAAGAAGGTAAAAATTCAGTGCCTCAAGGACAGAAATGCTGCTAGATTGGAAAGCGGAGCCACATCTGAATTATTGCACAAGTCTGAAATGCCAAAAAGATGTTAATGACAACTATTTGTTTTCTTTGCAATAAGCAAATACCTATAAAACAACGCATGCGTTGCATCTCGCTGGCTTTATAAACCCAAACGGTTGATGTGACCAGCATCCTTTGCAAGCAGTTGTAGGTACGTGCACCACCAGCTCTACCACTACTCTCAGGTTCAGTGCAGGAACAGACAGCCAAGCTGGGATGGTGCTGCTCATCTGCAAGGTTTGGCCATATTGCTTACATCAGCAACCCTTCACAACAAGGTCATTAACAAGCAACAAGAAATTCTCCCAAGGCATAAATTCAGGCTATAATGTAGGAAAAAGATGTACCAAGTAAAAATTGCAGTAACTCCAATGCAAAGCCTCTGCTTGTACAATCTTGAGCAAACTGAATTGCAATTTAAGGAGAAAGCAAATGTTTATTTATTTATTATGCTGAATGATGGGCAGTTTTCAGGATCCCAAGTTTGTTTCCCTTACAGGGGTGGTGGCACTGGTACGATTGACATCCTCTAGGACAGCGCTGGCAACCTTGTTTCTTCTACTACATATCGCCGGGGTATTAATTCCCTGTTACACTCATGGCATAGTTACGCTTGTTTGCTTACTTTACTGCTGCTTGTCTCAAAAAGCAAATTATCCTATTTTTGTCCTTTCCAAACCAATGTAGGGATGACAGCAGGACCCATAAGCCCAACGCAGGGGATGGCCAGACTGTAGAGAAACAGAAAGGAGAGGAGCTTTAACATTTAACAAAGCGAGCTGCTACTTTGCGCTGACTCGTTCGCCTATCAAGAGAGCAAACTGAGAACGCACTTTGACTTCCCTAATTTGTTTCCCCGAGTTCTCTCGGTGAACTTTTTGCCTTAAAGCAAGAAAAAGGACACGGCTGATTTTCAGAGGGACGCGCTCGCTGACCTTATGTTCAGTGCCAACCACAGATCGCTTCCCAAGTGTAAAAACAAGGACAAACTTCGGTGACCCCGCTGAATCGGTCAGACAGGCACAGGTGGGCACGGGGCCGGGGAAGAATACCCGAGCGGAGCAGGACCACCCCCGCGGCCCCGGACCCGGGCAGGGCCAGCGAGGGGACGGCACGCCGCCGCACCGCCCCGAGCCCCACCGCTCCGCCCGCACCGCCCTGCAGACGTGGCGCCGCCGGGCCGGGCCGCGCTGGCGGGCGGCCGCTGTCCAATCGCGAGCGGCGGAACGGCGGGGGAGGAGCGGGGCCGGGCGCGGTGGAACGGCGGCGGGCCGCGGCGCGGTGCTAGCGGCGGGACGGCGAGCGCACGGCGGCCGCGGGATATGGGCGGCGGGGCGGGGCGGTGCCCGGCGGCGCCGCTGCTGGCGCTGACGCTGCTGGCGCTGCCGGGCGGGCTGGGCAAGCCGACGGCGTGGCAGGAGCGGGCGCGGCCCGGCGCCGCGCAGCAGCACGAGGACGCGCCGGGCTTCCAGTACGACCACGAGGCCTTCCTGGGCAAGGAGGAGGCGCGGAGCTTCGACCAGCTCAGCCCGGAGGAAAGCCAGGAGCGGCTGGGGTGAGCGGCCCGGGCGGCGGAAGCGGGGCAGGGGTGGGGCTGTCCGCCCCGGGCCCGGGAGCTGCGGGGAGGGCTCGCGGGGGCTGCGGGCGCTCCCGGCCCCCATTGCTCAGCTGCGGGACCGCAGCGCGAAGAAGCGCGGACCGGCTGTCTTACTTTTGCATCCCTTCTCTCTCCTGTCCTGCAGGACATCGCTTAGCTCTGCCATTCCCGTGAATCAAGCTGAAACCATTTCTTCCCTTGCCTTCATTTCAGTTCCCTTTATTTCCCAGGCTGCTGTTAAACCGTCTTCCCTCAACTTCTCCGCTCTCGACAACTTTGCTCGGTCTTGCTCTTACTTCCATGCAACAGTTGCCTTAATGTAGTCCTTCTCTGTCCTTTCCACATGCAAGAAGGCACGTTGCTAATGAGAACGAAGTCTCACAGCAGTTAAAGAAGGGTCTTTTTAATCAATAAGCAGAGAATAGTTGAAAATGTCTACGCAGTCTCACTAAGATGAGCTGTGCCCTTCCATAGGGAGTGGTACTGAGCCACGGTGTGTCTGTCTGATGCCACCGTAATGGTGCTGTTGGCTCAGAGTGACCTCCTGCTCCTTGTGCAAGCTGTCACTGCTATTGACCTGCATCTCAGTGAGCAAAGCCACAAAGCACTTAGTACAAATGACCGATTTAATCCAGACTGTTTGAAAAGTGAGCAAAAGAAATCATCTGAGCATGCATGTTCATGACTTCGAGGACATGGGTTACTTAATTTAAGTCTTCATTTATTCTTGCACCCGCACAGATTTTTCAGCTGGGGGTATGAACCGTGTGCAAACAGTGAACATTCACAAAACTCAGCCCAGCCTAACATCAGTCTGCTGGAAAGCCACAGAAGGAGCTGCAGGGGTCCACAAAACCCAACGCTTTTGTCCTTGTGGCCTCTGCTAAACATCAGATACATGCTTGTATTAAAGTTGTTTTCCTGTTCTAAGTCCATTGTAGCCTCTCCCTGCGCCCTGTGAACAGGTCCCCCAAAGTCAGTAGACACAATCTACAAGCCATCTGAGATAGTTTGTTCAGTAACTTCGAGAGTGCAGGTTCCATTTTGATTATTCATAGCGATATGGAATAACGAATAGAGAAATGGTAAGATAATCTTCAAAATGCAAGAAAGCCTCACCCAATAGGACAGCTTTCTGCATTTTGGGCATTACATTTTAGTGGAAAATCAGGACCAGATAAAGATAACAGAGATGGACTGACATCCAGTTTATTTTTCTGCCCGCTTTTAATGGATACTGCTCTCTTTTTACAGGAAGATTGTGGATAGAATAGATGAAAACAAAGACGGCTATCTCACAACGGAGGAACTGAAAAACTGGATTAAACGGGTACAGAAACGCTATATCTATGAAAACGTCGCTAAAGTTTGGAAAGACTATGATACAAACAAGGACAATAAAATCACCTGGGAAGAGTACAAACAAGCTACCTATGGTTATTATCTAGGTGAGACGTCATCAGATTATGTGCTCAATGACAGCTGAGGTTGTGAGGCATGATTTCATGCCGTGTAGCCAAGCTGACTTTGGTATCACAGTCAGGACTTTGGGAAATTGCCTAAAGTTTTATAGATGCTCAGAGGTTGAAAGCACTTCTTGTGTCTTTCTTGCAGCCATTTCCACATGGGTCACTACTATGCAGAATGTTTTGTAGAGGGCTTTATGGAGTGCACTAACAAAGCTGAACTCAAGTCTCCTAACTCCAGTTGGAAATGTATTAGTTTTTAACATTAAAAATGGTGCTTATGTTCAAAAACATAATTAACTAATGTTTGTTAATTGAATCTCACTTAAATTTGTGAGAGTGTAAATGGTAAAAATTTTGGTTGGGTATAAGCTATGGCAAAGATATGTATATATAAAACAATGCTGACAGAACAACGAATGGATATTAATTGACCATGAGTACATTTATACTGGAAATGAGAAGACAGGGTCTTAGCGCCATGTATGCAGTTTCTTGAGCAATAGTAAGCAATAATAAGTAGAGGGGTTTGATTGCTTTTTCAAACCAAGGAGTTGTGTAGATCATACTGATTCCTAAAAGGAACAAAACTTCTGCAAATGAAATCTACTCCAAATACTTCCTAAGCAAACTTATGAAAGCAGATTGAAGAAATTCATCTACCAAGTATAATATGTGATACTGCAAAAGCAGGCTGGATGTGGCTCTGGGCAGCCTGATCTAGTGGTTGGCGACCCTGCCTGTGGCAGGGGGTTGAAACTAGGTGATGATTATGGTCCTTTTCAACCCAGGCCATTCTGTGATTCTGTGAAAATCCTGGTTTCCAACAGGAAGCTTATTTGGCCATTAACGTATACTATTAAGTCACTATTAAAATCAAAGAGTTTGACCCTACAGTTCCCTAGGAAAGAGAAATTCCAGTTTAACACAGCAGCTGTTCTAGCAATAAGCCTTTGTATTTGTAGACTCAGAGTATGTATCAGTAAATTAGGAGACTGTGTTGTTCCTTGTGAAATGCACTATCACGTAGTTTTGTGATTGTCTTGATGAATTGGCAGAAAATCCAGAAGAATTCCAAGATGCAACAGATCGGCACAGTTTTAAAAAGATGCTGCCCAGAGATGAAAGGCGATTCAAAACTGCAGATCTGGATGGAGACTCGGCTGCCACTCGTGAAGAATTCACTGCTTTCCTTCACCCAGAGGAATTTGAGCACATGAAAAACATCGTTGTCTTAGTAAGCGGTGCAAAACCAATGACACTGTTTTTACTTTTGCATTTCAGGTGAACTGTGAAAAGTTTCTCCAGCCTTTCCAGGCAGGGTTGGGAAATAGGCACACAGAAACACGCTTAATGGCCGACTGGGGGACAGAAAGGGATACGTAATTCTTGAAATTTACTTGGTTTAGAGCTCTCAGTACAAGGAAGACAAAACAGGAGCACTTATAAATGGAAACAATTTTGGTATGGATGTGTACCAAAATAAAGGAAAAGGTATGCTGACATGAGGCTGTCAAACACAAAGCGCTTGATACTGACTTGTAATTGCACTTAGCTCAGAACATAAGCATGATGTCCAGGTCAGGGCTTGAGTACAAAATGACCAAGGAGGGGAACAGCCAAAATTCTGTTTTCTCTTGCTTATTTCAATGCAATTTTCCAGGAAACATTAGAAGACATAGACAAAAATGAGGATGGCTTTGTGGATCAGGATGAGTACATTGGTAAGTCTCAAAGTTTGTTTCTTACACAGTGTCCATTTGTCCGTCTTCTCTCAAAGCTGCAACAGCATCAACAAACCAAAGAGGAACATTTCTGTGCTTCAGAGTCGCCTATTTTCTGCTAAGTATTCTAGACTATTTAGGAGGTAAACCCACATGCTTCTCTAAAGGTTTTTTGCAGCAATGTCTTTGTTTCTTCTACAAATACAAGGTGATGCATTAAGAATGAACAGTGTAGAAATAGAAGTGAGATTTAGGGTTCTCAAAAAAATTGTGAAGTATGTGAAAAGTAACTGCATTACTTAAGTGACAGAGAACAGAATTGGAAACATTAACAGCAGATCAGTCACAGTTAATTTATACAAACTTAAGTCACTCTGTGCAGTTAGCTGCTGTCTTGTGCTTAGACATATGAAAACAAAATGGACTAGAGATCAGCTGTTCATAATACATTTTAGCCTTTTGAATAATTTTGCTGATTCCAAATGCTAACCTCTCCCTCTTCACTCACTTTGATGGGTTTTAAATCAAGAAAGTAGTACCAGGAAAGCTATAAAGATCATTTCTCATATAATCAGGAACAGTATACACATGTTAATTAATGGCAGGGGGTTTCTTTTCCTTGTAAATTATATTTAGCCTCAGAATGTGAGTGCTATTCATTTATGACTGAAATAACAGAGCAGCATAATTTCCACAGTAATTTCAGTTCATTCAGTGACATTACCTACATATAATTATAAGGTAATTGTCAACATTTGTTACCATTGCAAATGCTGCTTTTTCTGTCTTCTAGGATAGAAAGCATAGAATGTTCTAGTTACAATCACCCCACATTGGCAGGGATGATAAAAGTCAAACTGACAGGACGTCAGATGCTTCAAATAAACAATATAATTTGCTCTTTAAAAATGCAAAAAAAGAAAGTGAATGTGTTGTCTGAAGTTTTCTTTATGAGTTGAGGAAAACTGCTTAAGATATTCCTACATCCCTTTTTCACATATAATTACATTCTGGTTTTGATTAAGCTGGGGTTAAAAACAGCCAAATCTCTTCTTTGATTAGGAACAATAAAAAAAGCCCACCAAATGCAGTCTTTGGATCGCGTATCTGATGGGGAAGTCTGATGCAGGTTGCAAAACAACCTTCCTCTTCCTTCCTTCTTGCTTCCTGTTTTGACTTCTACAAAATTTGTTGTACAGTTTATACAAAAAACTGTGGAGTAAGGGGAGACTATTCTTACATTTCAGATCAACATTTACACCCAATGCCAGTGAGCCTATGGCCCTAAGACCAACCCTATGGGATGCACTTTTCCGTAGCGTATCCTTGAAAACTAAATGCACAAGTCATAGTAGTACTATCTACAGAGCAAGCTTTAATAGAAAAATGGAAGGCTTGAGAAATAAGCACCCCAAATGAGCAGAGGCCAGTTGACTGGCCACGGAAACCAGAAGGATAAAGTGAACACACACTTCCTGAACGACTTTTGCAACTACTTGTGATTTGGAAGGCCTATGCTGTAAAAGAACAGCTGTAAATCCGTACTTGCTCTTAATAGTCACTGGTACTCTCCAAACGGATAGCAGCTGCGGCTGTGTGCATAGCAACAGCATGTAATGGAATACTGGTGGCAGGGTTCAACCTCTGCTGCCATACCACCAGCATCTGCCTCTGACACTATGGGCCAACATAATAAAACAGGAGGCATTACTTTCAGAGCAGCCCTTGTAAAATATATAATAAACATCTTAATTTTTAACATTTTCTTTAAAGCATTAAAAAAGATGACGACAAAAAATGAGTGAGATATTTTACCTTGTTTCTGAGTTGGACATGCCTGCCTTAACCGCTCTGCTGGCTGGTTTTATCCATGAAGATATTTGCTGGCAGGGACAAGATAAAATTGCTAAGTCCTTTTCTCACGTGACTGAGCCCAGACATGAAGTTTGTGCTTGCTATTTAGCAAAATAGCAATCCTTAAAGAATTTTTTTCGCTCAAATTCAAGGACACAAGACGTTTGGAGAGGTTGATTTCTCTTAACTGTGCACTGCTAATGAGTTTAATACAATACTAAAGAACAGAGTCACAGGTAGTAAAGAAACAGTCAAAAGAAGATATGCACAGCTACAGTACATCCCGTGTTTCATATTCTGTACAAAAAATGCTGTGCAAAGAGTGAAACGTTCAATTTTCCTGAGGAACACTGCAGATATCTCTAGTTGGTGCACAACTTTCAAATTAAGTATGACTGGAGTGAGACTTGGATTTCCTTTCCAGCTGATATGTTTGCAAATGAAGAGGGTGGACCTGAGCCTGACTGGGTGACTACAGAGCGCGAGCAGTTTTCAGATTTCCGTGACCTCAACAAGGATGGAAAGATGGACAAAGAGGAGATTCAGCACTGGATTCTCCCACAAGACTACGATCACGCACTAGCTGAAGCCAGGCATTTAGTCTATGAATCGGATGTCGATAAGGTACATAGAGTTCTAGCGTATTTTAGGAAAAAGTAGGGTTGAGGTTTTTCTGTTTGGTTGTTGTTGGGTTGGGTTGTTTTTTTTTTTAAACATAGTGTCAGTTAGCAAGAAGTGACTCATAATAACTTTCGTTATTAGTACACTTTGTTTAAAGTTTTAGAGGCTAGACGTGCTATTGTCATAATGTGTTAGTGCAAATTTCAGTTGGTAGGTTGAGAATCACAAGTGAATTACTGTTTATTAGTGCTAGAAATTCCACTGGCTTTCATTAGGTTAGATAAGAATCTCTTTATCTTCTTAAACCTGCAAGTTCTACCACAGTAGTTGTTCTTTTTTCTTCTAAGAGTTGCTATGGATTTTGTATGTTGATTTAGACCGTAAGAAGAAAAAAAGATATGCTACCTAAAAGGTGTCCAAAAGCTCCAGTTTCTGTACTCAGACACACATCTGCTTCATTTAACATGAGAGACAAGTAGTTCTGTGGATCCCAGATGGTGATCATCTGAGGTGCAATGCCAGCAAAGTTGGAGCCTGAAAAACCCAAACACTCTTACACAGGAAAGCTTAAATTTCTAAAATAATCAACCGTCTTGAACCAAATACGTAGAGGATTTTTACTGTTAGGAAGGCAAAAACAAACCACATGCAAAACCACACGCTAGGTAACTCAGACTGTTTAGTAGTGAGCTAATTACAAGGTAGTTTCAGTTATCAGTTTCACCTGACTGAAGCCAGAGGGACTTCAGTGGGTCAAAAAGCTCACTCACTGCGACAGCTGCAGTGACTCCTGAATCTTAAGATGCTTCTTTGAAGAACTTTCTGTGACCCTGGGCTCTTGTAAGTCTGTGCTGGTATCTTTAACTTAGCTTTGAAAATGTCCTTAAAGAGATTTTCTTTTCTTCCCACCAGGATCAAAAACTAACAAAAGAGGAGGTTTTAGACAACTGGAATATGTTTGTTGGAAGTCAAGCTACTAATTACGGGGAAGACCTCACAAGAAACCATGATGAACTATGATATAAGTATACCAAGCAGCATGCCATGGGCCTTTTCTTCATTTTACTGAATCTACCATGTCCATCCCCTTTTTGGGGAGGATGGACAAGGGACACACAACTGAATGATATTTTTAACACGGCAATTTATTACCTCGGAAACTATGTAGAAATAGGGTTTGTATGTTTTGGGTTTTTTTAATTTTCTTCACAAGGTTAAATACTATATCTAATTATACAGTTATGTTTTGGGGAAAAAAAATGGTAATGTTTCTTAGTAGGTTAGATCTGGGAAAGGCACTTAAAGCATAATTCCAAGGATCTTCAGTAATAATGTGTTTTCTTCAAATGCCCATTTTTATCATAGTAAAATGCAGCTACAATTAGAAAGAAACCTACTTTTTCAGTAGTCAAAGTTATTTAGTCATCATTTCTAATAGTGTCTGAAATCATGGAAATCAAGGAATGACTTAGGTGGGAAGGGACATCGAAAATCATCCAGCTCCAACTCCCTACTGTGGGATGAGATCCCACCAGATCAGGCTGTCCAGGGCCCTATCCAGCCTGGTCTTGAACGCCTCCAGGGATCAGGCATCCAGAAATTCTCTGTTCTTACAGTTTTACCCTTCTACACAGAGGTTTGACAAGATCCACAACCTTTTTGTCTGCACTGCATTTTTCTGTCCAATTTGGGCTGAAAGAGATACAGAGCAGACCCACACATCATAGCTTTGCAAGTTCTGCCCTTCTCTCTAACCCCCACTGCAGTGCAGGAGCAGTGCATGTGGCCCAACACCCATTCTGGCATTTCTCAGCAACGGTTGTGGAGTTCAGACTGACAGCTGTTCCTTCTGACTACAGAATAATGTACATTGTTTGTGGGCTGTTACACAGTTTCCTGGAAGGAATGATGCCACATGGAGAATAATTTATCTCATGCTTTTCGTACTGTACCCAAGCCGTGCTCTTGTTCACACAGTGTGAATGGCAGCAGCTCTATGATGGAGAAAGAACGAGACATATCACCCCTCTGGGCCTTCTGTACCACATATGGGGACAGATTCATGTGGCTAAAGTTCTAGTTTGTATGTATGTACGTATAAATATGTGTTACTGAAGCAGCTACATGGAGACAGCTTTCCTTCCAGAGAAAGGAGTAAGCTTTCCACACAGGTGCTTTCTTTTTTACTGTATAATGTGAGCAGTAACATGTATATTTTTATATACCTAACTTGGATAAGTTTGGTTGGTTTTAAATGTACTATTTTTAAAACAAGCACTATAAAACCATAACTTTTTGATACTATGAAGGTGCAATAACACTAATACAGACTAGCCTGGAGCGATGATGTGAAGCCTTTCGTGCCAGTAGTTCAGCCTGAAGCACTAGCTTGTCATCTACAAGAAGCAGATGGATGTATGGCACCAACTTTTTCTTCTTTGCTTCATTAACAAAGTTAGAAATATGTTGAGTGTATATTTTTACTATTGCTAGAGTCTGTTCTGAATGCTAAGGTCATGTAAGAACAGTAGTTAAATACTTGCAGTTGAAGATAGTTCTGTATTACGCACTCTGGCAGAGATTACTTGCCTTTGCTAGCATAATTATTAAGCTTTTAGTGCGCACCTACAGCATTGACAGCAAGGTCTCCTAAAAGTCCCTACCTCTTCTGCTAACGTAGAGTGGGACAGATGTCATAAGACATAAATGGTTTTTGCTCTCCCAGTAATTCCATGTCACAGTAATACCTAAATGCAGTGTTATAAGAGAAGCAATAAAATTGTATCTTGGCACACATACAAAATTATCTGTTTTGTTTATTATTTCGATTTGGAAAGCTTTGCTGTATTGAATAGTCCTAACAATCTCGATAACTTCTGTTTTCTAGCAGCCCTTTCATAGTAAAGTTTGAGATTTTTATATTTTAGTACTCTCTGCACTTGGATCATCTTCCGCTGTTTCAGGAAACAATACCTTAAAAGACCTCAGTAAAAAAAGGCTTGTTTCCTGCTACTGAAACTGCAGCTCAGACTAGATAGGAAGCCAAGGGTTTTCACTGGAGCCCAAGGGAAGGTTGTTTGGTAAGTCTTGTTGAATTTCAGTGGGAGTTGGGTGCTGAGACACTAAGCATCGTTGCCTACAGCTAAACATGACACTTCCAAATCCACTGCGTTCTGTCCCAACAAAAAAACTGCGTCTGAGCTTTGACAAGCAATCACGTTTTCTTCCACATTACTCAGCGAATCTGGAATAAAATTAGCATCAAATGAGAAAGAGATCATATTCCTTTGTTTGTTCTCAATTACTATCAATGATTGGAACATATTGGGTATTTTCCAGTATAAAACTATGTAAATACTGAAATCAGATGAGTTACTTGTGCAAACAGGACTTGGAAATATAGGCCAATTATATTTATAGGGCTTTTTTTTTTTTGTATGTTTGTTTTTTATAAGAATGGTGCTCAGAATGTGCCCAGCTATGAATAAGGCAAACATGCCAGTTAAAATGAAATTCAAGCCAATCAAGTTATCAATCATTCTAAGTATAATGGAGTCACATTAAGAACATTTTTATAAAACAGAGTACAAAAACATACTTTAGAGAACATGACTTATCAATGATGTGATTTCATTCTAAAGGCAACCTCCTTTGTGTAGCTCTTCATAGTGTTTCACTTACCAACGTTCAGCAACACGCAGTATATTTTGTGCACTAAATTTTCCTTTCAAGCTCAATGCACTATGGAAGAGTAACTCCAAAAGAGACTAGAGCTTCTGGGTTTAAATTTAACACTATTTAAGGAAAGCAAACCTTTGCTAGGGGATATAACTGTTAACATTGTGATTTTTCAAGCCTAAGGTTTCTAATGGGGTTTGACTGTTCCAGAGATAAGATTTTTTTTCCTAGGTAACATATTTCAAGTCAAATTATGAGCAAATGTTACAAAATTTTAGTGTAATGTGAAATACTGTAATGTCAGATAGCATTATTTATCTGCTTAATACGACTAAACCCATTAATTGCTGGGAGCCATGCTTCATCCCAGCAACATGAAAATTCATTTTGTGCCTATCTTGTCAGTTATCGCCGATTTTCTTAATGAATAGTGACGCAGTGAAATTCTGTTGGGAAGTGTGTTTATATATTTCCAACTGCAGGTTCTGTGTGGTAACTCCTATTACATAGATCCTCCATTACCTAAATGTTTTCATTATGCCTGTGCCACAGCATATCAAAGGTGCATTTTTCCTCCTTATGTATCTGGAAAGCCATTATTATTGCACATGCAGTTTTAATTATTAGAATTCATGAAATGAACTAAGTGGCTAATGTTCATTGTCTTATATTTCCATTTAATGATTCAATCAGGTTAAATCAGTCTCCTATTCCAATCAAGGTACTTTACATAACTCCCTGTGGAATGGAGGATGCAGCTCATCCTATTACATTTACACAAGTATCTTAAAATAGTTGCATAATGATTTACTATCGCAATACAGAAGTCAGCCTGGATCCCAGTCAACTTAACAGCAGAATGCCTTGACCACATAAAAGCAAACACAGGAACAATGGGGTGGATGGCGGGACTTGAGGTTAGAAGTAATTTGATGACCATCAGGTCCTGATCCCCTTATTACCACTGAGCAATAATGCTAGGAGTTTAGACTGATTCATTCTCACGTGAGGTATTTAGGGCATAAGACTGTTTCAAGGAGGACAGTGTCTAATGGTCTGTTCAAATACATTTATCCCTTTTACTGAGTGATGATATTGCTCCTAGACAGCTGATTACCATTAGCATATGTGACCATTGGCACGTGTAACTTGTTTTGCAGGGTGGAAGAAGAGGCCACATGAAACATTTAAAAGCCAAAGATTCTGCAAGGCCTGGCATGGTCCATAGCCTAATACTTGGAACTAATAAGCAGTGCCTCTCCCTAGTTTAGTGTGCTATGTTCCATTTCGTATGCCTGGTAAGGAGCACATAAACCAAAGTTTCTAAGTTTCAGAGAAACAGAATTAGGCTTATATTTAATTTGCAGTCACTTGTGAGGCCCTTCAAATCCAAATGCTGTGTGAATTCCAAACCTGATGATTTTTCAAAGCAACCTCAAAGAAAAGGTACCACCTTTCCCATAGTGTGCAGGTATATTGGGGACTTAGATGCACATGACACAGCAAAGGCAGCTTCCCAGCTGCATTCTCTCTCTCCATAGGATGAGGTAAAATTTCTTGCCCAGACAGGAGCATCTCCTCACCATGTCTGCCACAAGAGTGCAACAGTCATCAGGTACGTCCCTTACTATTCCTGTTGATAACTAATGAATTTCTGTCTTCAGAACAAACATTGGCTGTGTTTATGGCAGCAGAGTTCTGCAGCTCAGTTTTGTCTACTGCACGTTTGTCATTTTCCTTGTCCAAACTAACATTAGGACTTGCTATATAAGGAGAATGCTCAAGATTGTGTATACCAGTGTAACAATTTATCGTAAAGTATCCAAATACCTGGGTGGGTACCATTTGCAGTTTTATAATTTAAGAGTTAGCCTCACACTTGTAGTACGTGAAACCACCACATACCTGAACAGCTATATAGAGCAAGTCAAGCCATGATACTGAATCTCTATGGTAATTAAGGGTGACACATGCATTAGAAGTGACAGTGTTTCATCATATCAACAAAAATTCAGTTATGCATCAAGACACTTCCACAGTTAAGTGGGAAATAATTTCTTTATATGGGGGTAGCCAGACAGTCCTCAAAATGACAGTCCATTGGATCAACGAGGGTACAAAAACTAGTGGAAAATGATACGTATAGCTTTTGAAGACATACCTTAAAATCCTCAGCGAGACATCAGGATTGATGTTACAAAAACATGAATTGATAATCCCAGAGCACATGCCACATTCTCAAACAACTCCAGTACAGGGCTGCCCAAGGAAAGCCATCCTTGAAGATGCTGCATTGATAACCAATGTATGGCCAAGGTTTAGGTGAAACAGAGCGTTACTTAACAGCCTGCTCCAGGCTGCACTACTTTCTCCCTGCTAAGGCCACAGTTGGATTCAGAGGAAGCTTGACATCAGCTCTGAATCGGATACAGCAAAGTATAGTTAAACAAGGAAAACAAATGGAAGAAACTAGAGCTATTCTTCACATCTGTATTCATAAACAAAAAGATGTCTGAGCTTCCATTAGATTTACAAAACATTTATAGGGAAATCTGAATGGATATAATAAACAAAGCTGGTAAAACCAAGAACACAGAGAAAGAACACGTTGAAATACTGCCTCTAAAATCTACTTTATTCAAGTGGGAACAAAACATTTTAGAAGATGATAATGCTCTAAAAGCTATTTAATTCACCAGCCAAATTGAACTGACCAAAATCTAATTTCTTCCTTGTCTTGTTTAGCAGATGCTTAAAAGATCAATATAGTTGTCTCTGTAGATCGGCATGAAATATTAACGGGTATGAGCATTTTGAAGCTTTTTACAACATATTCAGCCTCATTAAACATTAAGCAGGCTTGAAATATAAAATAACTATCAGCTTCCTATCCTTCATAGGCAGAACAAAGGTAGATCAAAAGTGGGAAGCAAGAAGAAAGCTATTACATGAATTGGGAATTCAGAGAGAAGTTAACTTAGGAAAGCTGTCAGTATAAATAGACTCAATTGGATAAATTTTACCATAAGGAAAGATAATATTCTTCTGTCTCACAGGCTGCAATATGTGCTAAGGAGCAAAGAACTGTGGTATTTATAGCGTGAGGAATTCATAAAAACACACCTCTGACCACAAAAGTACCCATCAGAGGCCCAGTCCTCATTTACACTGTAGCACCTTTCACCCTCCATGTTTGCTACCGGACCTCCACCTCCATGGGTTCAGTGAGAAGGAACCTTGTTCTCTTTCCCCTGCTTTTCATGAGTGGCTGGCATGTTAAAAACATCTGGGCAATACAGCAGAGAAGAGTTTCAGGTTCACTAAAGGGAGATGTCAGCTTTGCAAATCACTGGCAGTAACTGGACATAAACTGTCAAAATAAGTCAGCAAAATGGTGTGGTTATTGTCAGAACGTAACTCAAGTCCGTAATCCAAGATGTGGCTGAAGGTTACAGACAGCACAGTGAGATGGCTGTGCTATCACGTGCAGATCAACTCATCTACCCACAAATGCTGCTCTATTTTAATACCTTTTTCTCCCACTTGCCCTCTTGCCTTATCATTACTGCAGACATAATGAAGAATAAAATTCAACCACATGCTGTATTGCCTTTACCATTGCAGATTTTGGCAGGGTTTATAGAGAAGCTTTTTGGATAGCTTTCTCATTGTGTTTCCTCCAGTATTGCCTAGACATAAAGGCATCAGACCAGACATACTAGGGTTAGGATTTTCTACAGCCTCCTCTGCTCAGTTTGGGAAGATGGTAACAGCAAGAAGAGAAACTGTGCAGGATTCATTTCTTGTCAGACATACTCAATTTTCCAGAAAGTACACCAAGTTACTAAGCTGGCTCCATTGAGCTCTCTCACACAGCATGACGGTAGGAATACCATCCATCAGTCATGATTTCTTATGGTTTCTCCAAATTCAGTATACCCAAAGAGGCAAATCAAATAGGTATTTTTAAAGTTCCGCAACTTAAGCAAGATACCAGTGGGCTTAAATGAGTATCAAACATAGTAAGAAATGATACAAATGATACTCAAATAGCATTTGACATTGGGCTATTTACGCTACATTTTTTTCAGAACAGAACTGAAAATAGACTTCTGTGTTTCACTGCATTACGCCCTACTTCTGTACTTTCTTTACCTATACACCATGCTGTTAATAGGCGTTGATCAGAGCAGCAGCAAGTCAAATGTTCTACATTCATGCACGTGCCAAACTTGCAGGCGTGCTTTAAGGAGATAATCACACAGTCTACGAAGTTACATTTTAAAATTAAATGGAAAAATGTATTGAACAGGAAAAGATCACATGCTTTGTGAGCAAAGCCACTGTCGCCACCTTGTTCCTAATAAAACTCGGAACAGTTTCAGATACAAAAAAGCCCTACATTACTAGAACACCACTCGTCCCTTCCTTATTGTGCCTTTTTAAATTATTGTTTTTCTTTTTAAATGCACAGTGAATGCCTGGAACTGCCTCCCCAGTGCCATCCAGCACAGGTGGTTGTGCAAATTCTCTCATTTCTTATACAGCCACAGAGAAGCACAAGAAAGCCACAATGCAGCACATGGTCGAGGCTGTGTGATGCAGATGGGAAGGCACACCATCCATGTAGCTGCTGTTAAGGAGCACCATGTGGTGTCCTGCTTGCTTCTTAAAACTGAGTGCTTTGTCTAAATCGCAGATCCTGTGGGTTGTTTGGGAAAGAAAGGTAACATGACAACAGTGTCAAGTATTTCTTTCATACCACAGTATAACATAGGAAAAATCAAGCGAGACAGTTTTCTTGCTGAGATTGCCATAGTTCTTATTTATATAAAAATCCTCCTCTCTCAAGTCTGTGCTCATTCATGTGTCATCCTTGCATCTGAGCTTCTGGCGTGTAGGAAACAAGCCAAACATCAGAGTCACCTAAGTGCTGTGAAATTGGCATTGAAGCAGGCACCAAGATGGGGATACATATATGTAGGCAGAAATAGTGCTGCAAAGAGAGAGGTGAATTTTACCCACCCTGCTGCTTTCTAATCAGATCTGAAAACTAGCCTGGCACAGATGAAATCTATTTCACTTCTGATGTTCTGTCCCTTTTGAAAATTTGAGAGATGAGAGCTACTGGTGCCACACTTGCTATAAATACCTACTCATGCAAGGTGTAGCACTTGGCTTTGATGGAAGCCAGTACTCCACTCCCTCCATTCCAACAGCCTTCAGTCACCACTATCCATGATCTCTCACCTGGATGTTTATGAAAGCTTTATTCCTATCTTTGACCTACAGCACAAACAGTTTACTTACTAAATTCTTTGACAATGTCTTTTGGTTCAATGATGGTACAGGGCTTAGCAAGTGAGATTGTGCCTTGTGACTTGGATTCCTAAGAGTTACAGTAATATACATAATAAAACAACCACAGTTCCACAGTTTTAATTCTACTGAACTAAAACTCATACCTCAAGACCACCAAACCATGAAGAAGTAGCATTATAAAAAAGAGAAAGTCAGAGTACTATATTGTGAAAGCATCAACTCTCAGCTAGTATTAATTGGTATGACCCCAAACAGTATAATTTCTGTCTTATTTTTCAGTGTATCTACCCTTATTTACATCCACAGGCACTATTTTTAAGAAACTGTAAGCAATCCTTGTAGGTAATAATCAACACAGAAAAACATCCCTGTCCAATTTTTTTCGCTGCCGTAAAGAGCATGTAATGGCTGCAGGTATACCAACACGTTAAAGACAGATGAGAAGGAAATCCTTTAGTTGTTTGGAATTAAAAAGAATTTAAAAGGAACATACATATGCAAATTGCTTTCATTGAGGTCTGTAAAGATCCTGGTAATCTGGTAGTTTTGCACTGTCTGTCAAAAAATTGGTAACCTATTGAAGACCAAGAGAAGAAAAATCTACACGCACACAAAGGGGGCAGCGAGAGCACCACTGAAATACGTCAATAGGAATAGAGAAGTTGTAATAGAAATCTACAGGTCACTGAAATGAATTAGTTTCTGAATCAAATATTCTAATAGAATAAAACTTAAAGAACAAAGTATGAAATGACTATTTGATACATAAGCAATTAGATACAAGCATAAGTAGAATATGGATGAACTACTGGCAAAGTCACTTGATCATCTATTGTTTGATATTCTTACGTTTTTATTTTCGGAAGACATAGTGCTAGATTTGCAAACAGGCTGGAAAAAAACTAATTAGAACTAACTATTGTTGAGAAATGTTAATGTAGAATGGGAGGCATTTAAAGAACAGTAGCAGAGTTTAAAATATAAGTTCATTCCAGTAAATCAGTGTCAAAATGACAAGAGAAGCCAACATGGCTCAAGACAGATATATGGAACAATACATAAGATAAACAAAAAAGCTTTTGAACCCATCCACAGAATATGAGAAGTGAAAGATTTGATTAAGTATTAAAAGAAAAAGGCTAAACCAAACGGAACAAAAACAAGAGTGAATCATAACGGCTAAAAATCTCTCAACATGAGGGGGTTTGTTTCGTATTATATCAGGATAAAAAGCAAGAACGAAGAATTTGTTTCCCAGAATTATATTTTTCCACAAACTAAAAAAAGATATGTATTTAAAAAATTCATTTTCAACTGTCCTATGATATATTTGTTGCAATCTACCTAAACACTTCTCATGAGGCAGGCTTTAGGGCTTTTCCCCAACCTTTACAGCTTTAACATATCAATGCAAATTATACACTAATGACACCAAGGGCAAGTAGGTGAATGTTTCTCACGTTTAGGCAAACTGAATCAACAGCTGAGGTCCTAACTGCCTAATGTGCCATTGGTACATAACTAGCCTCATTTATGCCCTTGCAGACATTTCTGTGGGCAATGCCTTTCCTTGCTCTGTGCAGTTGCTGCACTGCATCTTCACTCAGCGGGATCAATGGTAAAAGCCTTTTTCAAAAACTTTTAGTTACTGGTCTGTGGTGACTGGGAGCTGGACCCGTGCACCTGGCTAAGGCCTTTCAGAAGCATCAGCAGAGCATGATGCTGTATGTCATTACATGTTCTGTCCTTCCCAGCCTCAGCCCCACAGCGTTTCCAGTGACAGGAAGGCAAACAGCACAGGTGACACCAGTCCTTTCCAGTGACAACTGTGCCACAGGTTACTGGGGCAGGGTGCCTTTAGCAGATCTGTCTGTCCCTTTACAATAGAGAGGAAAAAAAATGAAAAAGCGAAGCTTATTTCCACAACAGAGCTTTATGGAATTAAGAGAACTCTGGCAGCACTGACTTTTGCATGATGTATCTAAATTAAACTTAGGAAACACTTGTAATTTAAAGTTACCAGCACACTGGGTCTTCCATAGATCCTCCTCAGTCACTCCTGCATGGCTTCCCATAAATTCAACTTTAAACATAAACCAGTTATATCCTAAAGACTTCAGTGCAATTTTAGACTGAACTTTCTAACGTTGATTAGACAGCCAAACTAAGGATGCTTGAACCATACTGGCATATCCTGAAAGAATTTTCTCCTTGGTCCACTAGCAATTTGTGCCATTTTTTTTTTATATGATTTACTTTCCTCCATTAGCTCAGTGGTAACAACAGCTCCTTCAATTGAGCCCTACCTGAGTGGCCCATGCAAGGGAGTAAGGGAGTGATGTATGTCCCTTTCTACTGCAGAAGTACATACTACCACTTTGGGCTTCCTTAGGGCTCAGCTCACAGGCTAGACATCAGATTTCCAAGAGAACAAAAAATGCAGGAACAGAAATTGAGAGAAGTCTTCACTGACACTTTACAAGTTCATGTAGTTCAAGACAGATCCCCAAAGGCAAGAAAGAGACCATCATAATACCATTAGTTAAGGAAAAGCCTAGGGAAACGGAAAATGCATGTAGGGAAAGGTTAAAAACCATTTTAAAAAACCAAGTGAGGGAAACATTTAGAACAAGCACACCAGTGGTTTGATTAATGGTTTCAGAGATGCCCATAGGAAAAAAGTCTTCAAGGATCTTACCACGAGGATAGACAGAAGGAAGCAATGGGAACTTGGTGCAGAGATGTTCCGACTAAATTTCTCCAAGTTTTGTAGAGGAAGTTAATTGCATGAAAAAAATATTTTGAACAGTAAATGTATTCCAGAAATGTGTACAAAGGACACTCGACAGACTGTACAAAGATCACTATAAACATTGGGCTAGGCTAGAAGTTTCAGAATCAGCACTAAAATGCAAAGAAAAGTAAGCCTTGATTAATACAGCAGATAAGGGGAAAAAAAAACATAATTTACTTTTCCATAAAAGAATTAGGATGTTGGTTAAAGAGAAGACGCCAGCCCTTCTAGGAAGAAATCTGCCGGTTAACTATCAAAGAATCCAGAGTGAAGACAGCTAGAGACAAAAGTCTATAGAGAAAGCTGATTTAAGTTACTGGTCAAGAATTACACTTGGACTGACCAAGCCCTTTTCAAGACAAAGAATACATATAAGTCATTGTAAGTGATATGATTAAATTAGAACATCTTTTTCATAAAAAAAAACCCCAATTTCTACTAGGATGGTTTCTTTTTTTTTCCTTTTTTTTTTTCCTTCTTTCAATTTCATAATAAAACAGTGGATAAATAAAAGACCAAACTATCACTTCGATCTTCCTTTTCCAAAAACAGAGTCACACTGCCCTTAGAAACTCCAGCTTAACATGGGTATTATCCATCCACCAATTAACGTGCATTTGGTAGCCCCCACTCTGAGTCCCACATTTAAGTGCTGATTTATTCATCAGAGAAATGTAAGAGCTTCCTTCTGTGTCACCAGTGGCACAAACTACGGCGACACAAACTCCCACAGCCATTCAGCATGGCCATGGCTGCACAGCCTTCATTTAAAATTAGGTCTGCATTTGCTATTCCCTTGTTCATAGGGAATGGGTGGCTTTACTGTAACTACAAGCCTTTAGCTCTATCTGCAGCCTCACGCATTTAGCTGGGAAGAATACAGACTGAGTTCCCATGCACTGCACAAGTATCACAGGTCACAAAGAATGTATTGCATCTCTAGAAGCATAAAACCTGGTGAAGAGAATAAATGACAGCTAACACCACTACAAAAATGTAGATCATTACAAGGCATTTAATGAGGTTTAAAAATATCAACTACGTAAAGCGGCTTTACCCAGTATCAACAAAACTGTGACATAAATAAAGGTATAACATCCAGCTGTTTTCTCAAAACAAAGCCACACACAGTCTTTTCCTGAAGGTTGGATTCTGAATGTCAGCCACATTCCAAAATAACTGAAAATTCAATGTGACAGAGCATAGCTTGGTTGATTTACACCTGTAGCAAAAAGAAGCAACAGAATAGTCCTTAACCCTCTTTTCCTCCAGCCTTTCATTTATTAGTCTCATTCATAAATGGAGCCCATCAGCTTGCCTTGTGTCAGCAGATGTCAGTGGGATAAGGCACAAAAAAATGGTGTCTTGCCCATCCCTCCCACTGGGCTGGTTGTCCTACATCCTCCTCCATCTTTGGAAGTGGTTACAGCCTGCAAAATAATGGCCTCAACAGCTTCTTAGGCCCACTCGCTGTTATAATACATTTAATAAGTATTAGTTTAGCTTTTCATATGGAAAGTTAATCCCCTAATAACATTTCAAATTACCGAACAGTATTTGGAAAAATCATAGCTACCATTCAGAAACCTGCGCTGCAATCAGCTACGCAAGATATACAGCGTTCTGTAATTAGTGTGCACCTTTCAGACTTGGCTAATTTCCTGTTATGAATTAAGATTGTCTCCCTCCCCTCCCCCAGCTGCTACACTTGAAAGAAAAGAAATGAAGGGTAAGCTCCGCACTTTGAAGGCAGCTGAAAATTCAGCAAGATAACGTCACTGATTTGGTTATTTCCAGGTGAACATCAGGTTATTCAACCTAGGTGAATTTAATGATTCTGGACAGGTTGTGCAATGAATCTTCCTATAAATCACTTATAATTGCTAGCATAAAAATTAAAAATCAGTCTGAAGAGAGAGATAACAGTTATTAATGATGGAAAGCAGTACTGTAAAGATAGTGGTGCTGCCATTTTAATCAAGGCCATTCTGATGAGAAGCTTCTGAACCTTTTGGGGACAGCGATTAGGGCATCTCACCTTTGGCAACGTTAATGACTACATGAAATTAACAAATGTTTACCAATATACTGACATAAAAGCTTCTAAGTGTTTCTCTCTCAGAGAGACCAGTTGATTCCAATCTAAGCTTGGCTTTCCAACCCTTCTCCCCAGTAGCATTTTCCAGCTGGCTATTTCCCCTGCTCTGAGCCATGGGTTAGATTTGCCTCTGTTGGTATCCCAAGTCAGCGTTTTGAACAATACTGAGCATTTCAAGTTCCAAATTCCCTGGGGCCAGAGACCACATTTTTTTTTTTAATATCTGTGAGCACTGATCAGCTCAACGACTGAGCAGCCTCCTCCTGAAAGAAGTCAGAACAACTGGGATGTACAAGAACTGCAGATGAAATCCTGTGCTTGTTAAAGTAAGTGCATTCTAATTCATCACCTCTTTGGAGGTTGTTTTTTTTTTTTTTAAAGGTTTTACTTTAAAGAAAAGCTTTTGGGAAATTAGCTGTGTCAAAGGGAAAACAAAAATGAAAGCCGTAGCACAGGCTTTCAGAATTCGAGATGGCTTGAGTTCACATCTAGGAGCCAAAATCATTTACTTTGCCTCTGAAGTCTGGAGTCACAAACATGATGAGCATTTTTCTGGTCGCATTTTAGATAAGACCGAACTCTTCTGACATTAGCCATGTTTATCAGATGTTGGCTCCAGGTGAAAGAAACCTTGCAGGTACACTCATCCAGCCAAATGACTAACTACCACCCTTTGTGCCTGTTAATTATTTCTGGCCACAGCATTCTGCACATAATGGATCATGGACACAATATGAAGGCTTTTTTTTTCCCCTTTTCTAAAATATTTGGCTTCTAGAACATTATTACCAGAAGTCAGTGCTTGCTTTGCTGAAAGTCAAGGGATAATAAGCCAGGAACACCTCAAGTTGTTTTGTTCAGGCACTCAGTATTTGTAGCTCCCAATGAGTTTCATCTAAAAATGTTAGAGCAGCCATAATTAAAGAATCAGGTGCAAGATTCATTATTCCAAAACTCTAAAATCTATTCTGCAAATACAGATGTAATTTGGTGGCAGGCATAAAAAGAAAAATGGAGTCTTCTCTTTGGGAAAAATCATGAACTCATTATCCCAAGCTACCATATTTTATTTTTTAACTTCTGCCTACTTACCATGGGACAGAGGTATTGAAACCTTTCTATGGTATCACATTAATATCATATCATTCATTTTTTTTCCTCATGTGATAGTGTAGTGTAGTCACGTTAGCACATTTCGTTTTAAGTTAGTAAAAATGAATGTTAATAGAACCTGATACTAATCCACTATGACAGAAAATTCCTAATACGATAAAACTTTCATATCATATTAGTAGAAAAAAGTCAGTTCCTGCCTGTTCCAGGTCACTTTCAATGTTGCCTTTCAGCACAGAATAATGGCAAGCATTTGTCTATCTACAAAAAGGGTCCCTAACACTGTTCAATGGTAAAATAAAAATTATAGTCAGATGTGCCTTATTTTTTTTTTTCCCCTGTGACTTAGCCCATCGCAGGAGAGCCCTCAGACTCATCATACCAATTAGCATCCATTTCCAAGCTTCAACTCTGAGTTGCTCAGATTGCCTCTTTCATGAAGAGCAATCACTTATTAAATGGTTGCTCCTTTAAATGAAAACAGCTGCAGAAATAAACATTCAGTCCAACACAGTGTCTCACCTCAGCTTCTTGAGCAGTCTTTGAAGGAAAGCAGTCAATCATGGGCATCAAGTCCCTCAAAGCAAATGCTAACAAAAACATTGTTTCCTTCCAGAACTTACTGGATATTTCTCAGAAACTGATAAAAGACATGAAAGAAACACCAAGTTCCTACAAGGCCATGTAAAGTCACTGACCACCCTGAGTCTAAGCGACAACAAGATCCTTTTCCTTTGTGACCCAGGTAAGGAATACTGTGTCACTTTGTCACCTGGTGTAAACTAGCAGAGTTCAGTTTAAATCCAGAGCTCAATGCCAATATTAATCAAACCACTGTCTGGCTTTCTTGATGTAGCTGCCTTTTTTCACTGCACTCTCATTAGCCTAGGCTATGGGAGCAGCAGTGCGATCAGGTAATCCTATTGGTTGCACATCCTGAGCTTCCTTACAGAGGCTGCATAACTCAGAAATTAAAGTTGTTGTCACAGAACTAAGTTTTTCCAACACAAAGGTTTAACAAAAAATATATCCAAGCAACTAAAAAGAATCTACTCATTTCAACTTTCCTCCCCAAAAATGGGAGGAACAAAGCATTCAACTGCAACAGCCGTGGGATGGTGCTGGAGACAAACTGTGCAACAGCTTAGTCCAGAGAGCATCCCACAGATGACACACTGCAATACATACTGCAATTCGTGCTCTAACTCAGATTATTGGATACATTCCTGCGTTGAAGACACCAGAAAAGCCCCAAACCTTTGAAGGTAACTTCATTGTTGTAGCTTAAATGAAAAAAGAAACCTGTTTTAGTGGTGAGTGGCCAGGTTACAACAACCCAAATGCAGTAATTTACAGCTGTACTATTGCCTGTGAAACACCACAAAGTGCAAAATGTAATTATCTTAATGCTATTTTTGATATCATATCAGCAAATTACACCGAGTTCCTACTGTGACACTTACATCAGGGTAAGAATTATCCTGTTGCGAGCGTTGATCCTGGGGGAAAACGAGGCAGAATAACTGGCTGTGATTCTTGAGCAATTAGCTGCTCCCAGACTGCAGACGCTCTTATTTAAAAGATAGTTATGGAATGTTTAACCTGTAAACATCTAGAACATTTACCTCCTATTTGTTTTTTCAGTAATTAAGCCTCCAGGGGATCATCCTATGTAACAAGCGTTTCTTCCTTGTTTTGCCACCCATTTTTCTTTTTAATCACGAGAAAATCCCTTTTTGCTATTAAGACACACACCGTGAAATTTGGAATTGTTTGTAATAACTATGTCTTTCCATTAGTGCTAATACCCTAATGCCACAGGACAACCATGTAATGTGCTGAAGGATTATATAACCTCACATTGAGCAGAAAGAAATTACAAGTTTCAATCACCTTTGGGAGCTATTTTGCTTGGTTTCCAAAATTCTTTAAGAATTATTGAGGAAGGAGAGAAATACTCATCATCACAACTCATTTGAGATGTAAGCTTTTACTCTAAAGTCATTCACCTTGACCTGAAAGAGCCGAAAATGCAGACAACTGGATAAAGCAAAGGCTACGTTACCTATACGTGACCTATACTTGCCATAGCACCGAACTGTTCCCCTGGCTAGTAACAACTTACTTTTCTCACATAGCTAACTGTTCATCTGCTTGAAAATAGTAGATGACTTGATCACTCGATCAAGTACAATAAAGTCATGATAGTTAGAAGCCCTTGATTTTGCAGATTTTGGCAAATGCAGTGAGTTCTCTTCCAGCTGCTGCAAACCTTACACCCAGGCTTTGGTCTGTTACTAAGCACACATGTACCACTATGGGTGATACAGAACTCTGTGATGCTTGTGCTAAGCGCCCTATAGTGACCACACCCACAAAACCTTATTTTTTCCTCCCAGAGGGATCAAGGTGCTGTCAAAAGCACAAAGTATTGGAAAACAGCAAAAAATAAAAGCTGATGCATGGTTGTGACTCTCATTGACACATTTCTGTACCCATTCTTATACTTGCCAACCCCATTATACTCCCGTGGGTCCCGTATGCTTCACAACTTCTGTTTATATGAGAACACGTTTTTTTCCAATCCCATAATGATCATGAAAATACGTGGCTTATGTTACACTGTATTACATTCAGATACTTAGTAGAAAAAGCGATTCGTACTCATTAATTCAAGTGAACTCTGACCCTGGCAATAAAATTTAGGGTCAAGCTCTTATCTAGTGTTCAGTGGCATTAACCAGAAGAGGAAAAAGGATGATGAGGTGAAAAAGGAAACATCATCATGTAATCCCTTGACACAGTATATGCCAGCAAATATCAGTAATGCAGCCAAGTACCTTAAAGCGTACCAAGTTGTGTGGTACAATGGCAAATCCACTGGAGAAGTACAGATAAGAAACGCTTAAAAAATACTTGAGTATTAATAAAAAAAAAATATGGAAAGTTATCAATAAATGTATATAAGAACATAAAATACATACAGCTTCCTTGAAGTTTAAATTGCCTGAAAGTATCAGGGAAGGTGACACACATCCTAACTTCGTTAAACTAGAACAAAACCAGCCCATCCAGAGTACAATATTTTTCAGTGCTGCTGACCATCACTTTCTGGGATGGAACAAGGGACAATCAGGCAATACAGTTGTTTGCCCTTCCTGGCCACGGCAACATTGTTCATCACGCTTAATCTACATTAATAAGATCTCTTACAGAGAGATTCAAAATTCTGGAAATAAATTCACTAAACACCCATTAAATTAAAATATTGTCATTGCAGAAACCTATAAAGCAAAAAGGATTAGGATGTAGCAAAGAACAGCTGGATTTTGGCTGACAAGATTTTAGAGGGCAATGTCTTTATTTCCTCAATTAGTGCAAGTGCTACTTAGAGAGAAGATTTTTTGGACAGAACATAGCTGGTCTTTCTCGTGCTGCTCCCTGTGCATCATTCCATTATGCTTCTCTGCTAAGTAGCACCTTCGTTTTCAGATGAGACTGAAATTAAAAGAAAGCATTTCTTGCCAACTGCCTAACGATCACCAACATGCACGTAACAGCAAAAGGAAATAACACCAACAGCAGAACCACTCCCATCTTCAAAACTTGTTGTGAAACTCGAAGTACTGTTTAAACGTATGGAGAACAAACGGGAGGCCCCCCAGCATCCTTTTTGTCTGGCACTAACATGTTCAATCTTTATTTTCTTACCCCAATATTGATGCAGGCACTATCACTCACTCTGAACGCTTTCCTGCAGCAAAGCTTGCTGTCTCAACAGTTTCTCTTTGCAGACAGCATTATAATCAGAGACTTGGGGGGGGGGGGGGGGGGGACGGGGACAACTGTATCATAAGTTTGAGTACATATGCAACAAAGAATTTATACAATTAGTTGTAATAAAGAACCTTGTATGGTGGGGGGGGCATTCAAATTAAAAAAGAAGAAATGTTGTCAGAAATATTTTATATATATATATATCAGTGTCATGGGACAATCAGGAAAAGGAGTACCATGAAAAGTCTTCTATTTGAAAAGGAGATCATTAAATAATGTTTCTGAACCTGCTAGCAGTAGCGAAGATTCATATTAAATAAAATACTTCGTACCAATCGGTAACGCATCCAAAGTAAAATGTATAATTAGTTTAACTAAGTATTGTTTCCTTTGTCCACACCAGATTGCTAACAAACACAGAGGAGAATGTGTTTACCACAATACACTGAGATGAACTTAAAAACAGCTTCAGGATGGATGAAAAGAAGTCACAGAAAGTAACCACACCGAAGGGTAATTTTAAATAAGAGAGATATATTCCTATACAATAGCGAGTATAAATATTCATCGGATGCATAGATCGTCTAAAGATATTAAGAAAAATAATGGAAAAGTACTCCACTGTCATATGCTCTTGCAAATACATGCTGGGATAATGCTTCAACTATAATAAAACTGCTCATTATCTGGAGATGCAGTAACAGGAGAACAAACATCGTTTATATCGCTGAGAACAATTCTGTGGGGGCAGCGAGGACTGCAGGAACACAGATTCCCTTTTGATATTTGATGTTTATGCAGGCTGATTGAAACAGAATGATTACGGACATTTAATTAGAAACTGCACGGTAGTTCTCTGCGAAAGAACAGTATATATATTAGTTCAAATTCAAAAGGCCCAGTTTGGTAGTAGAGGAATTTTTCACAGAGAAAATCACTGTGGAAATACAGAGAAAGGAAATATGGAAAGGATATTTGTGCAGCTCTACAGCCGATCAGAACACGGTAGATTTACTCCTTTCCATACAGGCCAAAGAGTGGCTGTACTGTTTGGGATGCACTGCTCGCCACCCCCTGCTCATCTGATGATCCAGATGGGATTGCTCTGTTTCCGTTACTCCATACATCTATAGTGTGAGCAACAGCTCCCATCCACAATTCCAACCCCAGGCTATTACTGGCAGGTTATTGCTAAAACTGTACTGGTCTAATACCTGCAAAATACAAGGAATGTAATTACTTAAGTAATGTATTGGTGTTTTTTGGTCTTTTTTTCTTTGCAAATAAGACTGAAAGCGTAGATGTTCACTGCGATAAAATACTCTTCCATTAAAAATACTTCTTTCCATTTAAATGAATGCAGAGCTTCTCTATTGCCTACTAACATCTTATACCATACAAAGTACTATTTTCTCTAAGTAAGAAGGATAAGAGCAATGAGAAGTGAAGCAATTCATTTGATAAGAGAAGCCAGTAGCTGCTCTGAGTTGATCTGGTAGCTCAGGAGTTCCTGGATGCTCTGATTGAGCCTCTCTCCATAATCTGGCACAGCCTTTGCTGGAATAATCTCCCAGCAGCATTTGCATTAATCACGAGCATGCTGCAGCACCCAAAGAGCTCAGATAAATCATGTACCTGTACTCAATTTTGTACTAACAGATATGCGGGCCAACTCCCAGCTTAGGCATCATTTCAAAATAGAAGTGACTGCAGGTGGGATAACAATGGCAGCACCTGAAGGTTTCCTGTCCCTGGGACCAGCACCTCCTCCTTTCACAAGTGGTGCAGGCACTGACTTGGGGCAACTTGGAAAATATAAAAGCATCGCCTTCCCCAACTTTCTGCACGATGACACAGTCCTGTGTCAAAGAGCAGGAGGAGCATCTGCCTAAAACCCTGTGCTTGAGAGACAGTGGGCACTAAGAGAACAGCAGACAAACCGATAAGACCATGGCCAAACATTATGGTTACACAGATGGAGATCCCTAGCAGGGTCACAGAAGTGGGAGCCAGGACATGCATGTTAGCAATGGAAAAACTGCACTGGAATATAAAATTTAAGATAAAAGGTTTGGCCTAAGGAAAAAATGAACGTTGCCGACAGTTTAAGAGTTCATTGGGCCCGTTATTATTCCTACCAAGCTAACAGGAGGATAGCAACTAATAGACTCATTTTAAGGATCTAATACTTTTTCTGGCAGCAAAACAATACAACAATAGAAGACCCTACCTGGGAAAAAAACAAAAAAAGGACTTCTTGCTTCCCCTGCAGCAGGGAGGAATTTGAACACTGTCAGTTTCAACATGTAACACACCAAGCTGGCAAGTCAGAAGAAAAATACTTCATTTAAGAAGTCTTGCTGTCACTTTTGGCACAAATCTGAAAGAATTAGTGCTTTATGTTGAGTGACCACAGCATCCAAACCTATCCCAAAACTCATCCCCCAGTTTCTCTGTGTCCCACACCTTGCTCTGCCAAAACCAGGAAAGGGGATGAGTACACAGAATGCTCCAAGTCTGCCTCTCACACTCAGGACCAACATTTTCAGCCGCACAGCTCAGCCCAGCAGTGACAGCTATTCTGACCCGAGCTGGACCGAGTTCATTGAGCACACTCCTGCCCAGCAACGTCCCCTGTCAGGCTTCATACTGCTTTTACCTCTCCCTGGGACATTTAAGAGTCACAGGGAATTCCCCTCGGCAACAGCTGGGGAGAAGCTCTTCCTCCCGGCACCCTGAGGGAGAGGGGCCAAATTGGCAGCGCTTCCGAGTTGAAAAAAGAAACAGCCCTCCGAGCAGATGGCAGGCAGCAAAGAGTGGTGTTGGAAATGATCTTTCAAGGCAATTCAGTCAAAAAAAAAATCACAATTCCACACAGCTTTCAAGCGAGCCCCTGGTTACCTGAAAAATCCGTTATGTCCTAGCAAACAAAAGTCTGATCCCCTGCAAAGAAAATAATAATGGTAAAAATGTAACAGTGTTATTGTGAGAAGTAAAGGTACATCAACGCAGGTTAGCGCTCGGGTACCACCAGCAGAGATGCAATAGAAAGAGACAAGTTCAGTACCAACGTATTTTCCCCCTTCCGTCTGGATACCAACAGCAGCAGCCAGCCTGACCATCAGCAGCAATATGAAACCCACAGCTAAAGAAAAAAAAAGGAAGTGCTCATTCAGACCACAAAGGGAATGCATTTTGCCACAGGACTGAAGTAGCACGTTCTCCTTGCTGGCCACGGCTCATTCCAGACTACATTTTATGCCAAACAGTACCTACTGCGATCCACCTTTATTATTAATCGATCCTAAACTGATAAGTTCCACACCATTCTAAATCAGTTTATTCCGAGATTTAGAGTAGAAACTAACGGTATTCAAAGAACGTATTATCCTTTCACTCGTTGTAGTTCATGCTGCTGTCTGCTAAGTATCATTACCATCATCAGCGTGCCCCCCTTGACCACCCTGCCAATTAAAATCACCCCAAAAGTACAACATCAAAAAGATTACGTTTTCTTTAAGCTGACCTTTAAAATTGAAGTTCGCAATGCCCTGGTAAAGACTTAACATATTCATTTACATAATTTTCTTCTAAATTACAAGTCATGTTTTATCAGAACGGAGTAAGCCAGGGGACATGAGAAAGATATGGGCCGGCAGCAAAACACTCAGAGACCAGTGGGTGAAAAACTGCTCACAGACAGGTTATAAAAGAAAACCAGATATAAAAAAAGAATAATGAAAATCTGCTATTGAATTACACACGCCTTCTTTCCCTAAGGTGCTGCCAATCATCTTCTGCTCCCTTTCAACATTTTTAAAGAATATCTGAATAAGACTGAAAATAAAAGTCCTAGTCTTGAAGAGCTAGGACACTTCCTAACTGTCTAGAATGATCCTTGCAAGAAGAAAGCTTGTTTCCTTCACTTGCTGCTTGGAGGAACATCTGAACTGAAAGCAGTTGAGTCCACTTCTGGCCTCAGCAGCAGCACAGGAAACTAACATCAATCCCACAGGAGCAGGGCGATGACCAAGGATTCCAAGTGTTGTGGTGAGAGGAAAAGCCCTCTCAGCACGTTAACACCCAGCAATCCATGGAACGTATTATTACTCCTTGACAAATGCACAGAAATACAGAGTGGGGTCCCAGAAGATTCAAAATCTAGGGAAAAAAGAAAACCTGCGCGTTGAACAAATTTGGGAAACAATTCTGGAGGTAAAAGGTTTACAAGCATTTATTGGGTGGAACATTAGCACTTCAAAATCTGCATGTAAGCAGCTTAACACGTTTCCTGGGCCACATGGTGGACCAAATCGGCTGCTCTGGCCCAGTGTCTGCAAACTGGGTTTCTACACTCCGCCTTTGGTAACTCTGCATGCAATGCTCCACCTCTTTGCTGTCAGACTGCCCTTTTATTGAATTAGACACAGACTTAAAGAGGGAGAAAAAGATTAAAATAATCAATGTTCATACTTAACACTCCCTTTTATATAGTAAGATTCAAAATAAGAGAAAACAATCTTTTTTTCCTATTCCCACTGCATACAACATTTCTTAGGCTACTTTTAGGTCATTTGTGTCTCTCTGAAGCCATCTGACCGCCTGGTAAGCACTGGGTTCTCACACCTTTCCCTACCCGGACAAAGTCATACAGCATGCAAAACAAGACGCTGAGCACACACGCACGAACTTTTGGCAAGTACAACTATGTGCTGTTAAAGAGATACACAAAGCAAGGAAACAGCTCTGCATAGCTTTGACCTCCTGCCTCGGTTATAACGGGCAGAGCTGAAGAACACAAACTCCTTGAGAACAGAAGCAAAGCGTATATCCATCATCGCCAGGGCCACTGTCCTGATTTCAAGCAACACTACTGGGGGGAAATAAAACACCACATGTTACATGGCAGTACTCATCCTCACTTGTAAGATGTCTGCATCATTTGCATAGCTACCCAGTGGATAAAATCTCCACTATAGATAAAATCACATCTGAATGTATTTAAGAAATAAAGACACTTCAGTCTACTGCAATACATCCTTTCTCTACTCATTCTTTGAGCCTCCTCCAGAGCCATAGAGCACATTCCTCAGCCCTCTGAGCACTACAGCGTAAACTGACCACATAGAAACCTTGTTTGCCTTCTTGGTGACAGCTATCAGCATGCACTCCAAGTTTCACCAGGAAGCAGCGTTTCATAGCAGGCCAGACCTCTGCCTCTCCTGTCACCAGCCAGCATAAATGCTAGCTGTGTTTACTGGAGAGCAGTACAGAAGGCACGGAGTCATCTCGCAGCTCTCACTGGGGAAGAGGCAGGAGCCCTGCCTCTGGCTCAGCTGCCCAGCAGCAGATTCAGGAGGCCTGGCTTGCACAGATGGGAAAAACATGAAACATGTTTCAAAAGCACTGGGAAACATTTTACTGCAGAAAAGAAAAAAATGCTGCAGTGGAGATGGTACTTGTCAGCTACAAAAAAGACATAATGCTC
The DNA here is from genome assembly GCA_030625065.1 of Alectoris magna. Taxonomy (NCBI): domain Eukaryota; kingdom Metazoa; phylum Chordata; class Aves; order Galliformes; family Phasianidae; genus Alectoris; species Alectoris magna. The sequence goes on along the minus strand of CM060565.1, from coordinate 54,565,841 downwards.
TCCTCCATGTTCTGCACAGGAAAGGGCAGAATTAGTCGGGGCAAATACCCATCTAATCTTTAGCTCAGCCACGAGTTAACTGTTTGTCCTGTCAAACTGTATGCACGCAGTCCAGCCAAGACTGGGGAGTCTCTCTCATACCACGAGTACAGAAGGTACAATATTAACCCTGGTTTGGAAAGATAAAAAGGACACGAGGCTATACAAGACTGATAAATTAATCTGAATTATTATAGAGTCAGATTATAGGATTCAGGGCTATTCGTAACATTCATAAAATGCAGACACAGAAGTGTCCCTATCCAGCCCCAATGGACGTACCCAAGCAACAAGGGGATGCTAACTTCTGTTCTAACCCACACACTGCTCCTGCCTCTGAACTCTTTAATGCCAGCAAGCATCACTACACTTGTAGCAAATGGGATGCATATCCTATTAGTTCGTGTGCACTTTGTGTTTGTGTTTTTGAAACCGACAGAAGAGCTCTATTGAGCTGCAAGCCTCCAGCTAATCAAACCTGTCAAAGGCACTCGGCAGCCCTGTGTTTACTGAGCAAACAGGGGCTCGTGCCTTGCTCCGGCCACATCAGGGCCCTGCCTAGCGCTCACTCTGCAGAGCAAAGCAAGCAGCTAAGGAAGAAGAAAGAGCTTTGAGGACTGTGTCACACAAGCATTAATGTAATGCTCACATCAGCAGCACTGCGGCTTTTTAATTTAAGGCATGTATTCCTCCGAGACTTACCATTATCTCATTTTTTTGCACTCTACCTATTATGCAATTCTTTTTGGGAATCTTAACGCGACTGTCACGGCTTGGGAAGAGCTGGATCGCTACCCCCAGCCACCAGCAGCCCGCTAAAGAGGGCCCGGGGGGGGGGGAAGCCGTGCGTCAATTGCTACCGCTTTCAGTGCCTCTTTTTAAAGGCAAGAGTTAAGTGTTATTTTATATATTTTTCATGCATAATTTCAGTTATTTCTCAGTAAACACATATCCCAAGGCTGCAGCATTTCCTCTCGGAACTTTAATTGGAAAGGGGGGGGGCTAAAGGCGAAGGAAGCTGGGGGGGGGGGGGGGGGCGGAGGCCGGCCAAGCGGCCCCGCTCCTCCGAGCGGCCCCCACCCCCCCGCGTCCCGCAGGGCAGCGCCCAGCACAGCGCTATGGCGCCCCCTGGCGGCGCGCGGCGGCACCCGACGCGGTGAGGGCAGCAGCCAGGCGGGCGGCCCGGGGAGGGGCCGGGAACAGCGCCGTCCTCGCTCGATGACTACACAATGAGGAGTGATATATTTTAATTTAAACACCATAAACCTATTGAGTGCTTAATTAACTTTAACCGTCTTTAGGGGAATGAAGCCAATTTGAGGGGGTCAAAAGGAGTTGTTTCAATATCAAACAGTTTTACATAGTCGATCCATTCATTCAGCCTACAGCTACTGATTAACACACAAAATTAACATGTTAGTAAAAATTCATATTCAGGTCTCCGGGGAAATTAAGATGCACATGCACAGAGCATGATTAGCACAACTATTGTTTTCCCCCAACAATATAATTTAATGGGTTTTCAGAATTACAGAAAGAGAGAGTCTGTGCTGGTTTGAATTGATTATTTACCACAAAGCTTTGAAATATAGAGAGGACAGGAAACATCCCGAGCCAAGGGGCCAGCCACGGAGAAAAGCGGGACCAAAGTGAGTCCTGCTGCAGAAAGGCAGGGCTGGAGCCAGTGCACAGGCAGACATCAGGCCTTTGGGCTTGCCCAGCACTGCTCAGTATCAGGAGCTCTTCCCTTCCCCTCCACCTCCTCTCACTTCTTTCATGTTGCCGCGTTATTTTCCCATCACGTCATTTGTTTTAGTAAGAGAACAAATGGCTCGAAGCTTCTTCCTATGCCTCAAAACACTGCACATGCCAGTTCTCAGAAAGAAGAGGATTAGAAAGGCGCCGAACAGACAAAGCGAAGGTGAATAAAAAAGAGGTGGTATTTAAAAATATTTAACAACTGCCAAGCCAATCAAAAATCGCAGCCTGGAGGTCCTGGCCTAAGCAGCAATGAAATAAAATCAGAAATCCCCTGGGACTTCAGCAGCATCTGAACACAGGGACCTCCCACACCAAATCCCTGCCCCCAGGACAGAAGCCCTGAGGGGTGCTCAGCCGCTTGCTTACACACAGACACAGGTGACATACAGCCCTAAGAAGAGTCTGGAGCAAGAAGTGGTGATCTTGTGCTGGATAACCAGAGTATATCAGGTCCCCAGAGAGATCACGCAGTCTCCATTTTCGCTGGTTTGACAAAAACAGCTGCACAAAGCCCCACGTGACCAGACACAACTTTGGTGTTAGTTGAGTCTTCAGCACAAGACTGGAGTAAATGACTTCCAGAGGTCCCTTCCTATCTACATACCTGTAATTTAAATGAAGCATCAGAGCAGAGTGCCTCCTGAAGCTCAGCAGTCAGGAGCCATACCGCACAGAGCACTGAGATGTCTTAGGTCAACAGTACCTAGCCAAGGCATGGGCAATGGGGCTTGGGCCACAGCTTGCACCCAGCCTGAGAGTCAGCACAAGTCAAAAGCACCACTCTTCACAAAACACAAGTGGAAAAAAAAAAGAAATTAAAATGCTGTCCTATTACACAACCCACAGAGATTACAAAAATTCAGGACTACAGTGATGCGATATGCAAAGTCTAGACTTCTGCTTCTGCAGGTTGGCATCTGGACATGCAATTCCAAGTGTGTAGTTATCTTGATACCAATCTCATCTGAACACCAAAGTAAATTATTAAAGTAATAATTGTCAGTTACATTATTAAAGTTGATTATTAATAACTTAATTTAAATTATCATTTTTGGAACAAGACAATGAGAAAAATAGGCCATTTGAATGTGATCACCATTCCTCGTGTGATATTTAGAGAGTCTTTCTACACACAAAATTGTGAAGACCAAAGAATTTGAAAGGCATCTGGAGTTTGTAGGTCAGCAAAGAGCATTAAGACAAAATACTGGGGTAGAGGGAGCAGAAAGAAAGGAAAACTCCTTGAATGTCTCATTACAAAACAGGTTAGGAAACAAATACCTGTTTTATCACCAGTCACTTCACCATAGCTACTGAGCAAATCATTTAACAGTAGGAAGTTGGTAGCATCTTGGAATCACTCTTGTGCAAACATGGAAGGACTGGATGACAATAGGCATGAGATCAACAGCAATAATAGTCAAAGCTGAAGAACATAATATCATGTAATTGTAAGCCACAGTAATATTTTAAGAAAAGGAAGCGATTTCTTTATTGTAAAGACTGAAGTCAGAAATAGCTCATAATGGGAGAAGTTAGTTAGAACTTAAATGACTCCAAAAAAGTCAAAATGTATTTAAAGCGGTGGTAATAAAAGTGAACTCGAAATGTAGGAAAGCAAGACAAAAAGTCAGGACTGTGATATAACAGAGCAACAAGAGGAATCTGCAGAACAGACAGCTAAAGAAGCAAAGAAGGTAACTAACTCTCAGAACACTTCTCACTATTTAATCTGCTTATAGATATAATGCATGCAGTAGAGAAGTAGCATCAGCAGACTACAGAGGTGTTTCTGCACAAATAGCCAAAGCTGCTGCAGATTGAAAGATCCCACAACATTTTACAGATGGAGATAAGAAATGAGCAGAAATTGAACTGTGTGCCAATGAAATTCTGTAAGTAACTGCAGATAGTAGACCAACAGCAGGAGAATTTTCCACTGGCCTCTCTCAAAATCCATGAGCCAAAATACGCAAGGAGAAATAAGACTGCAACAGTGCAAAACGCAACAGTCTCTGTACACAGGCCCTCCTGTTATGTTATATATTAACTATTAAAGAGAACTTCTGAACCAAAACCACGTGTAGAAATGAAAAATTGCTTTGAAACATCCAACTAGAAAACCACATTCATGTTTAGCAAACAAATGATTCCCTGTCAAATACACAGGAGCACTGAAGTGTTCATCGTGATGGAGCAACACGTGTACTCAGATGTCTCCAGAGTCACCAGCAGAGCAAGCTGAGGGAGTGTATGAACTACCACACCTCACTGAAGGATTTCAGAAAGATAATTAAAGAAGAAAGTACTTCCCTTCCCATCAAAAATCAAATCATAATAAAATTCTCAGTAATTGTCTAGTTAAGGCATGCAAGTAGAGCTTACCTCTATCATTTCCTTATAAAAACAAACTATAAGCGATTCACAAATTCTGTACAAAGGCTGAAACATATGGTTCCTGTCTAAGAATAAGTGAGTAGGTATATTTTCAGTGATCCTGTCTCTAACACAGAATGAACAACACAACCAGTAAGGGAACACTCTAAACTGAGTGCATCATTAAGCTCGCGAGTACTCCTAATCACATACACACCGTACACAGAATGGATTGTGAGCTTAGGGATTATAACACCGGAAGCACAACAAAAGTTAAGAAATAATTTTTGCTAGATAATGAAAAATATATATTTTTTTCAAGTTACATGTCCGGCAATTATTTAACTGAAAAGAAAATAAACTAGAAAATTAAGAGGTACGCTCACAACTTGCGACGGTAATGCAAATCAAGCAGAAGTGCATGAAGACACTTGACATCAGCAAGTTACATCTGTGTTTTCCACTGAAAAGGCACAGGCACTTACCAGTGCAGCATACGTATGTCCTATGGAGGTTTACAATAGTCTGTTCCAGCTGGCTACGATGTTTTGGAGTTGCAAAAAGAGCACTTCTTGAATTCATGTATGTGATGAAAATAGTACTTGATGCACTGACATTTTTCCGTGAACTTTTTGTATGGCATAAGTAATAATCTGAACTCCATTTAAAAACGGGAGAGCAAAAGCTTTTCCTATTATGATCTTTTCAAGCAGAAAAAGTGAAGAGTTATGGCAAGTTCACGCCACTTCTAAGATGTTTAACACAAGTATCATAATTGTCACTTAATGGGTCAGGAAACAAAGACAGACTTGTCTCGGTGGTGTTGTCTGTTCTCTATAGATCACACTTATTTTCCTTTCATATTTAGGAAATGTAATTATGTCTAATTCAAATTACAAGAGAGAATAATTACGCAAAGCCATTTTTTTTTCTTTACAGTTAATCCTCTGAATATTTTATTTGCCAAGGCATACAATTTTCCAAGAAGAAAACATTAACTTATGTGGCCCGTATGGAATTTATTTAATTATATGATATTCCAATAGGGCTCCCAGCAATTTATTATGTTAATTAGTTAGATTATGTGTGAAACATTTTACAAAGAAGCCCATTCCTTTACTTAATATGTAGTTGTGGTGGTTTGGGGTTTTTTTAATCCTTCTAACGAATCCTTGTTCAGTGGCTGTAAGAGATAACCAGGCTTTGCAGGTTAAGCAGTGGATGATCAGCCTTGACTTATTGAAGATTCTGAGAACCTTAAACTGCACATTTAGTGAGACTTCAATCTACCTACTGTAATGAAATAGTAATTGGATAGCATTGTATATTGATATCAGAACTGAATGCTATATTACTCTGGGAGTAAGTGGTATGCTTTGATTATAATTAAAAAGGGCGGAAAAACTGAAGAGACCTCCAAATAATTCTCCAACCAGGAGGCAGAAGAGGATTAGAAGAAATATGGTCTAACAACCAGCATGTGCAAATCTCTTTTGGAAGTGGGCCAACAAGCTACATCAACAGGAATTTTTGCAAGAAAAGCAAGTTACTGTTTGTTTCCCACAAGTTAGTACTACTGGGTGCTCAGAGAAACAGATCACTGAACTAGAAATCCCTTCCATAAGGTCTGCTACAGAATGTTTTACAACAGTCCTGGAGTTCTGTCTCACTTTAAACTTTTCTTTTACACAGATGTTTTTAATCTTTTTCTAACTAAAGCAGAATCCACTGTACTACTTTGTCTGATTTTTCAACAGCAAGGATCAGCACCTGTAGACAGAGACCACAGCCTTACAAGCCAGGGCTGGAAATAAATGTCCAGGATGTTGCTGGGACTCCCAGAACTTTCTGCACCTAGCTGGGAATTTCTGCCTGCATCTTCAGCCTCCCAGTTTATCCTCTGCATCTGTAGGTGGAGGAATTATTGACGTGACATCCTTTCCGCTATAGGTGCGAGACCTCTAGGTGTACTCTCCCACTACTACGCTCCTGTTACTGAATTCATCCAAAGGAAGCTTTTTCACATACATGGGGTTTGTTAGCTAGGTTCTGCTTCCTCTCATATCCATTCTGTAAACTGAGAAGAGCATTTTTCATCACCCACCATTTTCAGCCCAGTGCTGCACCATGCAACACAGAACAACACTGTTCCACAAAGCCACACAAGCCCACAGGATGAGATACTGCGGAACTAGGACCTCCACACGCATTCAACAGCAGAAGCCTGAAATTGCAGTCATCCATCACAAACTTGCTTTAACAAGAACTTCGTGGACAGGAGAAGCTCCCTCTCAAACAGTAAAAAGAATAATCCAGACCTAAAGGTCACAATAGGATCCATCATTTGCAAATAGTACAGCTGTCATTTGTTTGTAGGTGGTAGAGGACAGAACCAAGGTTGCAGAAAGAGTTTTGCCCTGCTGTCAACACTTAGGGCAACGGCTGCTTAACACACACACACCAAAAAAAACCCATAAAGAAACTCCGGTTGAACCAATCTCTCTCATTATATCCTAAAAGGTTTTGCCTATGTGTCATTTGAAAATGTATTAACACTACGGAATCACTGATGTTGGCTCAAATGTCACATTTAAGTCAGTTTCCAATTATTATGGTTCCATTTATATTCATTTCCCCTTAATGGTAGCACTGTTAGAACACTATAAAAAAATTCTGCTGTGATCGCATATCTCATAGTCTTGACAGGCCAGCCAGTCACAGAAACCCTATAAATATTTCAGATAAACATTTTTTGTTCTTGACCAACAGATACTAATTTAATAATTAAATCATAAAGGGAGAGACGAGAAATAGGACAGAGTGTATTCCAAGCAAACCAAGTTGGTGCCAATCTCCTCCAACCACTGTATTCATGTTGTGTTCAATTCACACTCACTTCCACTTACAGGCTACGTTTCTAAAATGTTTCTGTGCTTTGTGCGACGCCTCTCGGTTCGACAGTTTTAACAAACTGGGAGTTTGTTACCTCTGGAAGAATAATGTAAATATTGCTATGCAAATTCAACAGTGCACCTGGTAACATGAGAGAAGCGGATGCAAATGCCACGAATTTTGGTTTCGCTGGAGATTTCAGCAGCATCAGGTTTACAAACCTAACTAAATCATTACAGATTACTAAAAAAATAATAGCTGTTAGAGAGCACTTAAGTGCCTTCTCTTGCTCCTTACAAAGAAATTGAATGGGACTGCTACCTTCATGACCAAGTTTCTATGAATATTTCCAAGAGCGCCTACTTTACCGCCCCCAGATTCCTTTTGCAGAGAGCACCAAAGTGACCAAATACAGATCATACCAAATGTCCTGTTCCTACCGATGGAAAAAGCCTGCACAGTGAGTCACAGGTTCCTCAGCCCTTAGCTCTGAGCTTCCGTGCTGCAATGGTTTTAAATTAAATGGCTGGTAACGAACAAATATTCTTTCCACGTGTATTGTGCGCTTCAACACAACTGACAGCTTTAAAAACTCATGCATTAACATCATTGTCTAACTGTGTATTTAAAACAATTAAGTCATCATTAATTCAGTAAATGCCATAATAGGCTTTTAGAAATTACAAAAGAATCCTTTCCCACGACATACATTGATATGATATTTGTCTATCTGGGTGATCTGTTTATTATGCACCAATTTAATGCTTTCTTAAAATACACGGCAACAAAATGCACAAAGGAAGGAAAGTTACCCTACTTACTAATTTGGCACCATCAGCTTTAGATTTTCTGAACAGCCAAGCTAACTAAAGCTATGTCAGTGCCACCACAGGACCTCCCAATTCACTTGGCACCCAAGGGTTAAACCCCTCGCATTTCATATCCTACCTCACACAGGAATAATTGTAGCAAGTTCTTATAGTAGCCTTAGTGAGACCATGCTACTTCTTCAGAACACAACAGTTAAAAAAAAAAAAAGCCATGCAAATGGAGATGAATGGAGCACAAGCCACCGAGGTAATTAAAAATGTATTTTCCATCTCCTAGTAATTGAATTGTGTACAAGCTGCAAGTTAATGAGGTCATCTACCCTCGAGCACTGACAGGAAAGCAGGAATAATTATCTTTCAATTTTTTCTTATGTAGCAATTAATTTTAACCATTCGCCTACACCCCACTCCCACTTCCCTCATTCCAGTCAGTCAAAGTCACGGCTAAGCCGAATTGACAAGCAATTGATATGGCGGCGGCACGGAGCCGCCGATGCAGGCAAGGCAATCAAGGGGCTGCAGCTGTTGAGGGCTAAACGCTTCCAGGTGAACGTCACCTGAGATTTTGCATTCTGCCACTCGGAGGACCCGGGACACACAGCAGTGCCTGACAGCACATCTGGTGCCAGGTGGGCAGGGAGGGGACGGTGCTGATTCGGGAAGGGAACAGAAGGACGGACAAGGATTGATGAACGGACGATGCTGGAAACAATTCCTCCCCCCCCCCCCTTTTTTTTTTTTTTTAAATAAGACTCACCTACAGTCATCGAATATACTACATTTCGTAGCTGTACAGAAAGAACACTGTCATGCCTTGTCTTTCAGTACCAAAGCACAGGCACCAATCAGGCTCAAAGCCTTACGATGCCTCCTGTAAGTCCCTGGCGTGGACCTGCAGCAGCTCTCCACTTCAGAGGAACTGAACATGCACCAAATGAAACACGCGAGGGAAGTGGGAAGCAGAGCAGCCTGGTGCTTTGTCCTGCAGACAGAGGCCTCGCTATCTCTGTGCAAACACCCACGTTTGCGATGGGATAATCTCAGCCATTCTTCATTTGACCTGCATCATCTTTCAGCAGCTAAAATGGGCGGCTTTGTTCACAGGGAAAGCAAAAACCCTGGGTCTTTTAACAGCGATGGCACTGGCAATGTAACAAATGTACTTAAGTCAAACATTTCATTAAGGTGGCTAAGATCAAAGGCAAGAGGCCCAAGAGTTTGGTTACTAATACAGCTTCTACATTTCCTCCCCCAGTTAAGATTACAAACGTTATCAGCACACTGCATAAGAACAGAGCATGCTGCTGGACTCAAAAGACGTACGGCCACGTGAGCTGTGCCACAGAGATAGCTCGTCCCTGTATGTCAAACTCCTACTTGCCGTCAGCTATATTTCTTCTCCAATTTCTAATTATTGTTTTTGGCTTGCATTTTTAGGAAGAAGCCCTTTCCTGACAGCAAGGATTCTGATTCAGATGCTCTTACATTCATGAGTTATGACAATGACTGGGCCTTACTCACCTGGATGAGCAGAAGCCTACCTGCCAGGTAAAACGTTGTCATGTTTGCAAGAGGTACTGAAAAAAAAACCTTTCTTACATGCACAACTGTAACTGCAGACAAACATGTGAAAATGATGGGAATTATTCTCTCTGTAAACAGGGAAGAAACCTCAGCCCACTGCCTTGCACTTCAAGTCTACAGTCACCTTCTTTGGCTATCACTGGCCAATGCAAGGTTGCTGTTGAAATTGATGCTACTAAATTCACAAGTTACCAACAAATAGTTTCCTTTTACATTAGCATAGTTTTCAAACAAACAGAAAATGTAAAAGGGTAATAGAAGTTAGTCCCTAACACTTTCTTTCATCAGTAAGGCAAATAATAATTGTTGTGTGGGCAAAAGTCTGACAACACCTGAAAGAGCAGCACACATAAAGGTCACCTCAGCTTCAGTATAAAATTAGCATCAGGAAAGGCAAGCAAATGGCAACATGTAGGGACTGGAGGGAAAAAGAGTCGTCAGTTTCTTTTGAGCAGACAGAAGAATATAACAACGCATGACAGTGCAGTAATATAGTAACACAAGTAATTTCTATATGCTTATTTTATCCCCGAAGCATAATGGTCAACGGTCTCCCACTTTTCCTGCTATTGATGCTACATTCCTCGCTCTAAAAGCTGTCGGTAAAGGGGAAAAATCATATCACACAAACTTGTTTTCTTACCTGCTGGCCTGTTTAGAAGCCCGTCTCGGCTGAAATGAAGATCGGTTGTTGCCTTTAGCAGCACCTCATGATCTCAGTTTCTCTTGTCATAGAAAGATGACTCTTGCACACCTGTAGCATGTGCACAGAACACCACCTTCACAAAGATCAGCAAAAAGTGTTTTTACAAAACAAACTGACAAAAAAACCATCTAAGCCTCTTGATTTTCCTTCCCTCCTCCTCCAAACACCACTAGTTTTACAAATTTCAGCTTGGTGCAAACCTGGGACCGTTGCTAACACTAGTGACAAGTCCAGATGAAAAGAAATCAGTGACAGTATTAGAGTGAAAAGCACAGCCATGAAGCTAGTGTTCATCGCTCATAATTAAATTCCTTTGAAAACGCTACACAGACGTGATGGAAAGATGTGACTTGTACTACAAAGACTAAATCATTTTCAGTGGTTAGCTAAATGTTGTCAGTCAATCCCAACCATTTCACAGCCAGTTTTCTCTCTGTAATGGCAGATTAGACTTGGCAGACTTGATGGGGCATAATAAACTTCATGTAGTTCCCACTCCTCCTCTTTTTGCGGAGCTGGGGCTTGTTCTTCTGTTCAGGTTTACTCTAGAACGCACTGATAAAACAAGGAGATCAGTTTCCACATCCTCAGGAGGCTCTCCTGCCCTCATTAGGAGGGAAAGTTCGCATACATGTCCATAAACTGAGGAAACTACTTGAACTCTCCTGCCTTTGATTTATCAGAGCATGCAGGGAAGAAGCAAGCGATCAGACAGGCCAGTGCTCAGACAGCAAGGGTAAGGCTCGCATAAACAGGCAGCATTATACAACTTTTTCTCTTCAGAATACACAAGATGTTCTGCAAGGTCGGGCACACCCTGAGCAGCAGCCTGTCTCTCACAGAGAGGGTGAAAATTCACAAGAGGAGGCTACTTTGACCACATCTCCTGTGGTTTGTCTTCTTTTCCTCCTCCCTGCTTCCCAAGCACCATTTTAGGCATACCTGTAGGGAACATCTCTGCTTAAACTCTTCAGCCTCTGTTCCCCATGAATTTGTCTACTCCCTCTTTGAAGCTGCAGATACTGCATTTCTGCAACATCTTGCACCAATTACTTCTCGAGTTTTACTACCAGGTAAATGTTTGTTTTTTCTTCAGGTTTTTTGTGGCTTTTTTTGTATTTCAAAGTTGCTATGCCAAACAAATTGTCCCGTCCTCTGATCTGGCGCTGTCACGAGTTGATCCCAGCAACAGAGAGTGGTTAGTTAGACAGTTACACCTGAAGTTCAGTATAAGTCTCACAGGATTTAAGAAGAGAAAAAATAGGTCTTGCCATTTAAAGTAAACATCTTCTCCCAATCGTAAAGACATTTCTAGTGAAATTAAAGAGAATAATATTTCCTGCTGGGGGCTTAAAGTATCCCAGGTTTGCCACATGGGACAGAGAAGCTAACCTGAGTTACCAAGCCAAAACTCCTGAAGTTAAAATCTTTTTATCAGAAACCCAAAACTTTGCTACCATTCTGAAATAAATCACAACCAGAAGACTAAGCAACAAACTACATTTAAAAAAAACCAAGTCTAGAAAAGAAGCATGAGAAATGTCTAATTGCTTTGCTGATCAATGAAAAGCCTCTAGCACACAAATTAAATAGAAATCTCTGCTTGGATGCTGATGTATAAAGAAACTCATGTTCCCACTACACTGCAAGCAAGACACATTGTCACAGACGCACAGGAACAATTAAACTGAATTATATCAAGGTTTAAATACAACCTATTCTTCTCAATGATCTGCACAGGAGAGCTCATATGATTTAAACCTATACAACACCTGAAGGTATAAATACAAGCCATCCTTAACACCACCATTAGGCCAGTAAGACTTCAGATTTGTGCTTAAATATGATGACCAAAGTGTCGGTTTGGAAGGTAGAACTTTGCACACGTTTATCTCAGATGCTTTATGTGCAAGAAATTTTGGTCCAGCATAAATCTTCAGTATAAACTGGAAGCATTGCAGCATCTCAGTCTTTTTGCCTTCACTGCATTCCTTACTGGATTTTTTCTTATTAATAGGCAAACATTAAATGAAGCAACTGGATAGAACCTATTCAAGCTGTTCCTTCCTATCAAGGTAGCAACTAAAAGCCCGCAGCCCCTGCTCGAAGGCATGCATCCCTGAGCTGTACCAAGCTGCAAAAGTAGATGTCTCGCTCCAGAGGTGCATCCAATCTAAGTTGAAGTTAATCAAAGCTGGATTTTTATGAGATAATTGATGCCAACAAACTTTAATTTAAAAAAGGTCAAATCCCACACGTACTTTTCCCTTTAAAGAGTACCAGAGAGATCAACAACAGTTATTTGGAGTAATGCATCTCCAAGAAAATATTAAAAAAAAAAAAAAAAAAAAGAAGGTTTTCTGTAAATTTTTCTCTAAAATAGCTTATTACATAAACATATGCACTCATGAAAGATTTTAGGCCACACCATTAAATGCTTCTGTTTTTCTAAAACACCTCACCTACCCAGCTGTTGCTTATCAGTCATCCATTTAATTACTGTATGTTGTTGCCTTGATCTGGCTTTGCCACACTGTGATAAATCATGCACAGGTGTACCTCATACACTGTTCCAGGCACAAGTCCCTCCCAATCACCCTTTTTCCAAAGGATTGTATGGGACATCTGCATTAAGTATATCATCTGAGAAATTTCACACAACTAAGAACATGCTTTATTTTTTTGTTAGAGATCCTGAGATCTTAAAAGGGCTCTGATCACTCTCATGGAATTGTAGGCTAATATTGAGAGGATACCCACTGAAAGTTTCAGGATCACATAACACTGACAACAGAGAATGTAAATTGCTATTTCACCCCCCCCAAAAAAGAAAACCAACCACTATTTTTAAAGTTATTTCCATTCACCAGTTGGCTCAGAATTAATTTCTCATTCCCCTCTTCAAGCCCATCCCCCCAAAATCATACAAAAAAATTATCAGAATATGTAGAAGTGAATATAGTAAGAATGGAAGATTTTCAATAGGTGTTCAGGTAAGCAACCTATGGAAACAGACTTAACTTCTGCTTATAGTAATAGGAGAAACTCTGCTTCTTTCAGACCCAAAGACCAAAGTCCTGCATGTTAGTTCCAGCTAAGTCCCTGTTCTTAAATCAAAAACTCCAATGTAATAGAGTTTCAACAAACATTTTTGTTTAATGCTCCTAATTATCCTGAGACATGAATACAAATCACCTATGATCAACCATAGCAGGCCTAGTATTCCCACATAAGTTCATCATTGTCCACTAACACTGACTTTATTCACTTTGATCTTTTCATTTCACTCTCTTCATTGAAAATGTTATACTTTCCAGAATGGCAGGATGACCAAAACACTTTACTCTTTCCCTACCTGTTGTCACAAAAAAAAGTAAAGCAATTTCAGTAGGTATTTCATGCCTACACACTTGTTAGAAGCTGAGCTGAAGAGATGGAACTTGTGATGAGCAATATTCTTGACTGGTGACTCAAATTACACTTTCTGATTCCGATCAGCAGAAATGCATTTCACCCTTTCCTTTGGTTCACATTCATGATGAAACATTTAGTAAAAAAACATTTAACTCCAAATGTGTTGAACACTCTTTTAAAGAAACTTTTTTCCTCTGATATTTACGGCGTTCAGATGGTTTACTGCTTTTCCAAAATACTGTTCTATTGCATGACCACCCTGAACAACGCATGGCGCATGCAAGACTCAGTGAAATACACAGTCCAGCACTGCCACACGTCATATTATACTATTGACAGATTACATAACATAACAGGAGTAGAAAATAGTAATTGAAGTTTGCAGATCCCTTTACAGATGATCTATTCTGGACTATAAAGATCTCATTAACCAATCTGAAGAGTGATTCAGAAAACCATGTAGGGCTCTCAACACCCAGCCTGCATCTTTGCAGGATGGAACTTCAGCAAAGCAGCACTGCCCTGTAGCACATCAAAAAGTTAGCCCGATGACGACAGACTGCAAGATCAAAGTAGTGAGACATCCCCACTTTTCTTCTGTTTCCTAGGATACCTCTCTCTATACCTGTGTTTCTTTCATGTCCATGTTTTAAAATAGTCATTTGACATTTACACCTGAATTAATTCTAGCTATAAATACACCCTTTTCAAATATCCAGCTAGTTTTTGCGTGTTAACAGCTCACAGCATTTATTTCATTAAGATCTTTAGGATTTTGTGAGGAATTGATAATCCATCCTTGCATATTTAAACAGAGCCTCCAAAGTATAACTATTAAAATAGGCAAATCCAGGTAAAGCAGATCTCCGAAGGTCTTCTGCCCTTTCAAAACCGTTGCCTATATCCTCATCCAGTAACGCCTCCGTACTCTCTCTAATGCTTACCCAGTAATCAGCTCTCAAGTTTTGGCCAGGAAGGTCAGCCAGTTGATGGCTTTCTAATTTATGAAGCCTACTACGGTACACCTCCTATGACAATCTAGCATACACCTTTTTTCACACGGAAGACAGGCACTGTGAATTGAACCGCTGGGCTATTTATTCCAGTAAAACAGAAGAAGAAATCAAAACTAATCTTTCCTGAGGTCTTTCCCTTCCCCCCCAGTTTATGTGGCATAGACCAGCCCCCAATAATCAAACCAGAGCCATTTAGTGTATAGTCTAGTCTTGCTGTGACTAATAGGATGATTGGTTGTATAGCTTCTTTATGGTTGTTCATTATATCACCCTTACATAAAGTAATTTAATTTCAGTGGGATAATTAGGGTATTTCTAATCTAACTGATAGTCTGAATGAAATGAGATTCTCAGAGGGAGATTTGTGTACCAGGAGATTGCTGACCTTCGGCCCCAATTTTCACACAATGTATTAAGCTGACAGCCTTACTACCAAGCCCTGCTGCATCAGTTCTTTGCCACTTGTGTAGATCTGTGTGCTGCAGACAGCAGTGCTGGATGAGGTTCTCCTGCCCCAAAATCCCATTACTAAAGGAAACCGTAGCATTTTCTTTGCGTTATGGAAAAATAATCCAGGACATCATCACTCACTAGCTGGAACTGCAGCGCTATTATTATCTGCCACACAATGCCAGCAACTAAATTCTTCGTTTTCAGACTCTGAAACACAAGGTTTGAACTTATATAACATCCATTTGACCAATACCTACACTTTAATAGGTACTGATAGAAAAAATGAAAAGAACTTTCTTCCCGCACAATCTTAAGGAAACAAACATGCAATAGTTGATGCTTGCACATTCTGTATTATTGCTGACAAGCTGAATCAATGCTAAATTACATTTACAAGCCAAAAAGCTAGGTTCTCGTAGCACTTGTTGTACACTCAAGCTGACAATCAGTACAGATAATCTGGCTGGTTAATCTACAAGGCCCTCAGTTTATTGGCTACCACCCACATTCCAGCACCTTCCTGTGTCTGTCCCTGCTCTCTGAACGCTGACACACTCCATTCCTGCATCTGTACAATAACTTTCTGGCACGGACCAAGCTAGCTCTCGAAGCAGCAGAGGTTTTTCTCCTTCAGTTAAAGGCAGACTGTGGCTGTTGTAACATAATCCTCCTGATCATACCTGCGGCAGTGGCCCTGCAGTTGCACATTCCTCAGCTGATCCTCGTCTTTACAAAGGATGATACCCTTAAAAACCAGAAGCCTTCATCCAATAGACCTTTGATATGATTTCACTGTGACTATAGTGAGCATTGCTGACCTCAACAGCTTAGCCTTTAACCTTAAGAGCTAGGGGAAGTCAAAAGTATTTACAAACTGAGAACGATTTGCTCTGCCATTTAATTTATTCTTAGCATTCCAATATTTGATGTAAAGGCAGCCAGTATTTTATTTAACTTGCAGCACTCTGTCCCAGCCTAACATAAATAGCTGTAGCAAAAGACTGAAGATGTCACTCAAGCAGAATGAAATCTTGTGTACAAAGAAGTGAGAGTTCTCGCTAACTTCAAAGGCAGCACAACTGCACCCACAACTCTATAGTTACACACAAACTATCAATACACAGTATCACATACATGTACATATATTCACACTATATATCTGCATGCACACGCTTAACTATTAACCTGTTTCTTCTTTCAACATAATAAGGCACTATATAACCTATGTACATACACTGCTTTTCTGAAAAAGAAACCTCAGTATTTAACAACAAAGCATGGAGGAAAATATTAACTACAGTATTTATGCCTTCACACTTGAAACAATAGACTCCATACAGAAGTATTTTTTTTTTCCCCAAGGAATATTCTGCAATGATTACCTTTTTAAGGAGAGATGCTTCATTTGTTTTAAAATTAAAAGAAAAAAAAAACCCTGTAGCATATATTATAACTGCCTAAAGGCTTTTTATTTAAAGAACAACAACAAAATATATTGAAGATCACCATTTTGTGTAGATGCACATTTTAAACGTATCTGGGAGGGGGAGGTGGCAAAGTCGGCATAAGAAGTGCCCACCTCAATCTTTATTTCACTCCATTTCTCACCTTATCATTATTCAGTAATGGCCATTTGTGTTTTTATGTTCTTCACCAAGGCTTGCACTTGCAGCCGTGTCAGGCCACTTCCTTGGGAATTTGTTGTTAGCAAGTCACTAACCTGAAGGATGGTAATGACTCTTTTTACAGAAGTAGCAGTCTTGTCAAGGCCTATTTAGGAGACTTTTTAGTGCATGGTTCATTGACCTGATAAAATGAAGAAGCCATTATAGTTTAATGGGCCAAGACAGAGCTCCCATACAAGCAGCAAAGGCTCTATACTAACGACAAGAAAGAGCTGTTTTATGCTTTGGACTCTACTACAAACTTAATTTTAAATACATTTGCAGAGACAAAACAACGTTGATCAAGAGAAGTTTTAAAGTAATAAAGATTCTGTAGTGTCTTCTAAAGATGGTTATCTTAAGATGACCCTAAATACTCGACTTGATCAAAGGAAAACCCAACAAATGAATTTGTAGTCTTAGTAAATCTCATATGAAGTGATTGCCAAAACACACTAAGAGTATTTCACACAGTAAATCTATTTATTAGGATAAATCCAAAGCAAACTCATTATTGTTACTACGTTAGTGTATTTAGCAGAAATGACAACATACAGTACTGGATTCTGCTCAGTTTCTGCATCTGTCACCAAAAGTCAACATACACCTCAGTATTCATCTGTGCTTTGGATGAGTCTTCACAGAAAGCATCACTAACTCTCCTTTACATGGCACCCTGACATTCTCAAATGAAGTGCTTTAGTCCTGCTTCTACTTCTAGAGTCTAAATTACCAAAACTGTTCGAGTAAAGGAATACACCTAATTAAGCATTTAGTGCCAAAATAAACTAAGTTGAAATAGTATCTATAGTCATGCGCATACCCATTCATTTGCCTGGGCAACTGCTTACCATTCTTCACACACAACAGAAGAATCAATTGCCCTCAGGTCCTAGCAGAAGGCTCCCTTCTGCCAGCTGAGATGGCATTTCAGCACAGATCAGCTGCCAGCCTGTTTCTGCTCTGGATCTTTCCTTTCCCAGCAGCACTTAATATCCTGCTCTTTTAAGAGAAGTCAAAGGACAGTGCAACTCTGTGGTAAGTTATTTTGCCAGGAGGGTAAGTGGTAAGAACCCCAAGCTCATCTTTATTCAGTTGGGAAGACCAGCACTGAAGCCTTCTGCTGGGCTGCACCTTTACAAGCTGAGGTGGAAGAGGGCAAAAGCAGCTGTTTTTATGTTTGGCTAATAAGCATGCTGTGAAACCTGGCTATTCCTACAACCTCCACATTCAAGTTTGAGCAAGTTCCACATAGCATTGAGCCTTCGTAAAAGCTGAAGGTACTCAGCAGTTTCCAAATGATGTTTCACTGCCTCATTGGAGCTTGTCCCTTGTCCCTGAAAAGGCACACAAAGCGTTTTAAATCTATAGCAGAAAGTAATCAAATAATCTTTTTTTGTATAAATAGTAAGTTATGTCATGATATCAAGCTACTAGAGTGCACAAAAACCATCTCCCCTCCTCTAAAAAAGCCACCTTTATTCTTTGTCACTCTATTAAAGTGTACTAATTGCTATGGTATAGAGAATGTCAGGGAAAGAGAAGACATCTACTTTCACATATTTCAGCAACATTCAAACCATGCCAGTATTAACAATGATGCACTTCAATCACAAGAAGCCACACTAAAGCATCATTTTAAAAGCTACAACTGTTACTAAGACACAATCGTGAAATTGCTTTATTTCTGATCCATGTTATTACCTCAATAACTGCAATGGAAATGCAAGGCTAAATTTTAAAGAGACAAACATACTGTCCACTGTAGAAAGTCTTATCTTTCATACTTTGTGCTGTTAACAGCCTTTCTATTTTGTCCTTTGAACAGTAATCGCTTATGTTGTTTCATCCATTTCTATTGTCTTCGCTGACTACTGGAATCACGTTTCCAGGGTAAACAAGGTGAAAAAAAAAGCATATTTTCCACTCTCCTATTTCCTATCAGGAAGGCTTGAAGCAAAGTAGGCCTCCCAATAAGTTTTCTAATCCAGATAAGCAGGGCTAAGATATTTGACAGCTGTTTCACGCTCTTCATCATCATCTGAAACAATCAGTACGCATTAGAGAGTACTTTTCCCTTTACAAAGGTGATAATTAGATAACAAGCTGAGATTAAAGTAATTACGGTTAGACAGCTGGCAAGGCAGCACAGTCATGTTGAAATATTGTTGATACTTCAGCATCTGGTTCTAATAACAGCACAGGCTAAAAGATTTTACATTAATTACAGCACATAATTTAATATAAACATATTTAATTACAATTGATGAGCGATAAACTGTTCAAGAATGACTTAACCCCTTACACATGTCAAAATGATTGGAACTTCATATATATCTTTCCATATTAGGCACAAGCCGCAGTCGGTATGAAAGGTTAGGAATCCCTTTTTTTTTTTTTTTAAAGAAAAGGTTCTACCTGGCAAGGTGAATTATTGATACTTTATTTAAATCTCATTTAAAAACACAGTTCAAACTAATTGATAGCATACTCCAGCATTCAGGACCTCTTCCAGTAAGACATTTAGACAGCTTGCAGTTAAGCCCAAAATTGCTATCTCAAAAATTCCATTGCAGTTGCTACCCAGCCCCCGAGGCACCTACAGCTCCCTGCAGGCCCCTAAAGCTTTCCCAAGGATGCTCTCTCGAATACAGTGATTTTATCAAAGCTAGGCGACACAGAAACAGGCTTCTTCCTAAAGCACTTTGCCATCTGGAGCAAGAGTCTGTCCCAAAGGTGCAAGGACCTGCATTTGCATTTGAAACAGTCATCCGATAAGATGCCAAATAGACTTAGGGGAGTAGCTGGGAAACTCTCAAAGATACACAACCTAGCCACTCATTTTCTGCATCACACTTAATCTCATACTTCTCTTTGACCCCATCAACACACTAATTTCTTGTACATATCCAATCAAAAGTACTCATGATAGGGAAGGCAAGATCGCTGGGTAGGGAGGGGGAAGGGATATGCTACAGTGGAGCAAGTAGTCTGGGGCTTTATGCTAGAACTATGGGGGAAAGAGAGTTGAGAGCAACAGGACAGAGAAAAGCTGGGGGTTGCTGTCACAACAACAGACTGCAGGAAAAAGCCTCTGAACTGTCCTGAAGGATCTTGTGGGGACTCCTCATAAGAGGTAATGCTGCCAATCCCCCATCCGAAACTTTCTCACATCCCTCTAGGAAGCAGCACAGTAGACTTCAGATTTCTCACATAGGTTTGAGGGAGGGCTCCTCTAGAAAGATGGTATGTCAGAAAGCCCATTTGAAGTGCCTTTACACCAATACATGCAGCATGGGAAATAAGCAGGAGGCATTGGAAACCACGATGTGCTTGGAAAACAGTGTTCTGGTTGCTATAACAGAAACATGGTGGGATGACTCCCACAACTGGAGTACCACTGTAGAGGGATATCACATTTTTAGAAGGGGGAGGTGAGGTAGGAAGAGTGGGGGAGTTGCACTCTACTTTAAAGAGCAGATAAACTGTGAGGAGCTCCCTCTGAGAAATGGTCAGGAGCAGGTTGAGAGCCTGTGGGCTAAAATTAGGGATAGAACTAATAAAGGGTACCTGGTGGTAGGGGTCTATAGGCTGTCTGATCAAGGAGAACCTGCTGACAAGGCTTTCTTCCTTCAGCTGCAGGAGGTATCTGCTCACAGGCACTCACACTAATAGGGTATTTTCAACCACCTGGATATCTGCTGGGGAAAACCACATGGCTTTCCTGGAGTCTGTGGATGATAAGTTTCTGGCTCAAGTATTGGGTAGACCAGCCAGAGGTGAAGCACTGCTGGATCTGGTGCTCACCGATGCAGAGGAGATCATTAAAGGCTTTTAGATTGGAGGCAGCCTAGGCTGTACCAGCCATGCCCTGGTTCGTTTTGTGACCTCAAGGAAAACAGGCCTAGCACAGAGTGGGGCCAGGACCCTGAATTTAGGGAGAGTAAACCTTAGGCTGTTTAAAAAAATTGTTGGACAGGATCACCTGGGAAGCTTAGAGAAAAAGAAGTGGAGAAAAGCTGGCTACTCTTTAAGGATGCCTTTCTAAGAACACAAGAACTCTCCATCCCTCTGAGTAAGAAAACAGACAAGAGAGGCAAGAAATCAATGTGGTTTGTGTAATGCAATGAAAAGCGCAGCAATGACAGCAGAGAGAAAGGTCTCAGGCTGCAACAAGTGGGGATTTGCTCAAATGCAACAGCCAAAGGCACAGAAATAAAGAAGCTGCTTACCTTCAGAAAGCTGTGAGTATGCAGGGACCTCCAGCAAGATACCCTTACCTCCACTGCCAACCCTTAAATGAAGTCTAGGAAGGGGCAGATCCCGGCTGCACCGCTTCCGGTCATCCGGGTGCATACAATGCAATGTTCCCCTGGGTTGGCCCAGCCTCCCTACCAGGTGCTCCATCACTGGTTCAAGCTGTGACTTAGAATTTCCACTACAGCTTGGCAAGCACCTGCTGGTCAGACTGAGGAAAAAGATGGGATTGTATCACCTGTGGAACCAAGGGCATGCCACCTGGGGTGGTTGTCTGGACTTGCAGAGAGGGGATTAGAAAAGCCCAAAACAACAAGTCCTTTGGAACCGCTAGCCAAAAACTGAGCAGGCTGAGGAGAAATCATGAAGAGCTTAACCTTCTATACACTTTCCTTATTTTCTAATCATTTTAAATTTCTGGGCAAATGAGTCATTTCCCAGATACAGCCAAACAAAGTACACTGAAGTCTACCTACTTGAAATTCTGTAGTTAAAGAATAATTACTAGCTTATTTTCCACTTTATTTACTTATATAAATCTAACATCCTCTTAACAATTTTAGGCTAACAGATTTTTCCCCATCACAAACACAGTTCTGTGTTTCAACACGAAAACTCTACATTTACCCTTAATTTCTTGTCAAAGCTGAAATACTGAGGACAAGAGAGAATGGCCTCAAGTTGTACCGGGGAGATTCAGGTTGGATATTAGGAAATACTTCTCTAAAAGAGTGATCAGGTGCTGGAACAAGCTGCCCAGGGATGTGGTTGAGTCACTGTCCCTGGAAGTGTACAAGCACATCTAGATACAGTGCTCAGGGACACAGTTTAGTAGGGAAATATTATGGTAGATCAACAGTTGGACTAGATGATCTTGGAGGTCTATTCCAGCTTGGCAATTCCATGATTAGTTACTAACCTCCCAAGTAGCGTCAGAGAAGGGTAGAAGGCGGTAGGTATCTTTTTGTTGCGCTGTGCAGTCACTGATGTATGTGCTCCAGCAGCCCTGGGTACATGAACACAAATATATATGAAGAAATTGGATGTGCTCTCTTATTCATTAAGACCATCATCTTTTCGTCAGGGATGATGCCTGAAAAAAAATCTGCCATACCTAGCTAGGCTTTACTTTCTGTACAATATTCACCTGCATTTTGATTTACATTGTCTCTGTTTTAACATTGCTATACCACTCTAACTTGAAGAAACGTCTTCTGTTATCCCTCAAAGCGCTGCCCCAATGCCACTGTCTGTGGCAAACCCACCACTAAAACGAGTCACACTGGAAGAAGAATGAGGAGAGTTATCATTTTGGCTTAGCAGAAGCAGCAGTATCCTTTGCTGCACCACAACAATTCCAGAGCAACAGAGCAGAAGCAAGAGCAAAGCAGAATGAGCCTCCAGCACCAAAGCAGCACTTCACAGATAGACCTGTTCAGTCTGCTTGTGGATTCAATTCATTGTTTCGGCATTTTTCCAATCCTGTCGGTGAAATGCAAGACAGATATACAATATTACTTTGAAATCACCCATCTTAACAAATATACAAACTAATCCTTATGGGGATACACATATACCTGATCAGGTAATAGTTGATTATAGTGTCAAAGTAGCAGCAAAAGATGCACTGTTCATGTGCCCTTGTTGATTGTTACCCCTCCACCTCATTTGTATCTTTAAAAAGTAAGCACAGGGAATAAGCTGTCAGTAAAATCCTCTGTCCCCAGTTTCATAGAGTAGCCAAATAACAGATGTTTCTGGTCCCAGAAATCACTGTAAAAGCTTCATTATGTACATCACATTATCACAATTCTATATTTTAAAAGATTTTTACAATCTTTCTTCTTCCTCCTACTCCCCCCTACATCTATCACCTCATTCTGGCTGAGGGACAGTGTTTGTTCTGACACCCACTATGTCTCAAATCTCACGTGAGATATGAGCTCATAGATAATGCGCAGAAGATAAACAGAAATAAGATGACCAGAGATTCAGGCCTATATTTCTTCTTCTGTATTCAGCCTGCTTCCCTATCCTTCTTGTGTCATTGTAATCTGTTTTACTTCATGTCCTTCATCTGCTATCCGCCATTCAACCTCTTGATTACAGAGGGTAGGCATACAATGCAAAACAGCATTCTATTTTCCTCCTCCATTCTAAACAGACAACCTCAACCAACCAGAAAAAAAAAAGAAACCTGAAAACCACATCTGCTCCACAAAGCACTCCAGATGCAATGCCTACTGGCCATGCTGCAATTGTTCTGTGCGAGTGCTCATGCCTCTTTAGAGCTGACACGCTTCAAGGCAGAAATTCCTTTGCCTGGCACATTTACCTTTTGCAAAGCAGTGTACACTTTGAGGTGAACACAGGGTATTCAGTTTTGATGCAGGTTCAAAAAAAAGACTTCACATTCACTAAATACAACACAACTGAGGTACAGAAGGAGACTTACAAGATCAGTGGTGTGGGTGACACACAACTTTAGATTAGCAGCTCCACAGACCATGGTAACCCCAGTACATGCTATCTTCACTGAAAGGTTTCATTTGCACAAAATACACTAGTAATGAAGTTCATCTACAAGGACAGAAGGTTCATTTCATTCTTTACTATTTAAAATAGATTTGGACTATAGGTGTGATTTTAAGAGAGGCAATATTTCAAAATCAGCCTATTTACCATAACCGTTTTAAAGCAATTCACATCCATCATTACTTCTTACAGGTTACATATACACTAATGTCCACCCACGTGGACACATCACAGTACTAAAGAAAGACAAACTGCTAGTGTCTGAAGAGTAGTAGGCAGTTTTGATGGACGTATGCTGCAAGGACAATGTGACTACTTCATAAAACATAGCTTAAAAAGATTGGAGCTGATAGAAGCTGCTGGACCATAGCCATGCGTGTTAGCACCGTTTGACCTTCTTCCTCCCATTAAAGAAGAAACAGCTCTCAAGTAACTAGAAATAGAGCCTGAGAAACAGATCTGGCTTTGCTTTTTGCTTTTGCTGAGAGTCATGTTCCACTTCTTAAAAGAGAAATCTAGCAAGACAACAGAGGTTTCAAGAAGCTGCAAAATTGCATTTGTTTTGATAAATTTATCCATAAGCTGAAACAGTACATTTTAAAAATGTTTTCCCTTACTTAATTTAGGGGAAAAGTATTCATCTTTTTTGATAGGTGATAATTAACCATTATTCTGTCATAACCATTAAAGTACCTATGCAGCATTTAACTGAGCATTGTGCTAATCAAACTGCAGTGATTCAAAACACAAACCCAAAGCTCTGAAGTTACTTTTATAAAGGTTGGTTTGTTTGTGGGTTTTTTTTTTTGCCAAAGACAAGAGTTTGAACATCTTTGGAACTTAACTCTTGATCATACAGACAAACCTTTCATTCAGTTTTTAATCAAATCCAGTCTGATTCAATCTCAAAAATAAAATGGGATCAGCTGTCATGAAGACTGATTTTATATTCAACGTCAGCATAAATTACTAAAGGTTTAAAAACTTCTCTGCATCTGCAATTTTAATAGGTTGTGAACAATCCCCCGAGTATCCCAGATTTTAAGTTAGATAAATATGTAGCTGTTAAATGTTTGTCTTAGTAATTAACAGATGCGGACAGACCAGGAGCTCTGTGGAGCTGATACTTTGCTACCAGAGCAGTGAGAAATAGCAAACAGAAGGGTTTCTCCAAAAAGTTTCTCCAGGTGGGGGCCAAAGCAAAGCTAATGTGCCTGCGCACCAACCTTCCCAATAGGAAAACTATTCAATTCACCTTGTCAGAAATCTGTAGCTACACATCAAGCACAATATGCACCTACTTTCCTCAAAATAGTAGCCAAGGCTACCTGATCAGCTGTGTCCAAGCATAACAAACATAATCAAGCAAAACATTTGTATCTAAATATAGTTAAAGTAGAAAAAGTACAGGCTCAGATATACTATTTTAAACACCGTGAAGATTAGGCATAAAGATAGTCCATCCTCAATTGCATGTAATTAAATTCATTTTTAAGATATATTTCCCACTTTCCACCAAACACGTGAGTACCATATACTTTTCATAAGGGAAGAGAAACTGTGAACAACTTAAACGCTGTACATAAATGTCTTTGAATGAGGACATTGGCATGCTGATCCTGTGGAAATCTATGAACTAATTTACAGGCCTTCAAGAGCCCAATAATGGCTCCAACTCAGCACAGTCATATGATTAATATAACAAATCCACTACTGGATTTTACTTCCATCCTATTTAAAGAAAACACACAAGCCAATCTGACCTAGTTCAGTCTTGCTTGAAAACCCTAGAGAATTATGCATAGATATATGACACGAGAAAACTCATTTAAGAACAGATTAACATGTAAATCTAGTTTGAATTATTCAATTTACACCATTTATATTTTTCCCCAAAAGTTGAGCAACGTGGACTGTGCTTACAGAAAAGAGTCTGCACATCTTAAGTGCTACATCTCTACTGTAACATATTCCATTTTCTTAAATTGAATGATATATGAAAGTCAGACAAAAATTGTGGCAGATGGATATTTCCCTGAAGGTAATGTCCTATTAAATAAAGGAAACAAAACAGGAGTTTGCATTGAAGACCTCACTCTAGAAGTAGTAAGTGGTAGTGTGGACTACGTGGACATAGCTTGCTGAATTTCAGCACCTTCAATATGCAGATCGTCATCCAAATGCATGCCATTAAAGACAACAGAAGAACCCTACACTGGGCAAAAAGTCCATGTTCAGCAGATATGTGCAAGATGCATGAAAGCAAAGTCTAAAAACGTGAAAAAAGTGATTTAAAAAAAATGTGACTTTTAATGGTCTGTATAAGACCCAATCTTTACAAACCATTGTTTTGCCTGTTTGAGACATTGAACAAGTTTTAGTAAGTTTTGGTAACATAAGGTTACAGAGTAGACGAAATTATTAACAACTGTACCAAGGTGAACATTCTTTCCGAAGTAATCTATTCACTGAAAAAAAAAAAAAAGTCTATTTTCACAAAAAAAAATATTAAGAGTTTTAACTCTTCTTCTCCAGTTTGTGGCTTACCATAGACTCTATATCTTTAGTTCTGAAGCTGGGCTGGTAACACTAAAATACTCTGTGCTCCGCTTGCATACTGTTTGCTTGATGAATGAAACTGCAGAGATTGACAAGTCTCCAAAAATCAGAACTGGTGAATCTGACACCAGAACCACAAGACTGATGCCCATCCCCACCTAAAATCTTCAGAAAAGGAAGCCTTCCATACCCTTTCATGAACATGGTTGATAAAATGAACCCTGGATTACCCGAAATGTAACCAAATACTGCTGAAAGACAGTCCTGCAAGTCATGAAAATATGAGAACAAGCACCAGGAAAATCAAAGATGACACAGAGCCCTACATAAGCTATGCACACCTTAAGTATGCATGAGGTTGCTTCAGCTCAGCCAGGGAAGGCCAGTCAAAAAAGCTGAAGAGTTCAGAGCCATTACACCGCTTCCTTTGACTAAAGGTGCACACTCTTGGCTAATCCAGTCAACAGAGCCTGAGCTATGAAGCACTATTCTTTATTTAGGGTGCTAGCACTGTTAGGTATCATTCCTCATGGATGCTATTGCCATCTCCATTTGGCTAGCAAATGCTACATTTGAGGTGTCAGAAGTACTTAGTATTGCATTTGCACTGCACAGAAGCCAAAATTCAGCATATGAAGGACAAGCAATGAAAGGCTTACCTAGAACTACTCTGGCTGCTTACAAAATATAAGGTGGGTACATGAAAACTGGACCAAATCCCAAATTGTTTATCTCATTTCCAAGCTGTGCAGCACACCGAACACTGAAGACTAAGTGACATTTGCTGGAAATACCAAACAATTTCAATTTCTTTGTATCTTATTTTTGTACATTAACTTTTAACTATAATTCCTGAAGTCATTACCTCGAGATCTGCTGAAGTAAAACAGGAGAAAAAAAACACCACACATTTACTTAAAATCTTTTTGGTACAGAGATAAAAGTAGTAGATTTAAGATGAGATAGAGTAGTGGAAAGGTAAGGAAGCATTTAGAGCAACCTAAACCTTGATACTAAGCTTTGGGAGCCTCACAGCTGCAGTGCACAGCTTGGCAGCCTGCAGAGAATCAGAGAGGAGGGCTGTGTGGCAAGCTGCCAGGCAAAATAATGAACTTGCAGCAGCCCACAGGAACTGCATCACTGCATCAGGGGGTAAAGAGAGCCACTGAGTAATCCTCAGGGTCTCAGCCAACCTTGCGTGTTTCTGGTAGATCAACATGGTCCAAGATCAGAAAGTGAGCCTCTTAGAATGAGCAACACCAAAGTGTTTAGAGTTTTGATAAGTGCCAGTACAAATTCAAATAGATCTGGATTATATGCTTTGTTGGGTTTAAGTGTATTTAGTAGAAACACAGGGCTATGAAAAAAAAAACAGAAAAACTGAGAGCACAGGTGATTTCCAAAATTATGCCTACCAATGGCCAACTTGCATTTTTCTTACATCTTTGTTTATGTGATTAGCTGCATACTTTTGCAAAGAGATAGTACATACATTAAAATATGAATTGCCTCAGACTTGAGCTACATACTCAGAAATTTATCTGCTAGAATAATCAAAGAACTGACACCCACATTAATCTAAGACTGAAATTCTTTATCTTTTTTGAAATATACATTTCCAAAATGGAATGTCTTATTAATATTGAAGAACATTTACTAGTAAAAGTCAGATAGTTCAAAGTTAAATAGAATGATCTGTTATCCCTAAGCACTGATACACATCTTCACAGAAACATCTAAGAACTTATCTGTTCTAAACTCAACTGAGCAGTACTGTTGCTAATTGAACACGGAGAATGGGTTTGTTCCATCAGCTGTGTTCATTTCTTCTAAGAACACCCTATGGAATATCAAATGTACTAAACATAGCTGTCAACATTAAAAGCATGCAACTCAGAAGTGCTATTAAAGAGCTAAACGTACTTCACTTGGCATTATAAAGCCAAAGCCCTCTTTAAACGTATGTCATGTTATTAGAGACAATTCACATTAATACAAAAATCATCATACTTAATATATTTTACAAGACATGTCTGGGTTACTTCCAGGCTCAAGAGTTCCTCCATCTTTTCCCCATTTAGTGGTAATTATTAGTAATGAATCAATATTATTTCAAGTAAGACAAAGAGAGTTAAGCGTAGCAAATCGATACATTAGCTTCCCACTCCAAACTAACTGATTCCAGGTAAAAAGTCAAAAATAAGAAGTGATTAAACATCTACAGATGTTTTGCAACATCTTATTCTATTGCATTTACTACTGCACTATCCAGACACCATACATTTTCAGATACTATCCTGTATAACTGTTCGCAGTTTTTAGTAAAGAACAGAGATTCCATGGAAAGCCTCTACTCAGTAACTAGTAGTGGTTATTTACCTTTTCTGAAGTACATACTAAATATATTGGAGAAATAAAAAGCAAAATGAAAGCAAGAAACAACCTAGAAGTAACTAGTGAGAAATACCTTACTAAAATCACAATAACTGTTCATGGATCATACAATCATACGCAGTTAACTATATTTTTGCTTGCTAAAACACAAAGTGAAATAACAGCAGAGCAACAAGATCCCAGGCTGCAGCAAGTGAAGATTTGCTCAGGCACAACAGCCATAGACAGAGAAATAAAGGAAAGAAGCTGTTTATATTCAGAAGGCTGCAGGTGCACAGAGTTCTCCAGGAAGATACCCTTACTTCCACAGCCAACCCTTAAAAGAGGATGCAACCCTTCTGGTCACTCAGCTGCACTGCATGCACCTGAGCACCCCTGGGTTGGCCCTGCCTTCTCACCAGGTTCTCATTCGCTGCTTCAAGTTGTGACTTAGCATTTCCATTACATTTTTATAGACCTTTTGCTTCCATCTTTACAACTCCTTCCAAATTAACTGCACCTCAAAGATCCTGTTCAAGAGCAAATTTAGTGACAGAAGCTATTCCTCTGGTCTCTGTAGAGCTCTCAGAGCACTAATAGAAGTTCTGTTCTCTGAGGAGTACTAGAGTTCAGCATTGCTAGAAGAAATAACATAAAATACTTTAAGCAAAACACACTCATTTAACATGACCCCTACTGTGTACCTCTGTTAGTCTGTTTGCTCTTAAACCATGCAAAATTCATTTCAAAGACTGAAGGTTTTAAGAAACGTGGTATTAAGCACAGCAAGTAAGCCATGCATCTCACTTAACTTTTTTTCCCCTGTCTAGTTGAGCCTCTTTATTTCCAACAAACAAGATAATTAAATGGCTTGATTGCCTATTATACATTGGTAAACAAGAGTCTTTCAGAAAGAGAAAGAAAACATACCCTCCTCTCTGCAGTAAATCAGGTCAGTCTGAAATACTAAAAGAACCACTGAACAGTCTCTTCTACAATTCAGAATACTCTTTGGCAGGGCACTAACGAAAAAAACAGTTCTGACACTTTACCACATTAACTGAAACATTCATGTTATTGATGTTGGCATGGTCTAAAAAGGAAAACATACCCATAGAAGAACAGCAAACTCCTTTTCCACTGTGTAAATCCCTCCTAATGTTCATGTTAAACACCGATCTTGTTCTTGGCTAATCCAAGCCATCATTCCCCACTTTCTCCCTCCATCCCCCTTCTCAAAAAATTAAATAATCAATGCAGAGGAAAGAAAAAAAGAGTTACAAAAGCATAAACTATCATCCAGAAAAGATTTCTCCTTGTTTACTCTGTAAACCACACATTATTAGAGCCAAATCCCACAGGCCTTGTTTTTGTCAAGATTCCCAGTGATTTCAGAAGTCATTTTGCCTGGTTCTTCCTCAGCTGGGAAAGACAAATCCAATCTCTGCCTGACACACAGCAGAACCCTCTCATGTAGCTCAGAATCTCTTTATTATTGTTTGCTGTCACAGAGCAGCAACTTATGGTTACGATTTTCCCATTGCAATCATGCAATGAGGAATAGTCAAGACTCTGATTAGATATTACAAAACCTTCTCGGAAGGTTTTCTGAACCTCAGCCAGAGGGATTCCCTGCAGCACTAAGGGCCAGCCTTGCTCCCACTATAGTCTGCGGGAGTTTTGCCAAGGATGTAAGTGGCATTATGACTAGTCTCCAGCAGCAGATAGTACCCATCACACTCAAGACTTGATTAAAGACCTCCCTACCTGCAAATATATAATAAATAAAGGGCTTAATTGCATAATTAATTATAATGGCTTTTAATCCACAATAGACGGCACCATAGGTTTTAGGTAGCACACACAGGCCAAACAATTCATTACATCAACATTTTCTTGACATCAGTTTACAGCAAGATTGCAGCAGGACTCAAAAGAGAGATTTCCAAGAACCAGAGAAGACAACGGGAGGAAGTAAAATAAAGTGAAATCAAAAGAATACCACCACGGTCTAGACCTACAAACAGAAGGGACTCTACACTGTGTACACAAGCTCCCGACAAAGGTTTTCTCAAAAATGCATGCATAATGGGCAGTGATTTTTGAATATCAAATAAAGTACCGCTACTAGACTTTTCCAAGGCATCAGGCAGAGATGTAGCGGTGTACACAAGTGGGGTGTAAAGTCAATGGGATTACATTTTCCTAATTATTTTCTGCTTGAGGTTTACACCACATACACAAAATGAGATCAGCCGGGACTCGCCTGTCTAACAAATCACTCAGACTTAAACATTGCTCAGATAAACAAAAGGGGGGGCAAGGCTGAGAAAAGGCAGAGGAGTGCTTCTTCAATCACAGTTGCAAGGAACAAAAACCTGGAGGGGGAAAAAAGCTGTTGGACCGCCACCAAATCTCCCCCCACTAGAGACAAGAGCCCATCTGCTGAGCTCTGCAACTTAGCTTTAACTACCATTCAAATCGTGTCTCTGCAGAGATCAATCTACAGAGCTGGCAGATGGACCCCTGCTTCCCTGAGTCGCTGTGTTATTTGTTTAATAAATTTAATTAATATCCATACTGCATTGGATTGCTCCCAGAAAGGGGGCTGCAGCTCTCTCTTTCCCCGATAGCAACATGATGAGTGATTTCCCAGAAAAGACCAGATAACAGTACCCCCAGGCCATTGAAAAATTAAAAGTGCCATGTGCTTACATTGCTTTGCATGTATTAATTTTTGCAGTGCACTAATTCGTTCTCAAAGCCTATTTTAACTTTACAAAAGTATGGGATTTTGAAAAAGTCGTAACTCATTTTGGTTTATATCAGTTACAGAATTAGTTGGAAAGAAAAAAACATCAAATCTAATTGGATTTCAATTTTTTTTTTTTTAAATCTACTTGCAAGAGAGAAACAAATTGTTAATGAGAGTGTCTCCTCAGGCAATATATATTGTCACAGTTTCTGCCAACAAGTTACAGGCATTCTGGGTCATGTTGGACATGCTGTACTTCAATGCTTAAGAACATACTTATTTTAACCAATAAAGACATATTCAGCCCACATAAAGCAATTTTTAAAAGTATGAAGGATGAAAGAAAAAACTAGTAGCAACTGTTTACAGTGAAAAACATAATGAAACAACACGTCTAGATACTTCAATAGTAGGAGCAGGCGTAAGATACGCACAGGTGTCAAGAACCAAAGTGTTGCCATCAGCATTAGAATTTCACATTCATTTTGTTTAAAATGTTTCATTTTTCACCTTAAAAAAAAAGAAACTGAGGCATAAGTAAAAGAGTTATTTCAGTTGAGCCTATTTAACTCCTAGAGTTGTGCTAAGTGGACACAATTCTGCCTGGGTCCTGTTTCCTTATTAAGACACCTTATATTTGGAATATTTTACTCTCATGCTTATCAGCTTAGCTCCAGCAGCAGGTGTCCTAAAAGACAGTACAGGTGTGTCATGGTTTCTTCAATATTTAATCCTTCCTAGTGCCAATTTCCAGAAGGAACAGTGGCAGGAAATGTTAAACACCTCAGTACTTACCTGTGTCTCTGGGAAGGGTGAGAAATACTCATTCTGCATCTCAGCAGGCTCAGCCACTCCAGGGACCAACACCCTGGCCCATTTCACCTGGAGTCAGCTGTATTTATTCAAACTGTTTAAATATGAGGCCTTTGCTAACTTAGCTGATCATGAATGAAGAAGGCAAAAGGAGACAATCCTACAGACAAACCTGAAGAGGCATGTAACAACGCTCAGTTAACAATCTCCCCCCACCATTAGTTTATACCTACACGTTAAACTTTCCTACCGCTGCTGCCATTTTCACTGGGAAGGTCTGACCTTACTGTCAGAAGGCAAAACAGTGAAAATATTAACTGACCATGGCTATTTTTCCAAAGACAGCAGGGATGAGAGTCAGGAAATAAGGTTTAGTAGACTTCAGTGGTGCCCAAAATGCAATTGCCTTCTAGTTAGAGAATGAAATTCATTTGTTGGTAGAGGATTGGTGAAGGTAATCCTGCACAGAAATGGGAACAACTGAAAAGACCTGCACAGAACAGCCAGACCCCTCTGTGTACTCTGGCCACATGCTTTCTAGCCACAGAAGTAAGGATAGGAAGAGCCCCAGGACATGCAGCCTGGCAGTGTCCCCAGCCGCAAAAGCAGGAGTTGCACCACAATGGGGTGCCCAAGGATTAGAACTTGGGTCACTTTTGGGAACTCGCTCCCTTCCAGATCAAGTATTGCTACACACAGAACTCGCCTCAAAGAGGTGTTTAGTACAAAAGGAACAAACTCCTGCAGCTCAAGAAAGGTTGGTGCATGCATCAATGAATATGTATATCTATATATAATATACAGAGATTTTTTTTTTTTGCAAGTCTAGGGTATTTGAGCATATTCTAAAAGATGACTCCTTAATATTGTATTAGAGCAATTATTCTGTACTGTAGGCTCTAAACAGTTTCATTGTGGGTAAAATATTTTATAAAGTACACTTTGCCCAGAAAAGTGCCAAAAAATACATTACTATTTATCATTCCCCTTCTGGAAGAAGCCTACAATAAATAATCACCTTTTCTGTCATACATCTGACTTTCTAAAATATTTATAAAGTCAAACAACTAGAAAAAAATAGAATGGCTAGCAAATGCATACATATCATTTTTATTCATTAATCCTACTGTGATTTTCAAAAATATTACTTACTATTCCTGTCCTATGTGCAAGGAAACTGAGATGCAGAGAAAGCAACTTGCCACTGTTACTCCCCAAGGTCACCAACACAGCCAAAAGCAGAACCCTCACTCACTTCTTCCAGTCCTGAAGCTTCCTTGACAGTGTCTAGAATGACCAGAGTACTGAGCTGAAGTCTCAAATACAATGAAGATCATGAAGAACTGTTTCATTAAAAAAAACAGGATTAGCATTTCAGAGTGATGGAAAGAGGAAGTAGTGCTGTTGCTTGACACTGTATATCCCATCAATTTCAAGAACTTCAGAATCAGGTACTTTGCATATACTGCATGACATCCCTCCAAGTAACACTACCACTCCTAAATAGGGAAGGTTTGATAGCCCAAGGAATTAAAATCCTTCCTGTGGCCACAGAACAGCCATTGCACAGCATCAGTCAAAACTTCAAACCACGATAAATGCCTCTCAACCATGACACTGAAAGCCTGTGGGGGTGAGAGTATACTCATCCTTTGTACAGAAGACATCACTGGCTTCGATGCCAGGAAATTATGGAAGGCTGCAGACCCTGTCTACAAAGAGAAACACGCAGTGGATTCACCATTTCCCATAGGCTATGAATGCCTTGTAACTTGCAACTTGACGTAGAAGAGAAGTTTCTAGCTCTGTTTTTCACTGCCTTGGCAACCTCATTTCCTTACTATGATTCAGTTTTGTTTGCCAAAAGGAGGCAGGTCATTCGTTGTCTCATCATACTGAGCTGCCTTGATACGATTAACTTCTTTTTTTTAAGCCTCATTTCTCCCTCCATAACATTTTTGTAAATTGCTATTTATCATCCTCTAAACCTGAAATGAAAAATGTCTTGAATGACTCCTATATTTCATTTCCCAAAATAAAATGAAAATAGGATTTGAAACACAGCAGGGGAAAGGGAGGCGAACTGAGGTGGGGACAAAATTTGATATTTGATGGAAAATTCTAATTGTGATCATATAATTTCACTTTGTAGGGAGATTTAGGATTTTTTGGAGGAGAGTGTTTATGGTTTTTAGTTTTGTCAACTTCCTGGAGCCCAAAAAACTATTAACAGCATCAGCTTGAGGATTTAATTTAGATAAAAACAAGTCCAAAGTTCTAGGCACCAAATTTGTACTCAGACATCTGAAAAGGAAATTAAATTTTAATGTGACAAACTTTAAGATCAATATTGCAGTTGCACTCAGGACAAGCAGGTTTCTTGGTCCAAAATCTGTCTACATTCACAGCAGTACTAATTTCCACAATCTACCACACACTCATAATGCAATATGAGTTAATCAGACTACAGCTGCCTAAATTTGTTTTCAACTTCTCAATGATATGTTATTAATTAGAAGCCTAATTCACCTGACAGCCATTAAGACACACAATAACATTATTCATATTCCCCTGTGAAGTTATATGCATGCAAAATATTGAAGAAAGCACAGAAAAGCAGACACCCATATAACAGACATACTGTAAAAACTTCACAAGATACACTTGTAAGACATGAAAACCTGAATCTAATAGATTTAGACCTGAACTGTGTAGCCTAACAACAAGGTGAAGAAATCTTCAAACTAAAACTCTCTTATATTGCAGTGCAGAAGGAAGAAGTTCTTTGTAAATGTAAACAAAAAGCACTTAACCTTCCCTGGTGATCTTTTTCCCCAGAAATCAGTTCCAGACTGAATTTATAACGTGAATTCCAGAATGATAATGGACAGCACTGCTATACCAAAGACGTTCTCCACAGGCTTACATAATACAGCTAATGTAAAGTCAGTCATCAATTCACACAAAACAGTTAATGGAAGAATTTGCCCTAAAAAGGAAACATCCTAAAAAGACACCTCCCTAAGGCAGGGAGGTATCACAAACATTAAAGGGAAATTGTAAGTTCAAGAGGGCAAGTGGAGCTTCAAGCTGATCTCTCATCACATTATCTAAGTCAGAGAATTAATTGCTTTGCATAAAAAGATAAAGGAGATGTTTTAATGTCATGACACTACAATCACAGTATGATGACTGACAAACAACAATGCACTTTTACTGGATGACAAGTATATAGAATGACTGCTACTAAAATATCAGCTAGAAATTCTTGATAAGTACCATGGAAATATCAAATGGACTTCCCAGAGATAAAAAAAATAATCACTGAAAAAGAGACACAGTTCCTATCTGTGGAGATCCAGAAACCAGCTGATTAATTTTACCAAATCCACATGGAGACTAGCTGAAACCATAGGTCTTCAGAGGCTGAAGAAGTCTTTTAATTCAGGATACACTCAACCAATGAAGCATCTAAGGCTGACTGGCAACTCATTCACGTGGTGATCTGCCAAGCAGCAGTGGACGCTTATTTATACACTCAGAAGGGAACATAACATTAGCATAAGTACTTTCACCATGCAAGAATTATGAGAAAAGAAGCCAGTAAGGCAATATTACTTTTCCCAGATGTGACCAACCCCATTTGCTGTTGGATTCTGGGATTCACTCCAGCTTAGAGTTACTAATGTAGGGAAGAAAGAAAAGGTGGGAAGGAGAAGAAAAGTTAATCTCATGTTCCAAAACCTCCACACAGAGGCTGTAGGTAGAAGGGGGTTATGGGGAGCTCCTGCAATGGGCAGTGGCAGTTTCTAGAACAGATAAGGAAAACTCTTACTAGGATCTAGTGAGCAGGTATTGCACCACCTGGGAGATGAATCATCATTTACAGAACTCAAGTGCCCTTAACAAGGATGAGCTTATGCTAATAATGCAACCTGACAGTCTGACATTCTCTGTTACTGACTTCTGAGGTCACTGTGAATTTTTACATAACCATTTTTCCTCCACATCCTACTAATAATTTGAGTGCTAAACCAATACCACAAACAGACTTCTATTACTAGTGCACCTGAACCACCTCAATGGCATCAAGAACTAGCAGAAACTTCAAGTAGTGATGTTCTGAAAAACAACGTTGTGTGAAAGTGTACTGGTTCTCAGCCTTCGTGAGAATAAGGTAGTACCATCCAGTTTCCACTGCCCAATCAGGTTGCAAGATTTCCAGTTTCTGTTGCTCCCATTGCACTTTCAACCAGAAGTAAACAGGTAACATCAAAGATAGATAAATATCATTGCCTTGTATTATTTTCATTAATTCACATGCATCCGCTCCAGAATGACCCAAACACAAAGTACAAAACATTGTAATTGCTATGACAAGTAAAGTAATGGTTCACATTTTGAACCTGAGCATCTGAAGCTAACTCCAATAGCAGTGCAATTCAAACACTTGGAAATCTGACTGCACTACAGCTAAGCATAAGTTTTATGAATGTATCTAAGAGAAGTGAAAACTTGGAGCTAGCTGTAGGTGTAGTAAGCCACTGAGAGTGAAAAAGTAAATCATGTGAAGAAGGGAATGGAAGAAACATCCTTCATATATGTATGTGCATGGAATGTATTATTCATATGAGAGACAATGTAAAAATAAGCTCTAAAATGCCAGCACAGAAAAAACTTGTTTTGGAAGCTTCCTTCGAGTGACTTACCTAAAATGTATGGGCTGAGTTAACCCTATTCAGAAAGTTTGATGCCTCAGTAGAAGAATTTCAGTCTAAGACACGTTAGGTTCCTAACGAACCTGCCTTAGTCAGGAAAATAAGTATTTTCTGCACACATTTAAAAATATGGAGTAGTATCAAAAAGCCACCATAGTAGCTGTTCTATACTGACAAATCAGTATTTTTGTATTTAAAAAAAAAAGGCATGGTAAGCATCAGTTTATTACATTACTTTTTGAATGCCAGGATATCCTTGTAAACAAATTCTTGTTGCAAGTATTTATATGTACATACGTGTATACTGATAGATATATTTAACACTACAGCTCAGAAGACATACAGCAGAAGGAGCTGCTTTATCAATGAATGTGGAAGGTGCCCATCAGGTAACTCATTACAGACTACAAATCAACACACTCTGCTGTAGTAAGACACGTTCAACTCTCCGTTCACCCAGCCTCCAATATCCCTATTTTATCACACCAATAGGAAAAGCTTATTGCATTCCTTTAGGTCACAAGCAAATGTGTGGTGAATACTTCTTCAAATTCAGAAACATTCACCTACTCAGAAGGAGCTAAGACAGCTCCAATGCTTTGTGTAAACCTTCAAAGTGTAGACAAATGACAGTCAACAGTCACACCATGACTGATATATCTTTTCTTATGGACAATGTTGTTTTATGATACTGAGGAGACCGGACACCAGGTGGACTCCATGTCTTTTCTGTGTGATGTTTAGTTAAAGAGTAACCTGAAACTCGATCTTCCAACATATAAAGCGAAAAAATAATAAATTGCCCAGTGAACAAAGAAATTGCCACAGTACACATCTCCCGTAGTCAAATCAGTCACAGAAATCTTCAGGTCCCTGAAAAAGATAGCACAGGAACAGGCCTGCATTTCGTCTCCAAAGTCTTGGCCATACCTCACACTACATTTGAATACATTTGTCCGTTTCTGGAACTATTCCTCTCTTAGATTTGAGATAGAACAATTCAAAATTAACTTGGAAGTTTACGACATGATTTAAAGAGCTGGTCAAGCGGTCTTTACTGCTCTTTTCACTCCTTGCAAAATATAAAGTGAACAGGCCTCCCTAAACTTCATTAGAAGACACTACAGAAACAGGTGCTCCTAAATTCAAACTTCTCTAGCAGTTTCACAGAATTTGCTTTTGTTTCCAAGCATACGATAAGATTCCCACATTCCTAAGGAATGGTTTACAGGATGATCTGTCTTTGCCAAGGCTCTTCTGAATTATAAATACTGCAAGAATACAACACACGCTCTAGAATTGGTACTAGCTGCTTACCGGTAGAATATATTCATTATAAATATTGATTACCTTAAAGGAAAGAAAGCTTTTCTTCTTGTAATTACCTGCCACTTCAGCACTAACTGGAGTGCATCCTTTCTTAAGAACTGGGGATCCCAAAAATGCCTAGGACTCTGAACTTAGGCATCCTTTTGGTCCAAACTTGTCTAAATAGCAGCAACCCTTTAAACGCTGCATACCACACAGTGTCTGTGAGGAAGAGCAGTTATGCCTCCATGTATGATTTGAGAACCAATCAGTTTCTGCAGAATGTCTGCCGATAAATTGCCACCTCTCTCTGAATAGCAAAGACAGCTGGCTTGTGAAGTTTATTTTTAACTGATAGTTAACTTTAACTTACAGTTATATTTTAATTTATAGTTATTTAAAATTTAATTACAGTCATGTCACTCGAAGCTTTGTATGGGCTTTCTTTTTTAATGGTAGACATAAATCAGTAAAATAAATTAAGTGCCACTGACTGCTACATAGTTATACGGCAAATTAATGAAATCACTCAGGAATACACAGGTAATACAGGCACCAACAATACTGAATCCAACAAGTGGAGCAAATGCACTATCAAACCTGTGGTGCAGCCAGGAGGGAGGCCACCAGCTACAAGGAAGCAAAACTTTCCTCCATGTCTCCGCTGACCCAACCCTCAACCTTTGTGAAAATACCTTGAATTTCAAGAGTAATATATTATGGAGATGGCAGTTTCTGAATGAAATGTAAGATAGCCATTCTGTCCCCTTGTTGTGACTGAGGGTTTCTTTTGAGGACTGAGAAGATTAACCCTGATATCCTCACCTAATCCTGAAACAGATAGAGCAGCTCATGTCTGACTATGTAAATACACTATCCATTTTTGGTTGATGGATTTTTTGATTGTTTTCTTCTGGTTTGTTTTTTTTTTCCTTTTTTTGTTGCCTCCTGTCCTAAAATGTTATGTAGTCCTGCTGCTCACTGTTAAACAGCTTCTGAGTTTCACCACTGAGGTGCTACGTGTCAAGGGTGGATGAAGTGATCCTTTTATATCAATTAGCAATTACTGTAAAGTGCTTTGGGGTGAAATGCCACAAAGGATTAGAACTTCAAGGAAAGAATAAGCAGCAGGAGCGCATGAACTCATAAATGGCATAGATCCTATTTTATGTAAATTGCCCTAGTAATAAAGAATGAGCAAAAGGTCAGATAAATACAGAAAATGACATATAACCAGAGCAGTCTCTAAATAGAATATTTTTTCCAGTTTTCTCAGGCACTAGCACGTCTCTAGACCAATAGCTCCCTCATCTGAGCATCTACAATATTCAGTAATACAATATTCGTGGGTTTCAGCACCCTGTGAGCTCATTTCATTTGAGGCTGAGTAAAACATGTAAAATCCATCAAAATCTTCCCCAAAGGTAGAAACAAAACAAGACCCCAAGCAAACAAACCTATATTCTCTTCCCAAAAGATGCACACCTACTCCCCAGTAGATCACTATTCTTGAACCACTTTTATGCAGGACTAATTAATTGAGACAGGATAAAGAAAATCTAAACTACTCAATGCTGCAGCACACCAGTAAAGTAACATAAGCATATCTGGTTGAGAAGCCTTGCAATTTGAGAGCTTACAGTTTCATCCTAAAGAAAAATCATCTCTCATTTTTGTATTTTCATACCATAATAAACAATCTTGCATTAGCTTTTAGAGGCACAGTACAAAGTTTTCAACAAAATACGTAAAAAGAAGAGAAGCAAAATGAATCACTGATAAAGGTAATAAATTTATTCTACTATCAATGCATCAAATCAATGTTTCATTAAATAGGAGTTAAGAGCTAAAGTGAAGGCACTTCTGCAGCTCACATCCAAAACTTAAGAGCCACTGAAATGCAGGATCAATTGACTAGATCATTTGAGTAAAAAGTGACTAGAGGAAAAGCAAAGCATAACTATCAAGGGCACAGCAAGTCATATTTTATTCTAAACTCCTGCATTCATTTTGCATTAAATAATCTAAATAAAAGTAACCTGTTCTATATAGTTAACAACATGGCTATTTACAGCACTAGCAGGTCATGTCCTAGCTCTTGTAGTTTGACTTCACTCTCATACTGCTCTTCACTCAAAACCAAAAAACAACATACGAAGATCAAATTATACACAGTGCTTAGTGGAGCATTTAAAGGTATCCCCCAAGCATGCAACAAAATGCTTCATTAGTAGTATGAAAAGGACATTACATTTAATATTTTACTGATGCTTTCTGAGAAATAAACACTACAGCGGTAACCAGTGAACAAAACACTGTACAGGATATCCCAAAAATCTTTAAAACAGATGCATTTTCTTTTTCATCTCAATGCAAATAAGTAAATAAATACATAAACAAATGACCCAATGCCACATGTCTCATTCAGCATGATTTTCAGACAGTGCATCTATAAAGTTTCTCCATCATCAATTCCTCTTCCTGTGTTTCCTGTCTTGCAGTTCCGCTGAGTATTAGTTCATTGCTGTATAAAAGGAAGCATTTAACATCAGATATTTCAATTGCTTGCTTATTTAATCTATAGCCACAGTGGCTGAGAGAAAAAACAGCATACAAAAGAGATCTCCAAACTATTTTTCCTCTGAAATCAAATCATCCCTTTTTGATAGGTAGGTTAAAATTGATCTAGAAAAAAATACAGTAACCTACGCTTTTTAAGATCCTGATATATGTTATTTAATCCAGCATAACTACGCAATTGCAATACAGCCTTGAAAATTTCTGTATGCACATGAGAAGGGTACGAAGGAAAAAAAAACAACACATCAAATGAGAAAGAATTGTCTTCCACCAAAACAAAGAGCTGCAAATCAGCAGACAAAAATCTCCCAGCTCTGCCCCAGAATGGCTGTATTACCACAAACAAGAAACAAGTCTCTTCACGGCTTTTCTTACCTATAAAACAGGTTATGGTTACTCCTGGCCTCAGAGATGTTAAACCACTTTTGTTAATATCCGTAAAACATTTCTGTTTGCACGTACCAGGATGACAGGACAGTCATCCTGGAAATACAGAAGTACCATACAAATATTTAACCATTTATATGGTAGCCATCATTTTTTAAAATGCAGACACAATGTTCCAAACGCAACTACTTCATAAAAAATTACAGGTTTAGCACTGACTTGAGCTGAAGCTGTTGAATTGCCAGAGAAACGTTACAGAGAGCATTAATACTACTATGGGTGTAGGAAAATACTTAGGCTAAGCAGATGACTGTCAAAATTGGAAGTTACATATGAAACACCGTTCCTTGGCTCCAGCACTACTGCCCTGCCCTCTATGTCAACATCCAGTTTCTCTCTTCTACAAACTGCCCCAAACTAAAGGCAACATACTTTCCTAAGGCAGAAGGCCGGGATTTTAACAGACCATCAACATCAGATATTTTCTCTCACATCTCCCTCTATGGATCACACCTTAAATCAAACATTTGATGTTTAACAGATATAAGTGCTTCTAACTTATGTTATATGCGAACCCAAGACCTATAGTATTTATTAAGTTCTTCATACACGCTCTTCGGTTTGAAAAAGCTTACTCAGCTGGAATTGCTTTTGCTTAATTCTGCAATTTCTGCTTTTGATAAGTAGTGGACCTGATGAAATAAAAGAAGAAAGCAAACGCTGTCCAAAGTATCACTCATGTAATGAAAAAAAATGCTGATTTATGATGCAGTTACCATAAATTTCTGCAACTTCTAACAGCAGATCCAACCTTTCAATTGCTTTTTTTCAGTTAAATCCATTGACTGCTCATCAGCTGCAGCCAATAGTGGTAGAAGACCAGGAACAACCCCAGATCCAGACTGGTTCCCTGGTTAGCTCTTTAAAGGTAATATGTTCAATAAACTCAAACAAAGCTACACAGGATATAGAAAATAAATAAATGAAGATACTACTAGGCAGGAAAACAATATCAAAAGAAGGAAAAAATTATATTTAGAGGAACTTCATCTGACCAGAAAAGATACTCTGGTGAAACAGTCCTCGTAACACATTCTAGGTGTGCTCCCCATGCTATGGCTGTGATTCAGGCTGTGATTAACAGTTTCCCATACAGATATCAACTGGAGTCGTGCACTGAACCCTGTCATTACAAGCTAAACCTTGCTCTTCGTGTAATAGCACTACCTTCCCACCTTTTGCTTTATCAAACACAGGCTAAATCCTAGAATGAGGTTGCCAGATTGCCCTTGTTGCTTCTGCATATTAGCAAGCGCCCTCTGTTTATGATGTAAGAAACAGTAGCACAGGCAAGACCCAGCAGGCCTACTGGTTGGTATGATACGTGGATTCCTATCAGATTCTTCCCTTGAGTAGGAGTTACTACCTGAAATAAATTGTGAGTTACTAGATATTTAGGAGAAAACAGCCAGCCCCTATTTTTGCATCAAATTAACATCACCGCTGTCAACAGTGCCTGGAGGAGAACCGTGTTCATTCCTCTCCAAAGCACTCTGGCAGGTGTGGGGAAAGAAGGAAGTATTCTTCATCTGCTTCCATCTATCTCCTAAAAATCACGCTAACAAAGCTTTTCAATTACAGCATTAAGATTATTCAAACTGCCTTAAATTACATGCCCACATATAGAAGTGCGTAACGTGGATTGAATGCGCACACAGCGTTCCAATCGATGTATTTTTTATAAACAGAAGAAGTTTGGCCTACGTGAAAAGCTATTTCCTTCTCCAGACGTTTTCCCCCAGGATCCTTATTGTCAGCTCTTTCACTTAGGTTTCCTGCCTCCTAGTCTGGCAAAGTTGGGTGGACGGCTAACAGTGAAATCATTAAAGATTCATTAGGAACATTTTATGCATTTTTAAAAGCCATCCTTATTTTAAAAAGCGCACTGCAGCGGCAGCGTTGGTGGGCACCTGCAGGTGCAGGCAGTGCAGGCAGGGATGGGGCTGCTCAGCACACACTGCCCTACCCCAGGGGCCCAGCCTGATTTCCTCTAGTGGCGCAGCTGTGCGCCACCGAGCG
The DNA here is from genome assembly GCA_030625065.1 of Alectoris magna. Classification (NCBI taxonomy): domain Eukaryota; kingdom Metazoa; phylum Chordata; class Aves; order Galliformes; family Phasianidae; genus Alectoris; species Alectoris magna. The sequence continues at coordinate 54,522,742 of CM060565.1, read as the reverse complement.
CAGCCCCAGACAACGTGACCTGGTTTTCTCTCCTTTGGTTTGCTCCATCACTGAGGCATCAGACGGCTGCCACCAGACGCACCTTCAGGTCTCTGCTCAGCCTCCAGGACATTCTTTCATGTACTCAGTTTTGGGGAGGCCGGTATGGATTTCTCACCTTCGTTAGTGAATCGTTTCTATCTTACATTTGGAAATTATTATTTTATTATTTGGAAGTTGATATTTTATGACCAGAATTAATCCCTTCGTTATGATTGTCCTTCTTCCCTCCTTCCCAGTGTAATACTATAGATTTTAAAGTCAAAAATATTCAGAAATGGTATTTCATAATTTTTAAAGCATAAAACTACTCCAGACTCTTTATTTAAACTCTTGCATGTATATACACAAATTGTGCCCAACTCACACATAAACAGAGCAAAAGCAAAACAAAGAGAACATCTGATCAGATCTATACCCAATTAGTACAGAGCCTTCTCAATTTCTTTTTGCTTTCATAATCCCTATTATATTATCCCTGCCTACAGCAGGGGAGTAGAAACTAGATGATCTTCAAGGTCCTTTCCAACCCAAACCATTCTGTGATCCTATATCATTTATTAAAAAAAAAAAAATAATAATGTACACAGTAAGCATTACAAATAAAACAATATCTGAGGGAAAAAACAATTTCAGAGAAGTGTTAAGATAGTCATTAGGACTCCGGAAAATGAGACTAGTCTGAACAAGGGACAGAAGGAATGGAAGAATCACACAGAAAACAGGAAAAATCAATGGGAAGATTGGAGGGGAAAGCCCTCCATGGCATGTTCTCTTTAAACTACAGGTAACGTGTGGATGAGGGAACTAAGGTCTCCCACAGCAATATTTATCTAGGCTACAGAACACATGAAAGACCATGTTCATTGCCTGTTGAAACGTAGCAGCGTCTTACACAGGTGTATTTTGATGGTGGGTGGGGTAATTCTCTTGCATACTGTATATGAATTGCTCTAGAGACAACCCTCCCCTTATTTACACCCTAAATTCCTCATCCTTCCACAATCCTCTCCAAATGTTACGCGTTCCAAAATTTTCCACTTTACAAATCAATCAAACCAAAATGTGAAACAGTCAGGCCAGCGACTTCATGCTCGTCATCATGAGCCACAGCAAAATATTTGCCTTTCAGAATTGGATTAGTTTAGGTGGAAAGGGGTCTCAGGAAGTTACCTGAGCCAAACATCTGCTTACAGCAGGGCTGATTTTGACATTAAATCAGGATGAAATTGATCACTTCAAGAACTGTAGTACGATCACGTCTTACTAAAAAAAAACAACAAAACATTTTGATCTGAGAATCAAGTGGAAAAGAGCACTTCAAATCTGAAACTTACTTTCCATTTCACTTTTTCCGGAGTTACTTTTGTTTCACTACAGTGGAGAAGCTAAATCTGAATGACAAATATTTAGAACTGTATGGATTAAAAATTCAATCATAAAGCTCCACCAAGTGGAAATTGTTAAAACTACACTACGTTAATTCCAAAAAAATCAGGTTATAGTTACAATTTAACACTCGTAATTCCAATCATATACAGTGAATAGCAAAGCTGGCTATCTGTATCTATAATACAGTTTTTCTACCTTTGTATTACTAATCATTTTATTAATGTGGGGGGAATAATTAAGTTAATCATTTAAAAATCCTTCTCCCTCTCTTTAGATCTGCTTCTCTGGGAGCATTTTGTTATGCCCAACATGAACTACAGCCATCTCTAGCCACTAATTTGTTACTTCATTTGTTACTACACTTTCAACTGTCTGAAACTGCTGTGGGCAACCTTAAGCCTCCCATTCTTAGTATGCAGCTTTTGTTATTTACAGAAATTAACAGGAACTGCCATTTTAGCAACAGTGTCTTGAACAAATGTAGTTAGTTATATGGTTTGCTCTTTCTCACTGCTGAAATATTCATCATCTGTAATTTTAACAACCTGATAAAAACTGTTAAAAGCATAGCTGTGCTGCCCAGCAGGTAGTGCCATTTTTAATGAAACCATAACTATCATAAATAAATAATCAGCTCATGAAGTATTCATAGCGTACCTCAACTTCCATAAGAAGAGCTGTTTTGGTATGTGCTCTGCAAAACATGCCACAGCTATTCTCATCTAGGAAAATAATTAACGATGAGATTGTTGCTAAATTTTGTTCTTTGAATGTTTGAATTTGACCTTACTGCACAGAATTATTTTATTTTCTTGGTACATTTGATAACACGATGCCTGTTACACAGCACAGTGGAAGTGCTAGCAGGTGCCTCTCTTTGAAATGAGAGCTTTCCTTCTTTAGGGATGCACCATCCCAAAAAACCTGTGTGGACACTCGACACACGCTCAGAAACTGTTGTTACAATGCAGGGTGGGTCACTGCCTGCATTCACATAAGACTACAAAAAGTTATCAGTGTGGTAACTGGATCCTATCTTGCACAACAGAGAATCCAAGACTAGCTTGTACAGCCCAAATGGCGTTAACTTGGAGGATGTCTATATTAACATTTAGTTCAGATCACTGATGGGCTTTCAAACTGAATTTCAGCTGCTGCTCTCACCTACCATGCTTGTGTTTGCAACTGCAAGCGGTCTTGGAGCGTATCAATGGAGTTTCTTTGAGGTGAAACTGAACCCGAACCTTCTTTCCAAATGCAGGTATTCCATTTGCAGTATCAGACAAGAGCTAGCTCAAAGTACCCAAAAACATGCACAGCATAGACATCAAGTCCTCAGCACTGATTTCTGTAGAGACATTTCTACCACACCACCATATTTGCTAACGTAAACATAACTTTGGTTATCTCAATTCTGTAGCTCCTGTTTCTGTATTTCCCTCCCCCAGCTCCCACCCTTACAATCACACATTCAGACACTCAGACATCATTTAAAACAGCTGCTGAACAACTATTGAAAACTCTTTAAATATTCTATAGAACAATAAGATCTACTTTCCAAAATCAGGATGCATCAAATTATCTAAGCTTTTGTTAATAAACATTAAAAATAAAATAAAATATACACAGAATAGTTCAGACTCTTGGCAAAATGAAAATGTTTTAAATAATGTATGCAAACAGGACTAAGGGTAGCAGCATAATTAACAGTAATCAACAGTTATATGGAAAGCAGAGCTTGACAAATGTATTTGTCTTTTTTAAAGCCAACTGATAAGGGTAACTGTGCTAACGCTAAATACAGCCTGCAACAGATGCAAAAGTAGAGCAGAACGTGATTTTATGCACATAGCAAAAATACTGAGGAGATGCAGTGATGGGAGTGAACCCATGCAAAGCACCAAAACTACACCCCTCGCAGTGCTGTCCTCAGACACCGAGAAAGCCCACCATCACTTGTGGGGCAAAGAGGCTTCTCATAAGCAATGGATCTTTAATCCAGAAAACAAACAAACAAAAAAAAGACAACTCATGAGACGCAGCTGCTAGAAGCCAAAACTAGAAAAGCTCACACTAAATGAGAAGATTATTTCAACAGTGATGGTGATTAATTATTGGAACAATAGACCCAGCATTCTTCATCAGATGAAATTTCTCTTTCGGACTTTTCCCCAAATCGAGATGTTACAGTTCAAGCAGGAATTCCAAGCTCCATGATGATTTATTAGCCAAAAATGCTCGCTTAAAGTAACACAGGTCAAACCATTTGAACAGAAAGGTCCCACTGGTATTTAAAAATCCAGGCATCTGTGACAGCACCCGAGTTAAGAATTGAGTTTCTCACTATTTAAGCATACCTTTGTAACCATTAGCAATATGGCACCTCTGGTACGTTCCACTAGGCTGATGAGTGAAGTAAAAATGTGGCTTATTTACGCTCATCAACGTACTCAAATTATGAAATCCAAAAGTAGAAGGCTGAGAAATCGGAATGGCTGTGCATCTCTAGTGTTCAAACAGGCTTCTGTCATTCCTTTCACTTACCTGAACCCATCTGTACCATTTCTGCTTACCTGCAAGGAGTATTTTTCCAAGCATTATAACCAGTTCTGTGGGAACACGCTTTGTTTTGTTTCAGTGAAACGGTGTTACTTGATGAATTAGCAGCACAGTCCAACAGTGATCTTTGGAGAAACTGCAGTTGTTACATTCAAAATAAAAATTCTTAGCGGGGCTCGATTTTGTGAAACAAGTCTTTGAGGCTGCTGGCACTTGCTTCCAGCCATTAATTGTTTGTGCAGTTCCATAATGCCAGAAACCGAAAAACCACCTGCTACAAGGAGACTTATTGCTCAGCAACATTTCAGCAAGGGTCCTTGAGGTGCTATCAACAGCACTGAAGTGAAGCATCAGTGAAGGCCAAGCTGTTATCACAAAATATACTGTTACTCACAGCACTGGTTGTTTGGAAGGCACTATCACTTCTGCAGAATTCCTCAGCTGCATCAATGTGCATAAGACTCGTGTAATAAATCAGTATTTTTTCCAGCACTTAAAACACCTGATTGCAAAATTCCCAATTTACCCAATCCTCAGTTATGTTTTTGCCTTGAATTGTTTATCCTAGAAGCTATCAAGGTGACCTGGACTTGCTGGCCACATGGTATTAAACTGCCATTATTCTCTCCTAACTGCGTTAAATGAAGCAAAACACAAGTTAAATACTCTTTTTTCCATGTAATCAGTTTCAGTAACTGCAAGAAAAAGTTATGTGATTGTCTCATCATACGCACCATATTCTTTTTCCTTTACCCTCTCAAGCTGTCACCTACACTGTGTTTATCCAGCTGTTTTAGGAACATCAGAAGCAGTTCAGGTAAGCAAGGTCATAGGTTGGAGTCAAATTCCACAGCAGCTGGTTTGTTGTTTCATGTAAATTCACAGGTGATTTTTCCAACCAGACAGAATGAAGGGCAATGCCCAGTTTATTATTACTGCACTCAGCCACTGCAAAAGGCATTGTCAATAGCTTTGCCAACCCCCTGTGGTTTTTTCATTGGCAGAGCTAGCGAATGGCTAAGCATGATCAAACCTGGAGCACGGAGACATGCTGAGCACTTATTAGACATCTTGAAATTAAAAAAGAAATAAAATACAAAGCACAAACAACATTAACACTGCAGCAATTTTATGCAAAGGAAGATCCTGAAGGAAAGATCAATCTGCAATAATAAAGGTGGCACCTCACCAACAACTCACCTTTTTCCACTCAATTCAACTAACGCAGAACGCCACTTCACCGGAAAATAATGCTTGTTCCTATCCCAATACACAGGATTTGAACATTTTAAAGCTCTTCCAAATTAAGAAATGTAGAATTTCTATGAACGATGGTTACCTAAGGTGGCCTATTGCGCACAGCTATTGTGAACAATAAAGCTACTGAATCTGTGAAAGAACAGAAATGACTCTGAGCGTGCTTCAGTTGCAACTATTGAACTGCGTTTAAACTTGGCAGTAGGCTACAGGATTCCCATTCCTGCGCTGCCCTCCTCCCAGACAGCTAATCCCATTCCCTCTGACCTGTCCCATTGCCCCATTATTCAGCGGTGCCTGTGCGGAACGACCTTGCTGCCCTGGCCATCGTCTCCAAGTGTTTACAAGAAGGCAAAACCCCTTTGCTCTCTTCCACCAGCCTTGAGGAGACAGGGAGAGGTAATGGTTTCTTAATGCACATTTGTTACATTAGGCAAGGAAGTATTCCATAGTTTTTAAAATCAAATAATGTATTTCTATATATCTTTCACTTCCTTTCCCTCCATCTCCTGAATAGCCTCCTCACCTCAAATATAAATCTATCACTAAACAAAAAAACATGGTATATGAATGAGAGATTCCTGAACTCACCCCACACAATGATGGCAAATGTTCAAGAAAAACTGAGCAGAAGTTTGCTTTTGTGAGGTTTACGCAGCATGGCAAAGAAATTCTTTTATGCCAGCTTTTCGTTTATGGACACTAATGCCAGAATACAAAAGCAAGCAGCAACTACAAATGGAGATATCCTTCAGAACAACTTAGATAGATAGTAGCTTTTTCACTTCTAGCATGAAACCGCCCCTTGAAGCCTAGGCTTCTGAAAGCTTTCTTAATTCCACTTCAGGTGTTCATCTTACCCAAGTCATCCCTGATTTAATCTGATGAAAACAAACTGAACCAAGAGAAGTGAAACAGGCATGCAATTCTTGCATTCCATCCAGTGAATTTTACAGATGCTGGAGTTCAAAAACTACCAAGAATAAAAGCCCTCTTGCCCTCTTGTTGTTCCTACATGAACCAAAGTGTTTAAGGAGCTATGCACTGTATATATGAGGTGTAAATGCTGTATCGCATTCAGCTACCCAGCATACGTGTCATCCACATCTAATACTGCAGAAACTTGGCCAAATGTGAAACAAATTTTTCAGGTTTTCTTTATCTGTAAAGTCAAAGCCAGTTCATATTTTCTCCAGTAGAAAAAGCTGCATTACTGGAGCACTCTTGGATTAAATGAGAATAGGTTAATGGTAAGCACTCTTCAGGGCCATCTTGCCTTTTAAATATCACCACTGCAAGAACACAGTGACTCTGTATTCCTCCTGGACAATCCTTAACACAGTCTTACACAGAAGTGCTTTACACAGACATGTTTAAGTTTAGCAGAAGATTAAGAGCTTTTGGTTTCCCAGCAACATTCTTAGGCATATAACCTGAAGAAAGCGGTTCATCTGAGATAATCAAAAACAAACTCGTATTTTAAGCCTTTCCATCTCGCCAAAATCTCCACTGATTAATTTGCAATTTGAAAATCTAACAAAAATATGTGAGTGTTACTTACAGAATATACATCTATAGTGAGTTAAGGAAATCGGTGTCGGCGCAAGGAATTCAAATAACAAAAGCACTGGGCTTTTAAAGCACTTCACATTCAAAATGTAACAGTTATAAAACAAGAAAAGCCTTTGAGGAAACATACATTTAATCTGTGTAGAACAATGTAATTTCGTTAGTAACATGTGCGTTAGCCTGAGCACATCGGCATAGGGTTGTCGAGCAAAACTCAGTCTGATTGAAATGTAAGCTGAATTGGGCTCTTGGCTGTTTCTTTTATTATACATCTAAAATGGCAAGGTGGCATGGCTGGTAGTTTCACTTACCTCCACATACATGTACTGGGTTATGCCAGAACAGAGTTTCATGCACTCCTCATTTTCTCTTAAATACCAGTCAATGGCATTCAGATTCCTAACTGACCTTTATCTTTACACTAATAGCTTCTCTTATCAGCAGCAAAATCACTACATCTTCCACACAGCTGATCTGTCACTGTGTTTGGAATAATCCTTTACCCTAACATTTGGTGCTGACTATTAATAAATTAAGAACTAACAGCAAAATAATTACCCTTTCACCTAGGAAAACACTGGTGGCCACCACAGAATGCTCCCTCAGTGACACAGTGTTTGGCCCTGTATAATTGATGCAAATGTGTAACAGGATACTGTTATGTTCTTTTCACTAGCCGTCACTTTCACACACGTACTGTTAGTCTCCATTCTATGGCAGATGCAATCATCTACCACAAGGTGGGCTTTTTTGTTTGTTTTGTTTCTTTATCAAAAGCAACTATAACTCTAATGTTAATTAAACTATGTATTCTGACAAAAATATTGGGTTGTGGGGTTTTTTGCTGTTTTGTTTTTAAGGCTACAGATGCTGTTAATGTCTAAAATTATCTTACATTTCAATTTCAGATAAACTTGAACCTCCAAACAAAAGCCAAAAGATATTTATTTCCAACTTGCACCCACAGCTCGTACCATAGAAACACTTGCAAGCTTCTTATCTATTAGCCATAAATGCGTAATAAATTGTGGTGAATAGAAAAAAAAGTCAGCATTTCACCTCAGATAAGCATATAATTCACAGAATGCTGCAGATGAAGGAGCAGAGATCTCTTCTCTCCGCTATCAATAAATTAACCTCAAACTTTGTTTTATCCATCTGCCAGCACAGTGGTGAACTGAGGTGTTGCAGGCGCCATTGTGATGGACTAAGGAAACGCTAAGGTCTGTTGCTTTACCTCATCAATCTGGAACCCGAATGGAGCTTTCCCTAAAGGTTGCCTCCAAACGCATTCCTGAGGAGCACTGACTGGTGACCAGAGAGGCTGGCCGGAAAAAAGCTGTGCAGCACAGTAACAACATTAACAGCTCTTCACCAAGACATGCTGCATCTTTCAGCAAGGGGCTCACCTCCCCCCGCAGCAGAGAAGATGTTCTGAAAGCAAGGTCTGGGATTTGTTTTAATTAATGAAGTAGTATTTTCACACTTTTTCCCCCCCACACACAGTAATCACAAGCAAGAGTCAGCCTATAAGCCTTCCTGGCATATTCAGTGTTATTTAGTAGAAAATGCCATGAGAGGACACTCTTCCTCCAGCATGTAAGCACTGGATGGAGCTAGCTAGCAGATGTTGATTTTATTCTGAGCCTCTTTGGTGACCCTTGGGAATACCTTCCTGCTTCACCATTTCTGTTTTCCACAGCCCACAAATGTTGTGGGTTTTTGTTTTTTGTTTTTTCAATATAATATGCTAAGATGTATGTAAGAGAAGCAGGACATTAAAAAAAAGAACAGTACGAATGTCACTACAAGGAATTTTTCATCTACAAAAAGATTTAGTTGAGTTCTGTCTACAACAAAGGCTAATAACAACAAACATTATTTACAAAGGATAAATTAAACGATATAAACTGTCACTTAATTATCTAATTGGCATTTTTGCTCTCCCAAATGCACTCCAGACTAAGTACGTACTCACAACTGCTCTTAAGTCTTCTAACTATTTATAAGTCTCCTAAACATCGAAATAATGTATTTACATCAGGATTAATCATCACTATAATTTAATTATCATTTGACAAGAATTGATTTGGCAGAACTTTTCCCCTTAAAATAGGAAATGGCCATAAACCAGGGGAATGGCCATAAACTAAACACACTGTTTTTTCTCTCCATCTGCTTCTGGTAAGATGCATTCTTCAACTGCTAATTCAGTCAAGATCTTCTCAACTTCATTTATCCAGTTAATTAGAGTCAGATGCTGACAACATCTAGATTATAAATCAAATCGGGGTATGCAGGCGAAAAGAAAGCTGCTGCTAATGCCAATGTACACGTTTTGATTTCTTGCAAAAAAAGACGAATAGAAACTAGTAGCACAGTGGGAGCAGAATTACAATTACATCCCATAGAAGATGGGCTAAAAGCTACGTGCTAAAGCACTAGCCTTGCGAACTCCTGGACCCAAAACCAAGTTCTGGAACCTCACACCACCATGAGACTGCAGAGGAAACTGAATTTGGGTGTCTCACTTTCACGGCCACCTAATGCTGTTGGATCCAGCTAGCCCTAAGCATGCCCCATACTAATAAACGTGGGAACAGTTTGGAGCATGCAGAAGTATGCAATTCTAATATCTGCAGAGCTCCAAAACCTAATGGAGTAGGCAGCCTGGACATGAGTTTCATTTTTGGTGGGCAATAAGGAGATGTAACTGATCCCATCTAACATTATGCGTGTGTTTTTCTATTTACTCAAGGTGATCGTGTTTGTGTCATCACAGCAAGCCAAACATAACTAATGCTGATTCAAAAGAGACAGCAGTAGAATAACCTTTGGTGTAACTCCTTGCCATGTTTATGCTTAGATGGACTCTAAACTCTATTGAAACCATGTTGACAATGTTGAGTTTCAGTTCTAAACTGATCTATGTACACAAAGCATCGCTTAAGGATCATACAGACTCCTGAATTTTCTAGTCCAGTATCAACCAGCAAAGTGCTTTCCCATATCTTTGATAACATTCACCCTAATTTAGAAATAGTCCTTTACGCTCTAATTAACTGACTAGTACAAAAAGCAGCTGATTGAAAATTATTTTTAATGGGTTTATTTTCCACGAAGGAGTTGGTTTCAATTACTCCTGAACTTGACAAAAACCACAGAACAACGCCAAGAGCTTCAACTTATTGGATAAGAGGATCACAGCAGAGGGTTATATGATCTGTTTAACTACATGTGGGTAACTGAAAGAGGTTGTGTGGAATATCTGAGGAGAAATAATAAGCTAACATGCCTTGAAACAGCAAAAGAAGCAAAATGCAGATTGACACAGGAAACTACAGTTTCTCTGTAAGCGCTCCAACTGCACTCATAACTTTGCCTTACGGGGAAGCCGTGATTCACAGAAATAAGTACTGGAAGGAGTAGACAGACATTCAGCTCTATGTGAACCACGCTTCCTCCCCTGGAAATCTTGTCCCGGATGAGTGCAGGAAGTGTGCATCTTCCCACAGTGCGAGACAGGTTATACATAAATAAGTGCAATTGTAAACTAGGTTCTCCAATCATGCAAGTCTATGAGAAAATATGCCACAAAACAATAATGTAAACTGATCTAAACAGATAGCTCAGATCAGTGCTTAGAACAGTGCTTAATTTAACTCCAGTGGTTACATACAAAGCTGAGAAAAAAACACTTTCTATTTAGCCTGTGGCCAAAACCTCATTGTTGCCAGGTTCTGGTAGGAAACAAATGTCTCAAACTACCTTTTGCTTTCAGCTAAAAGAGAATACATTGCAAGCGCTTTATCCTGAGCATATCTTAAGCACTAAATAAACCACAGTGAATGTTTCTGCCAATTACCTCTTCATTTGGTTTTGTTTGCTTAGGGGTTTTTCTGCTACAGCATGTGTGATCTATAAGTAACATTGGAAAGGACTTGGTCTGCACAATATTCTGCTAGACACAGAGATTTTCCCAGAGCCGGACTCTCAGTTAGTGAGATACAGCAAAGCCGTCCCACAATTAAAGAAAACAAACAAGAAGCAAAGAGTCAGCTTTGTTTTGACCTGACTTTGCATGCAGCACCAGTCAAGGTGAGGGGAAAGGGTAAACATATTTTCTTGCTCCAGCAGTTCCCTTTATCTCAGTTATCTTTAGTCAAGTGAATTATCAGATTTATACCATCTGGTTTTCTATACTTAATTCCTGACAAAGATTTTTTTACACCTTGATCCATCAGTTACACTCCAAACAAGAAAACGTTTTCACATAATTGCTGCTCAAGCAGATACGCTATCAATCCCAATGTGACTTTTGAGTCTTTTAGGCAGGTTTATAATTTTAACTTCTTAGAAAAATGTGAATGTTCTTCACAAGCTTCAGTTCTCAACCATCAAGATTTATCCATCCTTTACATAACCTACATCTCAGGGGTATTTGTGTTTGTTTTGTTTTGTTTTAGACCAGAGTACCAACCCAAGCCATTAAATGATGTTCACTCCAAGCCAGTAAATGATCTCATTTCATACACACATTCTCTATCTGGGTTGAAGTCCTAAAAGGCCAGTACACCATACAATTTCCTGCAGAAGAAAACCTCTGAAGTGAGTCAGGCTGACAAGGAACACAGATTAGACTTGGCAAAATGTTCACACAGACTCAGCCAAATTGGCTGTTTCTGATTTCTAATGACACCAAAATCACGTTTGAGCCACTCCAGTTTTACATATCATAATCCCAAGGAAGCAAACCTGTTTCTTTTCCAGACCGATTCCTTCACATAGTACCAATAACCAGCTGATCTACATTAAGTCCTTACTGAGATGTCGTAGGTATTACATGTAACATGGCACTGACACATAGCTGTTCAACAGTTCTGCAAGAAACACCAAAAAGCCACTGCAATTATAATTCTTGCTGAAAAACAAAATTATAAAACAATGACAAAGAATTAAAGAAGATTAATATTTGCAAAATATGACCACGTTGTTTTTAAATTAATTCTACTTCACGTAAATCAAATATTCTCCACATGAAAGAGGAAACTTAAGACATGATTTAGACACATTGCAGTTCTCTTCAGGATAACCCTAAAAACTATGGGAAGGGGTGCACTGCAGGCAAATCAGTTTCAAGTTAATACTTTACAATTTGTGGCAAAAATAAAACAAAATCCATGCAAGTGTGTTCCACTACAACTGTGAATAAACCAACAGAAATTCAAATAGAACTAGACACACAAGAAAACAATCTAATTACAGATGATGGTAACGATTTTAGCCTAATGGAGACCAATTAAAAATACCTACAGCCCCACTGAAAACAAGCCAAGCACACAATTCACTTCATTCCAGTTTTTGTAGTTGAATTTATTAGCTTGCAATACAAAAGGATTGAATTAACAGTGTGCTTTTATACCATCAAGTGATTCCACTGGCCAAGGATGAAAGATACCAAACCATTTCTTTAAAAAATATATGTTAAAAAAAACAAACCAGACAGAAAATTATCAGAAAAGTTTGTCTCTGTGCTCTCAGTACTGTCTGTTACGTTGACCCAATTATGGTGTTGCAAATATTTACTCTTTTTTTATATATATGTTGTTGCTTCGTGTATTTACACTTCACCTTCTTTTCCTTTGAAATTAAAGTGATCTAACTTGTACTGTTTCAGAATGGAGAAGGGAAACCTTCACATTTTGGAATCTTAAAACAGCACTTCTGTAGTTTGAGACCTCTGGTATGGATCAAGCAAAGGATGTGTGATCTCAGCCTCTGCCAACTTAATTTCTGAAGGCTTGCTTTATCTTCTTACTCTTTGGTTGCTCTTCTAAGTGAACACAAGAGGGCACAACTCCTGTGCTGTCTCAGATTTTATTTGTCCTACTTGCAAACCATCCCCCTGTAGAAAGCTTGCATGTCAAGATAAGGCAAAGCAACAGATCAGAAATCTTAAAGTGAGTGCAATTTCACCTACTCTATTAAAACTGAAATACTGCTGGTAAAAGAACACAAGATTAATGTGCTGCAAACATAAATCTGAGTCTTGAAAAGAAACATGTAGCGCATGTTAAAATCTCAATTTCAGGAAATCAGAGCCTGAATTAATTAACACATGAAGATCCTGAATATAAAGCATCCTGGAAAAGGACATGTGGAACAATTTGGGAAAAGGATAAACCAGGTAAGCACGGGGGACAAAATGCAGGGCTTTTCACTGCATTAACTCTGTGCAACAGGAAAACACCTTGTTCAGAAAAGCAGAGCAGCAATACAGGCAGCCCATGCCATTTTACTGAGCTAGGCAGTGCAATATATAAACTCTCACACCTGCCTTCAGAGCAACAAAGTCCATGAATTTGCCTGCCCAAGAATGGTGCTTTTACAACACGCAGTAATGCCAGCAGGAAAAGCAAACAAATTCTGCTTTTTGACCGTACTGGCATTTCATGTAAGCAAACCATTCTGTCTTCTTGGTTTAACACCACCTGTCTTCATGGCAAAGGTGAAGCCTACAGAAATCTGCTGAGAGGTCTGGATGAGAAAGATTTAACCTGAATAGCAGCTCACGAGATACACAGAAATGAAATATAGGGACTGACATCAACTCTTCACAAGAAATCTGTTGTTCTAAAGAGGACTACGGTGTACAGGTGTGGTTAGAGCATAGATTCAGTACACATTCGGTAGGTTTTTGGGATGCATCAAATCCTAAAAACAGCTTTGGCTACAAGACTTTATCCTTCTTTAATCATTGATCTTTGCACTCTGCTTTTACAGAATAAATACTTTGCTTTTCTTAATAAACTTAAAAAGCAGTAATTGGACTGGAAAGACGCTCCTGCCAGGTCACTACCATCAGTGCTGCATCTGGCAGCATGATTTAGGTCATGGCAGGGCATAAACACGGTGACGTTCAGCATCAAGATGTTTGGCTGAAGGTGCTCAGGCATGTCTGAAACTCCACCTTCGTCATCACACCTCAAAACCCTGTCCTGCCCTCAGGATGTCCATATCCTATATGGGATACAGATGGCCTGCTCACTTTTCTTTGAAAGTAAGTACAAGTGAAAACCAGTGGGTGCTCTAACAGTCACCTAAGTGTCCAAAATAGCAAGAGCCCTGAGTGCAACCGGCTCAGTGGAAGAAGTTCAAAACACCTTTCACCTTCCACAGAACACACAGAACAGCAGGCTGCACAGTAGGGAAGAGAGCTCCTGGATCACCCAGCCACTGAACACACACAGGCTCTGATCACCAAAACACTGACTCCTGGCTTATGTCTACCTTCTACCTGCTCTTGTTTTATAGCACGATAAAAGAAGAGCATCTACCGTGAACTCAAGGGTGAAAAGAAAACAAATCCTTTTACATGCAGCATGAATGAAAGAAAGCATCACTGCAGGGCGTGTGTCAAATGTCCCTGGTCACTGTCTATCAACACAGAGTCAGCCTTCACTATGAAGTGCTTGGTTTTTTTGTAAAAGTCCAGAAAAACTCCATAAAAATGAAAAAATAAATGAAATCTAAAATAGTTCTTCAAAATGAAGGGGGAAAAAAATTCTAGCATGTCCAGAGTGGAGTGCAAGAAGAAAAAAACTTCATGGAAATAGAGCCTAATATAGAGAGAAAGGAATACACACATCGTTAAGACAAAAAAATATGTCCCTACTTCTAAGTTACTGCAAGTAGCGTATAATATTAAGTAAAATCATCTTACAAGATCAAAACTGCTTTTTAAGGATTACAAACAGAATAAGAGGGAAATATATCCACTCGCTATTGCCTTCTTCGGTAAGGTGATAGAAATCTGTCATATCAGCAGAATTAGTTTTTTCTTATTTTCATAAATAATCATTTCAGCAGTAGTAAGAGGCTCTAAAAGACAGAGAAGATCACGCATGGGTCTACATCGGATTTTGTTCCATCCTCTGAAACGCTATATGTTATTGCACACGTGTTTGTTTTTATCTGTCAGTGTGGTTTATTGTTAGGGAAGTGTAGTATCAGCTGTCTCTTCCCTGCCATCAAAGCTACTTCATTAAAGTTAATAGTGTTTGACTTCCAGAGGATCTTTTACCAAGGTAACACACAAAACTTCTGCTCGTCATTATTTTTCCAACAGGAAAGACACCAAATGGGTGCAAGGTCCCCTTTATCTAAAATAATAAAAATTTTAAAAATCCACTGAATTAATCCATTGAAAGCATTTAAGCATTCAACTTGCATTTGCTAAATTACTTTTGCAGTGAGCAACCATGCCCCAGATGTTAACAGCACGCCGTCAGATGGCAGCCTGCACTGTAGCAACAAAAACCTGCTTTGGGTTGTGGAGGGATCCCACACCAAGGCTCCCCTATGACTGCGTGAGTCTGCATCGCTGTCTGTTCACCACTGCTGCCCAATGGGTGCGACTCCTGCCATAGTTGGCACTCTGATCTAAAGAATGTTCGGAGAATATCAAGCTGTTTTCAGCCACAATTTATGCTTGGTTTTAACTAATTATTATTTGACAAGTATTTGATAAGACCTATAATCTTAAAAACAACATTTCTGGAAACATCTTCCTTCTTTCCATGGCATCGCGAGCTTTGCTATTTAGGTCTACATCTCTCCTCATCCTTATTTTCTGTAAAATCATCTGACTTCAGGAACGTGGGTTCTCCCCAAAAACATTATTGCTGAACAACAACAGAACTGGCAGCAAATGTTATTGCTTTTAACCATAAAGTACTAATTCTGTGAACATCATTCTACCAGCGAAAATATACGCATCGATGACAGAATTGCAGGAACATAACCAAACGTCATAAAACTTTATGTTGGTAAATGTTTATGTTTCAAAGCTGTTTACATAGATTAAATGCTGCTGTTTTAAATAATAATAAAAAAAAATGTTTGTTTTCATAAAGCCACTTAGGGATTGAGTGTATGGGTTTCAGTGTAATACACATTTATCCTATTAAAGCACGTAAAGACATAACACAGTCATCAGAAACTTGATGGTCATGATTCCCTCCATGTGAAATTACCGAATGCAACTAGGCTGAAAGGAAACCACTTCAGCGTACAGCATGAATCCTCAATAAAAGCTTCAAAAGGAGTGCAAAAGAATATACTTCTAGACGAAGCCCACGAACGTTAAGGTATATAAACAGAACGCTCAGTTGCTAGCACAAGGGGGAGCAGTTGGGTAATGTTAACAGAGCTTGGGACCCTACCTAAGGTTTCAGATAGGAGTTTACAGAAGTGCTTACAGGCTGCCCCAGCCAACTGCACAGATAGCGCGTTCCAGAAGCAAACAAACTCACCAGCAATCATCTACTGAGTAACAAAAGCCTGCTTCATCAAAAGCCCCTCTATATGCACACTCCAAAATACAGCCTTGGCGACTTCATCGTGCTGTCCTGTCCAATGTTTGCAGCTGTTTTCTAAAAAGCAAGAAGAGAAATTATGCTCACAATCTGGTTGTTGTTCCCTCGAGTCACAATAAGCAACCATTTGTGGGAAGGAGGGAACTTCTATACAATGATTTATTTTTGGTAATACAGCAACACTGCAAATTAAGTAAATTACAAGGCATCAGGGTATCATCTAAGTCTCTCTGCAGTCCTGCATTTCAATTCAAGTATTATAGAAAAACAAGAAAAACCCCAAAAAACAAAACCCACCAGATCTGAACCGTTCCTCCATTCTGAGGGAACTAGTAAGGTGCAATACACACTGAAATACGCTGAAATGCATTTGTAAGTCATCAACCCTTCTAAACTTTGTTGTTTAGCTGACAAAATAGATCCTTACCAAAAAACTTGGAGAGAGATCTCCAACCCAAGTTCACTGTCACGAGTTACTTTGATGTTCTTCCAGATGAATACAGCTGTAGCACTTCCTGTGTTACTGCAGGCATCCTGCTGTCTGGAAACCACCTTCCCAAACAGGCAGGCCTGTAGGCTCCTTCAGAACACTGCTGAAAACATCCACCTTCTGTCTGTGAGCAGGAATCACTGTCGCTACCGTTAAACGCTATTTCAAACATAAACTTCAGAATTAATTATAGTGATAGAAGAGGTAAATTTTCACACTTCAGTGTCAAATGCGACAAAAACTGAAAAAAATCATCAGGCAGACGTACAGGCTTGAAGGAATGAAGAAGATCTCATTTGTAATTCAGGTTTTCAATCAATACTTGCTTTGCGTGTATAGATAAACAAATTTGCACCACTAGTGCATCCAAGAAATAAGCCTTGCTTCTCTTAGAAAGCAAATGGCAAAACACCAGACAGCAAATATTCTTACAAGTGCTTACTCCATTCTAAAAACGACATTCTAAAAGAAACCCAAACGCTCCAATCCCCACCCAAATTCCACAGAAGCCAGTGTGAATCCAGTGAGAGCCTGATGGAGTACATGGTACTGCTCACCACAGAGTAGACCACCATCCAGCAACCTATCCATCGCTATTTTGAAAGCCACCAAAATGCTACAACCTGATACTCAAGTTGGATATGATAAAAAAAAGAAAAAAAAAGCAAACAACACTGAAAAGCCCACCAAAATAGTAAAGAAGAGGATAAGCACTTTTTTCATAGAACCGCAGAATGGTTTGAGTTGGAAGAGACCCTTAAAGGTCACCTAGTCCAACATTCCTGCAATGAGCAGGGGCACGTACAGCTCCATCAGGTGCTCAGAGCCCGTCCAGCCTGACCTCGGGGGTCTCCAGGGATGGGGCATTCACCTCTCTGGGCAACCTGTGCCAGAGCCTCACCACCCTTGTTGTAAAAAACTTCTTCCTTATATCCAGTCTAAAACTCTGTTTTATTTCTCCTTATTATCAGCCTTAAGTTTTTTCAGAAACTGAAAGGACTACTCGAGCCAAACTAAACTATGACAACACCCACAAACCCTTTCAACTCCTCAGATTTGCTGGAGTTACTTTGACCAGCTGAGAACACCATGATCACCATGAAAGAAATGCAAGGAAATCCCTTCAGCACAGCAAAGTCCGAACCACGGGGCCAATAAATCAGCCATCCAGTTTAATTAAAAAGAATATTTTTAGTGGAATCACTCCAAAAACATGACAGTGAGGCCATTTCCATCCCCGCGGCCCCATGCTGCCCGCCTGCCAACAGCCACACCAACGTTCTTATCCTTCAAAGGTGCATTTTAAGGAAAACAGCCTTGCATTTGACCTCGCTACATCAGGAAAATGCTATAATCAGAAGGAGAGCCCTTTTCTTTTAACGGATAGTTTGTTCTAAATAGATGGTGGGCCGATACATACATAAAAATGAGCATGTTCCAAACCAGGGGCGTTTCAAGATATACTTTAGTACACGGCACATCAAACTGCAACAAAGATGGCTTGATGAAACCAGATCATAAAGCAGCGCTGACATCCCAGATGTGCCTACACAGGAAAACAACACTTGTTTTTATCTCCACTAGATGTAAGGAAGTAGATAGTCTCTGTGCTGTCACCGGATCCAAGGCCAGTTTAGCTGACAGCATGAGGCAGATCCATAATTTAAAGAGAAGAAATTGTTAGATAATCACGCACTATGTGTATCCCAGTGAAAGATTTGTAGAAGCTGAGGAGAAATCAGGTTGGGTATCAGAGGAAGCTTGTCTTTCATGGAAGTATTAGCCCTGGGCCAGTTATTAAAAGGGCCTCTGGAGTGTATTCATAAAAAGAGGGAAGGATTTCAAAGGTAACTCAGCACAACAAACAGCCGAGCAGGAACAACTTCGTGTATCTGCCAAGAGGAATATGGCTAATGCTCAAAAATTCAAAAAAGAAAAAAAAAAAAAAAAAAAAAAAAAGCAGAAACATGATAAGAATAGAAAGGATGTTCATTTTCAAGCAGGAGATAAGAAATGGATTAAAGTTCATTCTCAGAATAGTGCAGAGAAAGATTTTATTGCTACACTAGCCCCAAACCAGAAGATTCCTTACTGAGTTATTTAAGTAATAGGGTAAACTGAACTGCTTGCTGTTCTTAGAGTGTGCTGCTGTGGGCTGTAAATCCTGGCACGCTTACACTTCTGGGGATTCTGTCAGCCTTTATTCTTCTGGAGTTCGGGTAGAATCCAGCTTTTGTATTTTTTATGTTTCCATCTCTGATCTTATCTACGTGGACACTCTATTAACCCATTCTTTTGTGTTCTTTACCTCTGGCGTTCAGTTTTTAGCTCTCCCTCAAGAAAATCAAATGACCATGAAAAGGGTGGTAACCGTGTAGCTAATCCTTCACGTACAACTGATGTTAACATTCTTTCCTTTTTCTATTAAAGACATATAAATTCCATCCCTGTACCTCTTGGCAGAATGATGAGCACTAGTTGATAAGCTGGAGAGGGCAAACCAAAAGGAGAGGGGCTGGAAAACAGAAGTCAGTTGAAAGAAGGGTTTACCCTGCTTCTGATCAGCACGGCACAGCCTGCAATATTCACTGGAAAAACAGCAAAAAAATAATTTCACAAAGCTTGTGTCGTCAGCAAAGCACAGCAGGGAAAAAGGACTAGGAACAATATCAGTAATGAAGGAACAAGCAAAGCTATGCATGATATTCAAGCTAGGGAAAGAAAGTTACTGAAGTAACTTGAAAACTTTTGTGGGAATATATTTTCTTACAGAGCTGGCAAGAAAGCAGTCTGCAAGTAAACATTTAGCCTTCAGATGTGATTTAGGACTCACAAAATGGACAGCGTGAGTGTATAGAGTCCATTATTCAAAACAGGAATGAGTATGAGTGATCTTTTGCTGGTCCTGTAATCACCATTTGACAGAAACATTGAAGATTCACATACTGAGTCTCAGTTTCAGCTTGGTTTTGGCTTTCCCCGTGTCCTTGGGCAAATCACTAGATCTTGGCAGGTCTCTTTCTTGTTCTGCAGTAGGAACCTGTTGATATTTCCCTTTGCCCATTCTCTGTCCGGTCAGGCAATAAACACCTCAGAACGAGGGCAGCCTCTTGCATAAAACTGCTACGGTAGTAAAAATAATGACTTCTGAGTTTTTCAGACTGTAAACTCGTGATTTATTCAGGAATAGTAACTGAGTTTGAAAGGCTTCGTGGCGTTTCCCGAAATGTTAATAATTACTGCCTATGGGGATAAGCCAGAATTCGACAGCAGTACACTGTCAGGCTATGGAAATGTTTTTGGTTAGTTATGCATGGAAAGGAACGGCAGAACTTTCTAAAGTCCCTCTTGTCCTACTGTTTCATTCATATTTTTCTCCCACTCCCAACTTCACTTCTTTTTCCATTTTGCTTCTTCTACTTTGAATAGCTTCCCATCTGCCACATGCCAAATCTCCTTTAGATCCCTCCTTAAAACCTACTTCCTTCACATAACCTACTTATGCTGATATTTTCACCACGACATCTCCATTCATTCCCCATCTGAACTATTGTCCCATAAATCATATTTGTCTTGCTTAGATTGTCAGCGCTAAACATAAAGCATGTCCCGGATATTCTAGCAGTCATTCCTAGTCTGCTGCCACATGAATGATAGCACGGTCTTGTATCAATTTCTGTACATTTCCCAGCAGGAAAGAGGAGAAAAAAAATAATTCAAAGAGCTTCACAACAGCCCTGAAGGCTTGTCTGTATTACACAGCTGGGAACAAACATTTCTTCCTCCTCTGAACTACAGCTCACATCATTATTAGATAACCAAAGGTTAAATATAACTAACAAATGTTTGTTCCTATTGCACGTGACAGTTCTTTATACATATACGAGTATCTTAGCAGATACTGAAATATACCTTCCTTCTGAACATGTATCTCTCAAATGACTCAGTATCTGAACCTTAATGGAAAACATAATTGTTAGCCCTTAGCAGTCAGCAACAAGAAATCCATTGCTTAAAATTTGACGAGAAAGATCTGTGAACGGTTTTGAAAAAGAACTTTGTCAGGTCATATTTAGTCAACAACTCTCTTTTTTGATTGTGAAGATTAATGTTTTTTCCATTAAACTTATGCCAAAACTTTGACTCTCTGGAAATAAAACATTAGTTTAAAGAGCTACTCATTATCATTTGTTTTACAGTAAAAAATAAATGTAATGAATTAAGATATAAACCATTTTGTCACACAGCAGTATGTTAAAGAAGACATGGAAGGTGACCTGAATACAAATAGTTCGTACATGGTTGCCAAGTTCCCAACTACTGTGACGACTGCACAGATCCCATGGAAAGACAGGAGTTTCACTTGCTCAGACTGTTCATTTTGGTTATCTTTCCTCTGTGAAGGAGAAATTAGGATGCTTACCTTGTACAAACGTAGTGATGACTGGCTGTCATTTTCATCACCTGCAGTGTGCAGAACCCTCTCTTATATATTACCCCCCACTGGCCTAACGTCAGCACAGGCATGGATGCACGCCCAGTGGGACCTTCTGGGACCCACTTAGACATGTGAGTAAAAATTTCTCATATGCATAGGAGATTTCAGAATAAGTCCCAGTATGGGGCAGCTGCAAAGGAATGTCCACTTCTTAGATGTCCTTCTGCAACTTCAGTATGTATTGCCGCTTATTCGAAACAGCAGATCCTGAGATAGTCTTCTTGCATGCCAAGACCATTCCCGCGTGTTAGAAACAAAACTTGGGAGGTTCCAAGTATTTCTGAGAACTTACAACTGGAAAGGGATCGCATCCAGCGTCCTGCAGTATAAATCCACACTTGTTTGATATCAAAGTATTAATCTAACTTTGAAAATCTCCATTAAAAATCTAGACGAGACAGGCAAAAGAATATATAGCGGTAATCTGTGTATTTTTTAATAATATTAACTAGAGCGTCAAAAAATCACACCAGGGATTGTTGCAGATTTTGCAAATCCTTACCTACAAATTGTCCTTTCTCTCCCAGAAAATGCTGTGGTCGTCGGCTGTTTTCCTGTCATGCAATTCAGTAGGATGTAACTCACATTATACTGCAATTAGGGTTTTATTCTCTGTTTTGGTTTGTGAAACAGTGTCTTGGTCACCCTTGCTCTCAGACCGTAATATTTTTACAGATGTTTCTTTTGTCACAAAGTATTTTAGACTCATTCTTAACCTACGGAGATGTGGAACTGGTATTCTTGGCTTCAGGGACACTAAGATGACAAAGCTGGAAAAGAGTTGGCAGGTTGTGCCCTTGCAAATGGGGACAGATGTTTTGCAAAGGCTGAGAAGCGAAGGAATCTGCAGAATTCCAGAATCCCAGAGAATGTATTGCTTCTGCCACCTCTAAAATACCGACACTTTGATGTGTGTCCCATTTCCCTCATTCGTCAGCACTGTGAATTTTGGAAGCATTGATTCTGGTTCTGCAATATGAAATACTTTGAAAAGGTTGTCATTCTTCAGGGGAGAAATGAGTACTTTAAGAAAACATTACCTTCCCTTTCAGAAAACAATATATTTTCAACATGTTCCCGCTTGACTACTTAAAAATGGTAGTCAGAATTTCTAGTTACTGCACATAATGTGGGCATAAAATAAAAACAAACCACCCCTGGATTCTTAAGCTGGCTGCCTTTTGCTCCACGTCAAAAAGTTCTCATCCTTCCTCACGCCAGCTTTTCAAGTTCATTTGGATCTTAATGTTTACAAGAGAAACTTTTCATACTTTTCACATCAGAGCAGACAATAATTGCTCAGGTACCTCTGTGAGAGCTCACCACCTTCATTTCAGTCTCTCAGGTTATAATTCAGGAATGCACTTGAGCAAATCCATCACTTTTTAGCAGTGCGTAGACTACACAGATACTCAGCTGTATTCTGAATGGGAATGTTTTCTTACAGATCATAGACTTGGAACCTATTCAATACTTATTTTCATGCAGCACAAGAATTATATTTCATCTTTTCAGGGTTAACTGTTCCAGGAATTAAAAACGATAGGAAACGCACTGCTTATAAGTAAGTTTGCTGCAGACAGCTGTAGGAACAGGTTCCTTTAAGGAGTATTTTTACATCCCCATTTTTGAAAGTCAGACTGCTCTTGAATGTATGAGTAAAAAACAGCAGTTACCTGAATGCAGGCATTACAAAGCAGGAAACTGGGAGCTGAGAACCAATTCTAAAGAGACCTATTCCTGCCTCAAGGAGATGGCACTTTGTTAAATTACCTCTGATGTTCAAATAGCCTGAACCCTCCTGAGTGCCACTGCTGTTGGGAACCTGGCACTGCTGGTGCAGCGCACAGTTGAACCCCATCTGTGCTGCACGTGGGTGAGATATGCTTGTCTGCATTTCAGAAATCAGCATACTTCTACAAAAATAACCATGGCTGTCATCTGGTGTCAGCTCCACAGCATAATGCAGTGATTTACACACTGGTTACAGCAAAGAGTTTTAGAATCCATATCACTCACTGTGACAACATTCAGACTTCAGAGAAGTCAAAGCACCGTATGTCCAAGGGATATTATACCAACAACAGTTTTAATTTCTTACTTAATTTGATAAATTCTACCCTTGTCAAAACTACTCTGCCTGGCCTAGTGGTTGGCCACCCCGCACATAGCAGGAGGGTTGAAACTAGATGATCATTGTGGTCATTTTCAACCCAGGCCATTCTATGGTTCTACGATTCTATACTCCACATCGCCTCAGGATTTCCAGTCTGCCTGTGAAGTCCAGACTTAGTATCCCAGCAGTCTGTTTTGGCCTGCTACGTGACACAAAAAGTACGTCTAATAACTGATGAGCAATAGGTTGTTTTTATAGCAGTGTGGTTCTGTACACATGCCTTCCTCCAGCATCCCTTCCCTATTCCCAGAACGGAGACAGAGACACTCAGAAGTCACAGATTATTATATTACATCAGAGACCCTCATTAAATCACAGCAGACACCGTTATCTTTTGTATCCATCAAACCATGAAAGGTTACCTGAGTTACTAAAAAATTCCAGGCGTGTCTTCTTAATAAACAACAGTATAGTGATTAATTACTAAAAGAATCTGGTGCTTTAGGAGCAGCTTTAATTTGGAAAGTTTAACATACTCATTTACCAGACAACTGAACTCTCCACTTCTCACTTTCTCAGGTCACCTGCAAGTACGAAAGATTTATGTGAGCAAGAAATATTGTTACTTTTTAACGTGGTGGTGTTTTTTTAAGCAACATATCTCAGATAGAGAAGTAGCCCCACGATGCATACAAAGAAAGAGACTTTGCTTTGAGAGGATTTGGTATGAACTGGGTCACAAAGGCAATTAAAAGTCGTAAACCAGATGTATTATGTCTGTTCAATCCTTTTCATTTGTGTCAACGGGTGAAATCGTAGCATGGTACGCCCTGGTTCATTTTGTCATTTTAAAACTAGAAGCGATGTAAACAGAAAAGCAGCTCTTCTTGTGAAGGGCACTCATACTATCCCACCGTGTGATACATTTGAACCATTTTTAAGGATTCTGATCGTGTAGTAGCAATCATTCAGTAGTTTGGATTCACATTAACTGTGATTCATTTTCTTCTGTATCCCACAGCACCCTCGCACAGGGTGAAATTTATGTAAATAAATTACACCGTTAATGCTGTCTTTTCGTTCACCTGTGGAATGCTTCATACGAATGAGTGGTTCACGTAAAATACACATTTAAGTTTCATGGGACTGAGCTGGACTGAATATGCTTTCTGCTTCCATGGAAGACCAGTATAAACACAGTGAAATTAGTAAATCATGCATGTGGTTGCTTAGTAAGGAGTCACTCCAGTTAATTATATTCCTGTTGGTTTTGGCAAATAACTAATGCGACAATATTTACTCTAGTTTAATAAGCTGAAGCAAGCCCTGAGACTCTTCAAAATCACACTCCTTAGAGCGCAAAAACTGTGAAGACTGCAGAATGACAGTTTGGCTTGAAAATACGTTCATTGCTTATTTGCCAAATTTCCTGCAAGCAGAAAAGGATTTGCTACTCAGTGAGGTACCTGTATAGGTAATTGCTGGGGGAGATGTTGCAATACCTTGGCGGTACTGACCAGCTGGTACTGTGACATCATTCCTAAACAAATGCCTTCTTTGATAGCACTGGGGGAAAGGGAACAAGAGTCTCTTTGGTCTCCTTGCTACCTAACAGGGTCAGTACTGCTGATTATAAAACTAGCTGACGCATCCCCTTCTCCGCTCCAGTCCCAAAAATCCACCGTGTCTGGCTGCCCAGAAGATTTTTTACATAGTATACTACGGCATAGCAGTGTTACCCCCATTGCTTCAGGTCTCCTGAATTCCCAGTGACACCAGCCCTGAGGCAGAACTAATCGAAATGGTTAAAAAATGCCATGACTGCCCCTCAGAAGTTCACCTTCGTTAGCCATCCCATTCTCATTTCACCTGGCCTTGTTTGGGTCATATTTGTGTTCTCGTCGGTACCTGTGAGACCTTCTCATTCTGCACATTGCTGGGGGTGACGGGGAGGAGAATGCCATACGTCATCCCTAAGCAACTTGATTTCCACAGCCAGACAGAGACGTGCCTGTAATTTACTTGATACTGTCAGTGCTTTCTGTGAGAGGAAATTGTTGGGCCACTGGAAGTTATTTATTTTCTACTGTATTTTATTAGGTTATTTCCTGTTTTTCTTCCTGTTCCTTTGCTCTGTCTAATTTGGCAGATTGATTTTCTTCTTGTACTTTCACTCTTCCTAGATTGTTCTCCCTGTCCTATTCACCATCCACTTTTCTAAAGTAGATGATTTTCCAATTTTCTTGGTCATCAGTTTAACATTTGAAAGTAGACTTAACCAAGGATCTCAACCTTAAAAATGCAGATAAAGATTTTCAGCTAATTTAAACCTTCAAGCTTGCCATAGGAGTTAAACTGAAATATAGAAAACAGTCGTTTCATCTGTTTGGGTTTTTTTTTTTTGGTTGGGTTTTTTTTTCAGATTTATTTTTTCTTTATATTTTATTATCTTTATATTTCATTTTCCCCAACCTTATGCTAGCCCTTGTTTGTTCTTGTTCCTGTAAAACTGCTCATCAAATCACAAAAATTAACCTGTTCCACATAAAACAATTAAAGAAGATGATTTGCAAAAATCCCATCATTACAAAACCCAAACAAGAAAGACTCATCTATTTTAAATGCGTATTTAATAGCAACTGGTCACGAGCCATCAAAACTGGAGAAGGAAAGCCCTAACATTGCTTTTCTAATCAGTTTCTAAAACATTATCTCAGTTTCAGCATTTGTTAACTAAGCACAAATTTGAGAGCACTGAGGGGAAGCAATACACTCAACGCAGATTATAGAGTCAAGAATATGCTGATCCTAAAGGCACTGAAAAACTATTTTTTATGCCAAGAAAGAAAAAAAGTCTTGGGGTATGACCTGGAAATTTGAACACTTGAAGAACAAGGGTTCAGCGTTCTTTTATTTTCCATTTTTGGCACACTCCATTCACTCCAATTTACTGCTCATGCACTTGGACACAGATTCAACTGTCTCCTGTATCCAAGGATAATGACCTACCACTCCAGTGATTTAGTAAACCTCAACTCTGTTCAACTACTCAATCAGTGATGGGCTAATCCCTTAATGGCCATTTGTGTCTTTCCAGTGCATCCTAAGGAGTTCTGCAACACTCTGATTCTGCTGCACAGACTTAGATGCACTCCTTCCGCCCTCGTTATCTTATCAGGTAGCTAATTCCCACAAATGATCATGCAGTTTCAAGTTTAAGATGAAATTGCAATCGAATCATAAATTTGTCACTCTTGAGACAGCTGTAAAGTCAGTAAAATCTTGATCAAGTGGGGATTAGTCACTGGATTGAACAATTAAGACCTGTGAGTGCATCTGGCCCTCTGTCAGAGACATGTTTATTGATAAAAAAAAAAAGTTTATGTAGAGGTTTAAAATGTTATTAATTCTTAAGTGGGGTATAATCCTTTATCTAGAATATTGTGACACATGGCTAGCTATCCCGCTAACGCCTTGTTCAGCTCAATTGACTATTTAAACAGAACCTTTTGAAATAAGGATGACCGTGAGTATTTTTCAAATACCAGAGCAGAGTGCAGATGGAGATATCATCTGCAAAAATTTCTTGCTTCCATATTATTTTGGAGTCAGTAAAGAAGACCCTTTCAGATTACCTAGTTATGTTTCTATTAAAACGTTCGTATATATTAAGAGATATATCTCCTCCTGAAGAAGAAAGTTTCCCACAAAGAACTGGCACATACACACATATCTGAGCCCTAATTTGAAAAAAAAGATAAGGTAAAATTGGATATTTGAATGCTTGTTATGGGCTGCTCATTACATAATGGAAACAAATAGAGAAGATAAGCACTTCCGGCAAGGTAGTGACCCCAGTCCAAAGATCTCTTTAGTAGAGATTTTTCCCATTCAATTATGCATCCATGTTTTACCATGATCTATTGTTGACAGTTTATTGTAGGAAATACGAGATTTCCTAAACATGAAGCGTTGCTGTTCCATGGCTGTAAATGTCAACCCTTTTGTATGTTGAAAATTGAGATAGATAGTTTCTTAAATACAAATACAGACAGATTTAGATTCTGCCTACTTCTATATTTTGTCAGCTACAGAGATTTAATTGTGTTGTCATGCTGCTGTGAACAGAAATTTGGAGATTTTGCTGAGATTTGACTAGTAAATTAATACTAAAGGATTTCAGGTGAATTTCACTGGTACCATGAGTAAGCGCAGTCATGCTACCTGACACATTCAGTGCGTATGAACTCTGTGACAGTTCACTAAGTGATCTAGACACATCTGTGTCCATGACAAGGGAACAGCAGGCCGACAGCTCCACCGGCCCAAAAAGGAAAAGGGAGAGGGTAGGGAGATGGGAACTGGGCCGAAAAACAGAACAGTGGCAACAATCTGAGGAGAAACAAACTAATTTACTAAATATGGTACCGGAATGCAAGATAACACAATATAATACAACATAATTGGAATTGAGGCTAATAAATCAAATAAAATGAGGGACAGTCAGTGTCCAAAACTGAAAGACCTACTCTGATTCGAAAGCAAAAGGGCTGGGGAGTATACCCACACACTGCCAGGCAGCGAGAGAGAGAGTCCTGTGGGTCCTTGTGGGTCTTATGTTCCCCTCCAAACACAAGACCTCTGGGATATGTAGCTACCTTCCAAGAGACAGGTATTCAGAAAATCAGCAGTCCATGGAAGTGGGGCATTAGCTCTTTAACTCCCAGTGCTTTACATGATGTTGTGATGTGGAATACCGATAACAAAAATCATAAAATCAGTACATCCCACCCCTTATTCCACATCGCTACATTATGCTTAATATATACATACATACAAGCAACAGTAATTAACATGCATTATGTACACATACCTATATACATATATATACATGGAATTACTGACTGCGCTCCCCCAATATCAAATTCTCTTGTGATACACACTTAACATCTTTCTGCATCACCCACCATGTGGGCCCAGATCCCTGTGCAAAAACAGTTCCATGGAGAAGTTTACCCTTTCCAGAGGCTGGGAGAACCCATACTGCTTTTCCCAACACGGGACTTAATCTCCCTCTACAGTATGTAGGGAGCTGAATTGGGCAGGACCATTGCAATTGACAGATCCTCAAGTGTTGACCAACCAGGTGGCTTCTGCAAACTGCTTCTCCCAATGCTTAAATGTTCCACCTCCCATTGCTTGAAAGCAAGTAATTGCTTGAGGCAAGTGATGGGTCAGCTGTGGGAGCACAGGTGAAGGTAATTCAGTTGTGCTCCCAGAAGGTGTGGAGCTTGACTCCACCTCTCCTAGATCCCATTTAAGGGCTGACCACCACTAAGGCAGCATCACTTTTGGGGATTGCTCCTGTGTGGAGTTCTTTGTGGTGAGCATCTGTCTTAACTGTGTTGATGTAACTGTGTGGGCCTCAGTGTTATGTAACCTCTGTCTATCCACCTATTACAACCTTGTATAATTCCAACTATACACAATGCTCTTATGATTTTCCTTAATCCTCTCCATATTCCTTGCTAGTCATCATTCTCTGGTTTTGGAGAAGGCTTCTTCCACAAAACACAAATGGAGAAGGTAGGTGGAGATGCTAGGGATTGAACCTGGGGCCATCATACATGCAAAGCATGCGCTCTACCATTGAGCTACATCCCTAGCCAGGTAAGCAGCTCCTAATAACTGATGGAAAAGTTAGTTACTTATTAAAAGTGACTGTTTAAAGTAATATATTAATTTAATATGTAAATATAGTATATAATATTATATATCAAGTATAATGGTATTCATTTATTATAAACATAATTATATATATTTTTATAATGATATAATTATATATATATATATATAAAAGAAAAGGAAAAAGAAAAAACTCGAGCCATATAAACAGATATGGAACTTCAATGCTTCTGTGTAGTACTATGACACTGCTTTGTTTACAGCAGCATTGACCTTTTGCTCCCTAAGAAGTTTATTAACCATCTTGGTCTTTCTTTGTGTTGCTTTACTCATCAATAGAAAGTTGTACGGGGTTGATACTGATGAATGGCTATTTCAGAAAGTCAAGTTATCCTTGACTAGATGCAGATGGCCTAGTAAAAAATGAATGCTGCCAGCAGACATTGTCTTTATCAGTAGTAAAAGTTCAGCAGGGACTAGACTTCCTCATCTCTGGCCAGAGAAACCCAGCCTTCTGTTTCAGCACCGTATCACATATTGTCCTAATGAATTCTTGTAACACACTGCAGCCCAGATAAATACGCTTATATTAATGGGTTTTGGCAGTCTGGGGCATGGTACAGAATTGACACAAGTGTTTGGATTCTGCCTGAAGCAGACACTAGGAATTTACACAGCTTAGAAATATTAGACTGTTGTTATACGTTGTTTGTCCTGTGTGCTGACCTTCAGTATTGCATGCTGCAGTTCACTCTCACTAGACTGCCTTCCTACAGGGGAAGCACGCAGCATGCCATGCTGATGCCCTGCAGCTCAGGGCAGAGGGAGAAAGCAGCTCCGTCACTAGAAAGTTTCATCCATCCCGCAGCAGTACGAGCACTAATCTGAGATCCTATTTCTAGCAGCCCAATGGACGATACTCATTGCAGGTAGCTCAAATCCTGCTGCCATGTGGCCTTTCCTTTCTTTGATTCCATTAATCCTTCCTGCCAGTAATAGAAAGAAAGTGAGGGAAAGGAGCAGTGAGTGATTTACGGTGAACTCCTTTTTAGAGCATGAAGCGGCATTCTAGGCAACTGCAAGGACAGTAGAATCTTGGCCATTAAAGAAGGCCCCAGGCAATACCAGGGACAAACAGCAACCAGATTTTAAAAGCTGTAATTCTCAATAGCCACGCAGATCCACTTGGAGAAAAGGCTGCGAAAGAAGTAACAGGGCAATGCTCGGGATACTGAAACACTTTTTGAGCTGTGTTACATGATATTCTTCAGCTCCGGCTGCTGCTTTGCAAGCACTGTAACTTTCTGTTGCAAGTTAGGAAATTCCGTGTGGCTTAGCTATGCGGCGTTCCCAGAAATGTAGCAGTCTGATAAACAAGGAAACCTTCCAGGCTGAGCCACCTAGTGTTTGAAAATGAAAAAGCCTCCAAGTTCTTTGTTGGCCTGGATTTCTTAGCACGCAGCAGATAAAAAACCTCTTTATTTGCATTTACAACGTACCTTTGCTGTGGCACGAGGCCCATAACTTAAGCTAAAAAGCTCAATGATGTAGCTAAAAGTGTCAGAGACCTTTCCAGGAGGGAACATTAAGCAGATGCGTTTCCTAGTGCAAAAGTACTAGTAGAGCACATTCACAAGGACACACAGTTTCCCAGTAAACTCTGGGGCAGGATTTCTTTCCAGGCAATGAGGTTAATTATTTATTTATTTATTAAGTCGTGTTTTTCAACATTTCACTCAAATGAATGGGAGTTCTGGGGGCGTGAGTCAGAGGCGAATGAGACATAAAAAGAAACAGCCCGAAAATAACCACAGTTGTATTTCCCTCTTGCACCACCATGCTAAGGAGTTTCGGTGCCCTGTGGGACACCTACGGTCCCCAGCCCAAGGCCTGTCCGTGTTATGCGTGGCTTCCACAAGAATACCACCTTTCAGACCATCCTCAACACTCAGAGCCCTTTCAGGATTCAAAGCTGGCATTTCTGATTGGATTTCACACTCCATGAAAAAAACATACTTTAATTAATCGACGCTTTGGCTTATTTCCAGTGGCCACACTTATTTTAGTTCCTTCACCACTGTTATTTAAGAACCTCTCTGGGCTGGTGGAGCCACATCAGCTCATTGGTGCAGAGATGGTTTGATTTGGAAAGGACCTTAAAGATTATCTAGCTGATGGCCAAACCAAGCACTTAAAACCGGGCTTTATCACGTTGCTATTTGAAGCCACGGAAGTTCTGCCAGGATATTTTATGGGAATTGACAGAGGCTGTGCTGGCAACGTCAACATGAAAGCATGCAGCTTAGTACAAGCAGAGAAGAACATAATCTTTGTATATTTTGTCTTTGACTCATTTGAATCATATTCTAGCCAGCCCTGTTGTTTCCTATATTACAAGTAGTCTCTCATGAAAACTAAAAAAAAAAAAGAAAGTTGTGTTTTTGGGTTTTTTTTTCCCTTGTGGTGTCTCTGTATGAGCTCTGCACTGATAATTTACTGCAAAACATGCTGCTCAGGTAGGAGCTCCTCAAGAATCAGCTTTTTTAGCAAGTCTGCTGGGGCATCTCAGCAGTGAACCCGAAGGCAGCAGTTACAGCCACTGCACCTGAGAGTACACCCGTTGCTACCAGCCAGGCTCAGCTCCCTCTCAGACTGCTCTTCCAGCTTCCCATCACCCCTCATGGGGCACTGCAGACAGCCCTGGTACATCTGTCTCCCCAGAACACCCATAGCTACCCTGCTCCTCGCCTGCAAAGCTGGGCTTCGGAGCCCTCACCGAGCTATTGGCCCACCGTGCCTGTCCTCTGAGTTATCTCAGCTCTACCCCCGGTTTTGTCACTGTATCCTTCAATCCTCTCGCTCCCCATAAAAGTGTCTAGCTGTCTCTTAAACTCACTTTACCATTTGCTTCTTTGACCTCACTTGGCAACTTATCCTTGTGTTTATTATTTGAGGTGGAATAGTTCTGGCTGCATTCCTGGTTTTACTCTTAATTGTCTAATTTTTAGAACGGTGTCAGTGGGGTTGGGTTTGGGGTTTGTTTTGTTGTTGTTGTTTTTTTAAACTCACCACTTTTGTGACCAGATCTTCAGTTTCAGTAGGCTCCTTTGTGACATCTGGACTTCCAGTAACTAAAAGGATCCTAATGAATCTTTTATTGGATCTTCCCAAATATTGCAGCTGGATCTTCTTGTCCATTAGTGCCACTCTGAACAGCATACATTGCCTTTAATGACATCTTTGTTAACTCATGGAGGGAGCAGTTTCCTAAAGTGTGGAAGAGTTCCCCAGCCTAACGCTGAGTAATTCCCCATGCCCATTCTTGCCCCAAGGGGAATGTACAAGCAGGGCTCAAGCAGGACTGGGCAGTACAGGTCTGACCACGCTCTGGCAACGCACCCCTGCCAGCTGGCTGCCTTTGTGTACCCACCTCGCTAGGTGCAGGCAGCTCCAATGTGCAGAGCTGCAGGTATCTTCTTGGAGGCCCTCAGTCCACCCCAAAGCCTTGGACTGGATTTATTGTCAGGTCACATTGATGATTGGAAAACACTGCACGTGATACAGTTTTCTTAGTGCCTGCCTGCAGAAGGAGAGGGAGGAAGAAACACTCGTTTAAAGCACCCACCTGTGTGTTCAGGACCCATTCTCAGTAGCCGTAAGGTTGGTTGGTGGAACAGTTTAATGAATCCTACTAACATCCTGAAACAGACAGGCCAAGTTGGATTGGTTTCTAAAACGAATACGGTGCCTAAACCACTGTGGAAAGAGAAACAAAGAGCTCTCCTCTGCAAGTCCCCTGCTTCCCTTGAAGGAATGACTGGACAATAGGACTGCCTTTGTGTTGTCTGCTTTACTGCAGCAAAGTAACATCTTGGGACCTACTTTTTGGTCACTTATATATATATTCTTAAAGAATATGACATGCAGCAAGAGTACAATCAGGTGGTCACAATCTAGGCATGTCAGGTCTTAAGTTTTCAGCAAGCAGAGAGGATGCTTGGTTGGATTCATCTACCTTGAAAAAACTGGTGCAAGGGAATCCTTGATTCTTGGCTGACAATGTAAGAGAGAACTGACATCATGTTCCCTTTCCTACCCAACATGTATTGTACCTCATGAAGTGACAAGAAGAAGCACGGGTGCTACTTATGCCATGAACATTCTGAATTCTGGGGGGTGATGAAAGCTACAGAAACAGAAAAAGTATGTCAGTCACAGTAGACATTTAACCATCAGCCAAAATAACACTGCTGACTACTTTCAGTTTACGGACACAGATCAGAGGCATAAAAGACTTCCTCTGTTAATTGTGGGACTTCAACTTTTCCAGAGAGCTACTTGTAAGATAGAATAGTGTGCAGTCCCCTCATCTTTCACTTGGAGGTCAAGCTCACAGAAACTCAGGCTGCTGAGCAGTTTTGCTTGCCACAAAATGAGGAATTGCATGCTGCAAGAAACAGCATCTGGGGGCTGCTTCTGAGAAATCCATGTAGTAAAGCACTTCAATAAAGGTGGCTTACTTTGCTGATAGAATCTTGGAAACGGCAAAATGAGAGAGAGAGAGAGACGTAAGATGCCTCATGACAAAGACTCTAAAATGACCAGGAATAAGAATAAAAAAGATCTTCTGAGCATCACCGTTGTCTCCAGTGTAGTCAGAGAGTTGGAGGACGTAATGAGCATCAAACAACAGAGCAGCAGCAAGTGCTTTCATTGAAAAAGGGGTGACAGCAAAAACGAAGGGACATACTCTGTCACTCATCGCCCCACACCTCATTTTTTGTTGCCGTCTACTGTTGTTATTATTTAGCATGCCATTCACCAAGCAGAAAAAGTATGGATGCAGTTATTTACAGGTCACTGGAAGCCTGGTCTACGCTGCAGCGGAGCTTTGGTTATATTTCACAAAAGATGGTTTTATTTATGTTTGACTAATGCAGGCACAACTGGAGGCTGATTTTTCTTTTTTTGGCTTTTAGTATAAACACTTCTGGCAGCTCTCTATTTTGGGTGCAGGCTGAAGAACATTGTTTCGTAGTTGCAGAACACCGCTGGGTAAATCAGAGGACATCGTTGTTACGACTGAACTTTTCTCTCGAGAAAGGAGGAGGAGTTGCTTTATTTTTTAATTCTGCGCAGTTTTATATACGCCATTTACTCCAAATATTTGATGTTTGCCACACTTGTTATGAGTTTCTCCAGAGAGATGTTGTCTTTTGGCAGCAAAAGATAAAGTTGACTGATACAAATGAGTCACAGTACCCCAACAGTAATTAACAGTGATGCAATACCCCAGCGAAAAAGAGGACTTGAAGAATTAACTGTTGAGTTTTCTTGACGATGCAGCTGCACTTTAAGAGAGAAAGCTCAACCCATCATAGAACTCCATTGTGTACATTAGAGAAAAAAGCTTGGCAAGATACATTAAAGATTTTTGCTAAAGAGATACAAATATTTTGCAAGGTCAAAGGGCTCTCAGGCAGGCTGTACTTACTTCCAAAGAAAAGCAGGCAGTATGACAAAGAAACAATCATTTTTTTTTATCTCCATTTTCACACTTCATCATGTAAGAAGGACTGTCTTTTTCAACCTGCTGAACTGATTTAAGCCACCCTAACTCTAAGTTAACTTTCAAGTAAAAGTCACTGCACAGCATCCTAATCTTAGAAGTTATCTGCGCTTACGGTTTCGGCACGGTTCTACAGAAGGCCAATACTTCTATTTATAAAGTGGATTTTACTGTTCTGTGAAGTTCGTATACAAATCTTACAGGTTTAAAGAAAAGGAATAGTTTTGTAAAAAGACAAACGGTTGAAGCAACTGTTTTACAGCACAATATGAAACTTGACACTGTTTTCTGCTGCCAGTATGATTCCCAAGTGAGATGGATAAATTGTGGTCAAGACCTGGACAGGTTAACTAGTGGTCATCAGTGCTGGTGGTACCTTTATATACAAAAAAAAGAAGAAGAAGGAAAAAAAAAAAAAAAAGGATTCTATTGGACAGGGCATTTGAAATTTAATACCAGACATGAAACAAGACATCTGTTGGACTCCCATTTGTTTCTCTTCGAATGGGCTTTAATTGAAAGCTCAGTGAAAAATGCAGGTTACATTCTTAGTGTTATCAATAGTTTGTAACAGCAACAACATCAGAACAGTGATGCATCTAATATTTATACAGTTTCTAATTTTAGATGTCTAAGAGCAATACATTATCAGATATATATATACACACACAATTTCAAGCAATTAAAAGTAAATAATAAACCCCTCCTCCCAAAACCCTGAAACAATATATTTCCTTACACTAATAATGTCTTTTTCACATATACTTGACAAAGAGTCTTTTTAAGTTACTTATCTTAAGAGTAATCTGTTAATGGAGATCCTGGACCAGCCCCATTAAAAGTTCAGTTTTAAGTTTATACAGCTTGCTAGCCACATAACCAGTGTGGCTTTACATTGTAAACAAATCCCAAATGTCTACAATGATTGGAATCACTTTTGTGTAGAGGAGATCTGTGCACCTCGTGATGGAATAATTTTAAAACAAATACATTAAAACAGAAAGAGAGGGAGAGGAATAGAGTTGTTTGATGAATAAAACAGTTGGGGGGGGGGGGGGGAATCGATTATGTGATTATTTAAAAAACAAGTTAACTTAATGGTAAGATTCTTATTTTCTATACAGAGGTTCTCGTTCATCTAGCACTAGCTGCTCTAGAAATAAGTTCTTCTAGAAAAGGGCTGATTTGTGAAATTCGGAAGCATTGCTTCTAAGTTTAAAAGCTTGCCCTTTGGCAGTACGACTACAAAGTTTACAAAAGGTATCTCAGGTGATTGTTCTGTCTCATCCCGTGAGGATAGCGGTTCTAGCATTTGGAAACTTGAGCACGTGCACCAGAGCAGTAAGCATGAAGCTTACCTTCAACAGGCACTGATCACCCTAGCCATGGCGGGACTAAAAAGAGCACAGTAAAATGGACCTAGAACAGCTCAAGCGAAAATAAAAACAGAGAACTGGAAACAACTATAGAATGTAAGCATAGTTTAGAGCACTCTTGAAACTGCGGTAATCTTGCTCATTTTTTAATGAAATTGCGAATAAAAATCTTTTGAAGTTATTGAATAGGAAATTCAATTCTGTAAGTCCAAATGGAAGCTGAGCAGAATCCTACTGTTTAGTTAACTTGTGTCAAATGGGATGCGAAGACAGCTGCAGCTTTCTGACAGAGGTGATCGAAGATGGCTGATAAAGTCTGCAGTAGCTCATAATGTCCCATCTGGTTTATTCACTTGTTTGAAATGCCTAAAGGGCCAACTGCAGTTTAGTCATGTTCCTCTGGTGCATGTTGTGATGACGGACTAATTCATCAGACCTGGCAAATTTTTTTTGACAGCTGGGCCATCGGCAACTGAAAGGCTTTTCACCTGTTAACAAAACACCCTGTTATTAACTGGGAAGACAGCTTGCCTGGGACATTGCTATTTCTTCTCTTTCTGCAGCACTGTGAGAAGCTAGGCTGATCTCCGTCAGGAAAGGTGTGCTGGGCCATCCTGAGAGGGTGTGGGCATGCCCTCAATTACTGCTCACCTCAGCACCTGGTGCTTTCTTACAGCTTGCTCTGCTGATGTTTAGCCACAGCCTCTGCAGGTGAGGCACAGCATTCTGCAGCGGATCATTCCTCAAGACAGGCCCTTACTGGACATCCCAGTGCCGCATGTATGTTACTCTCAATTCTTGGATGAACTAGTTTAAAAGTAACTCTGGCACCTACAGAAGCTTCGGTCACAGCTTTGACTATCAGTCACTAGGAGAACTGTCAGTGATTATTCAGAGCTCGACCTCCAGTCAAGGAGAATTTTTCCTGCAAGTTCAATAAGTTTTGCCCGAAGTTATTTGAAATTATGTAAAATTATGATGGTGAGGGTGGTGAGGGCGAGTGAAACAACAGCAGTCAGCACGAATTTGCTGAGCCAGACTGAAAGTTTCCCACTACTGTCTAAATAGATTCCTTTCTACAGATTTTAAAGGACCAGAATACTTAGTATTTTTATAACATTCCCACGAGTATAAATAATAGCCACTAAAAATGACCCCCCAAAAAACTGCTTGCAATTTTGACAAGAAATGCCATCACCTTTTTACAGTTTAATCTGCTGTCTCGATTTTCTACAACATTATGTGGAATTTCAGGCCTTGTGTCTGATGCTGCAGGAATGCTGCTGGAATGCTTTCATTAGCTCAGAGCAGTGCCCGGTGACTCCTGTTCCTTTCAGACTTGCCTTTTCTTCCCCCCCAGCTCAAGATAGATGTGGTATTTTATAGTAGGTTCAGCTCTGGGACGGGACTCTTCCATGCCGTCTTACACACCTCGTGCTCTCCATCTCAGGACACAGTGGGGCAGGGTAGTACGAGCTCACCCAACCATCTTCTTCCCTTCTTTGCCTCACACTTTGTACATTTCACAAACATCCAAATTCAGGCAAAAAATGAATCTGGGAGTGGCACCAATGTTGTGTATTTCTGTTTGCAAAATCCCATGCAATAAACAGATCATATAAAGCAGGAGAATCTACGTAAAGTCTATTTTATCCGCGTGACATATATGCTGGCAAAAGCATCAACCATCTCACATGGGTGCATAAAACAGTAGAGGACAAAGCCGATCTGGTCAGAGCTACTGACAAAAATCACAGATTGTATCAAGTGGTCTTCTTTCATCTCAGCAGCATTTGCAATATCATCCTGTGAGCTGATGTGAGCTGTGGCCAAATTTTCACCCAACTACCGCCACACAAGCAGCATGCAGTTTTGCTGTTTCACAAGCAGTGTGATTGTCCACTCATGACAGGGGCAACCATCTATTAAATCTGGGCCGGGCACAAACTACCTTATGCAGCTTCCCTGCACAGATACCAGAAATCACTTTTTGATTGCAAAAAATGCAATAGATGTGTGGGGCTTTTCTTTTGGATTCTTTTGTTGCTTTTTTACAGCAAAGATTGCTTTTACAGTAAACTTGCTTGTGGAGACAAGAGAGCAAATAATAGTTTAAAAACTGACTGACTTACATTTAATCCCACAACAGATAGAAGTTACTTGTACTACGCTTCATCAAAATTTAACATGGAACAAATTAACATGTTAATAATTAAGTATTTTGTTGCAAGACTTAGAGAACATAAAAAGAAAGGAATGAAGCTACAGGGCAAGATGGACATGAAGAATCGCCAGCCATCACTCGTGCTTGTTCCTCTCAGGTTATGCGTATTTTACAGTCAAAAGAGCACAACATTCAGCTTGCCAATGGGAGCGTCATCACAGCAGGAGCAAATGGGCTGCAGAGCTTGTGCAGAACCTGAGCTAGCAGGGCTATGAGGCTATCAGCACTCAAGTGCGGCTGCTTTCAGCAACAAGGGCAACGTGGGCTTGGACTGCATGGAGCAAGGGAGAACTAGAATAGGGAGATTAGTTTCACTTGAGAGAGTGATTCTTCATTGATTTAGC
Organism: Alectoris magna; assembly: GCA_030625065.1. NCBI lineage: Eukaryota > Metazoa > Chordata > Aves > Galliformes > Phasianidae > Alectoris > Alectoris magna. Next base: position 54,484,247 of record CM060565.1, on the reverse strand, counting down.
TGGCCTAGGGTAAGAAAATCACTGAAGGAGTATGGAGTCCTTCCATGAATTAGAAGATCAGCTAGTGGAAAAATCTGAAGGGGAATGTAGTTTCTCCTAACTTCCTAACATGTGGTAACCACTTGCCATTTTGTCTCCATGAGAATGTTACCTCTTGATGATTAAGAAAATATCTTTCTTCATGCACATGCTTGGTAAACAACTACTTCATAACAATACTGCCTATGTAGTGGAAGGGAACAGAAAGCGTCAGTTCACAAGAATAAGTCTAAAACTTAAAATACAAATGACGCTGCTGTTGCTTCTTAATGGTGTTTACATTTATGTGAGGGCAGAGTAGACTAAAATGCTGCTATTTTTTTTCCACGTATTGTTATGAAATATCATAGTTTCTGCACAAAGGTCCTTGAATATCTGAGTAAGCTTTTACTTCAGCGTCTGTCCATATGAGTTTGCAAAAGGCACTCCTTTTATCTTCTGGAGAGATTATAAAGCAGCAGCAGCAAGATCTTTGCTGTGCTACACTGCATTAGGCTAAAGTGACACTTAGGAGAAGCACAGGTAGGCATGAATACTTTAGATTACAGACCTTCAGCTGGAGCTGGAATTAAAATTTCTTTCTTGTGGGTTTTTTCAGTGAACACAACAGATGGAGTTGACATTTGTGGGCTGAGGCCATGATGTTCATTTCACTACAGCTAACTGAATATATTTTACCAAGCTGAAGTTTCATGAGAAAAAGAAAGCGTAGTTTCAAAAGTCACTTAAATCCCATTGTAAAAAGTGACCGTGATATTTAGGGAATATAGTCACACTGGCAAGCCAGCACACTCTGATATTATTTCTGATGTTTAGAATATTTAATACTTGTTAAGAAACTTTCTAATCATGTAATTTACAACAATATTATTTTAAACTTAAAAAATAATGAAATATAAATGTGAAGAAAAGTTTACGCACTTGTTTTACCTGTATGAGTCCTGGTATGAGTCTTCAGATGATCAGATCTGGAGAACTTTCTCTGACAGGTTTTACATTGGAAGGGTTTCACACCTGGAGAGAGGAAAAAAATCTATTTTTATAACCCAACACCTTTTGGAAGGCTGAATGACATTGGCTACTTCTGGATTTTCAGAAGTCTGGATTTTTACGGTCCTGTTTTGAAACTTCTCATGTCCCATTCAGGGCGCCCTCATGTTTCAGCTCCCAGGCGGGGGACCAGGGTCATCACCATCTCCTGTTCTGTGATTTTCAGAAGAGCAGCCGTCTAGCCTGTTAATCCAGACCTCCGAGAACTCCAGAAATGCCGAAATGGGCTGTCTTGATATTTCAAAAAAATATCAAGCATAAAAAAAATTTGATGAATTTGGACTCAACTCACAAATAGTTTTGGCTGTCTCAGAATACAAGTGAACGATAACCTAGTAGGTGATTCAATGAGAAAGACTGCTGAATCTAGGTAGGACTCAGTCCTGATCATGACTGCTGCTGCCTTCTCCATTGGATGTTAACAGCTGCTATACACTTTCCTGGCTATTTTTAGTCAATTGCACTCCAGTATAATCCAACCAGCCAGATCTTTGACGTTTCTCTCCTTGCTACTCCTAGAACCCTTCTTTAGTTGGCAGAATTCAAGAAAGGCTGAAATCTAAGATTAGGTGTCTTGCTGAATTAGGTACTTTAGTTGGTATGGCTTTCCCTTCTCCCTTCTGCTTTCCACGTGGAAGTGCATAGTAAGTCCACCAGCCTTTCATGGTGCACACGTGCAGCACTCAAATATAGGCACTGCCACACAAACAACAAAACATCTATAGCAGCATTTATCTGGTTACTCACTGGCTACTCTTTCTTGCAGAACTCTTTGGCTTTAAAAAACAGTATATTTATTACATTGGGAATACTATATAGCGAGCAGTTTAGCTTAGAAATCTACTTCAAAAAGACAGTGATTGGATGAAAAGGTCACATATACAACCCAAGTAGTGCTTAAATGCCAACAACTGAAAAACCCAACACATTTACAACCCCCTCCTAAAGCTAACTTTAAGAACTTGTCACTACTGACATTGTGCATGAGCAGATACATCAGAAGTTTAGAAGTACACTTTTAAAATTCCAATTTAAATAGAGATATGAACTCTTTTAAAGAGTACAGATGCATTGTCAGCATACCTGTGTGTCGTCTTTGGTGCCGTTTGAGTTGGTCTGAACGAGAAAACCTTCGTTCACAGTCCTTAAAATCACACTGATATGGTTTTTCACCTGCAAAGTACAAACAGTTTATCTGAAAATGTGGCCAAACTGGGAAGCTAGAATCAGAAGATTAAATGTGCAACAATAAGAAATGTAGGCTTCCCCACTTTCTAAGGCAACTTAAGGACAGTCTCACTTGCTATAGAACCATACAACTGTGTTGCAACCAGTGGGGAAAGGCTGGTATAATTTACCACATTGTCACCGTTCTTGAATCTGTTCATCCTAAAAAATGGTCCACTGGGTGAAAGCTATAAGAACTTATAGGTTGCACAATATTTTTTGTTTTCTGCTGAAAAAGAACAGATTTTTTTTTCCTATATTTCTTTGAAAACCACAAGAAACCCTTGCAAACTGTTCCAGTTATAAATTTGTGCAAGGGAACAACTTGCAGCTTGCTCTAAGTCAAATTTCAAGCAAAAGCTAAGTAAATGATGGTAATTTTCAATATACTAAATGAATTCAATATCCTAAAGGAATTCAAAGAAAGTAAGCAAAATTCAACCACAAAACCACATGTTCTTCCCCAAAACTCAAATGATGTTTCTTCCATAAAGCAATCCCAAAAATAATTTTACATGTAGCTGCACACTTCCTGCAGACAAGGCTGTGAATTATTGCAAAGCCTCACATAAACACAAACTATTCCTCCACCCTGTACAGTTCAGCAGAGACCTTCAGCATGCCTGGGACCAAAAGTAAACTTCTGACTTAAAATACGTAAGTTAATTAATATTTTGAAATCCCTAGGTAAGCCAGTGAGGAGGTTGAGGATAGTGGGAAACGTTGCTGGAATGTAGCATACCACAGAGTTGGTAAAAATTCAACCAGCATAAAAAAAACCTAACCTGTACACTGCTACAGGAGGAGCTGCATAGCATTTCAGATCTGATTATCACCTAGTCTAAGGCCCCATTGCACAACACTGCAATCCTGCAAGAAACTAAGATATAGTTGTACTTCTACCTAAATAAAATCTGTTTCCAGTGCCACAGCCCTGTGGAGAAGCCTCACTCAGCACAAAAGCCAAAGAAACATTTCTCATTGCAAAGCAGGCAGATCCTATGTTTTATCTGGAAGATACACATTAGAACAGCTGGGATCTGCTCTGTCTACTGTGGAAAGTTGAGATACGGAACAAAGATCCAGAATTTAGGATCTAAAGAACCAAAATCAGCTGAAGATACAGGAGCTGAGGTTTTGATTTCCTTCAGTGTATCTTTAAACAGAAATCACTCAAATCTGCACTGGAAGTATCTGCATTTCTGATGATATTGTGATGAGAAAAAGGCTTTTCTTAGCACCTGTTGCATCTTGACTGGGGACAGTATATCTCGAGGTAGTGTGAAGGAATATGTCTGATGTCAAATTCATGTTGTTCATTATTTGTGAAAGTTAAATGGTGTATCTTACATAAATTTGAGTTTGGAATCATTAGGATAACAGGATGTGATATGTGATGTAAGGGGCTAAAGGCATTCCTGCTTTCAGAAAGTTTTTTTTTCCTGTCCTTTTCTTAGATGTCATTTAAGAACGATTATGGAATCATTTGAAAGGCTAATTAATAGAACTATCCAATATTCAGGACCATGGTCTTAGATATCAGCACCAACTATTTTAGTTTAAAGCAGAAGCCTTCTGATTTAGGTAAGAACATAAGCAGCAAATTAAGAAGAGCATTCCAAATTCATACCACTGCAGTTAGGATCGAGATTTCACGAAAGCAGCTAAATCTGCAAGAACAAGTTAACTTCCTGTGACAGTCACCCAAAGGAGTTTACTGATTCTCAAACCTAGGTGTGGACAACTTCCACGTCTGCTGTGCTTAATTTATTAGCATCAAGGATTAAAGTTGCCACAGGTGTTTGAAATAGTTCCGCACACTTTGACCACAAGGGCTCCCAGGGGGGTGCCTGCTTTTCAGAAACCACTTACTTCCAAGGAATTCTGCCCTTTGGCAGATTTAAGAGGGGAAATGTCAGCAGTGCAGAATGCAGTGACAGGATGATTGTCTGCTAATTGCAATGTAAATGCAGAAGATAGTTAAGGAGGTACTTGAATAAAACAGTACGGCAGGTCTGATCGCATGTGCATCAAAGCATTTCTTTCAATACTTTGAAATACAAATGGTTAAATTAAGGACAAATTTAAGCAATGCATTTTTTAAAGGAATCAATCCAATATGCTTACACGGAGATAACACCGATGCTGTAGAAAACAAACAGTAAATAAACAAGAGGCAACACAACACTTGGCCAGCAAGCCTAACTTCTCTTTCCTTCTACATCTTCCATGCCAACCAGTGTCAAGTTAGAAGCCTGCTGAGGCCAGCTGCCACACACCAGGTAACTTCTGTAAGTTTCACGAAAACAGAATCACTGAGATGTCAGAAGTCTGCTGGTGCCCCATGAAATCACTATACAGAAAGGGGTTAGACCAGTGTCGTGTTTCCCTCAGCCTATTAGAGCCCCTCCAGTAAAAGGCTCAAGCCTCTCAATGTACGAAAAATATCCCATAATACTGTCAGGTTCCTATGTGACCATATACAATTTCAAAACAAAACAGGGGAAGATGAAGCTTCACCAATCCTTTCACCTGTGACTCCAAGGATTCCACGATTACTTACATTTTATTACTGAAAGAGAGTGACAAAAAAAGGCTAAACTTTGAGTATACTGAGAGGATGGATGGAATAGCAGTACTGGAATAATATTTAGAAAAATATTTAGAAAAAAAAAATAAGCTCAATAATCACAGCTCAAGTCTGAATTGGCCTTTAGATTCTTTGCAATAAATACATTTAATAAAATAAACCTTTTTGCTCAAAGCAGATTAACTCAAACTAGAGGAAGCGTGTACATCTCTGGTGCACATGAATTTACACAGACACATGGGAAAACAGAAATTCTGACTGCTGTAGCAGTTGCACAAATATACATCATCATGTAATTTAATCAAGGCACACAGCAAGAGCAAAAGCTTGCTGCTAACCAGAGAACATGAGGAGAGGAGGCTGATTTTGAAACAAAAGACAACAAGTCTCAATGAGTATCTGAAAGCTTGTCGATACTCCACTGACTTCCGCAAATCAAACAAGCACAATCCCCATAATTACAGCTTTACCACGCTAATGTAGTATGTTTCTGTTCAACACAATTTGCTTTAGGAAACTCAGAAAACTTATGTTTTTCTATTAAGAACAGATTATTTATAGGTAATGTTCTCTGTCATCTTCACACCAGGTGTGAGACAATACTGTTACTTCTGCAAAAACAGATCTCATATTTTAAACACATAAATAATCTTATTTTATCCCATAGAATAAATGGGATTATTATCCTATAAGTTACTGCTCTGGATACCTTAGGGGTCTGTGCAGTTCCCAACTCAAGCACAACACTACCCACTTATCTTCTGCTTACATATAAGATAGAGCTCTTAGGTAGACAACTACACATTGTCATACTTCATTGTAGAAACTGATACCTGCAATTGAGCACATGTAGGCTGAAGGATATCCCCAGCAAAAAGGCAGAGAGTATTTTCTCTACAAAAATACTGGTTTTCATTAGTGGTAAAAACAGATTACAGAACCCAATGCTGCATGTCAGGGCCCTGTTTGATTTTGCAATACTGCAAACCGGTGAATGGAAGATCTGATGAGCCAAGTTCTCTGCAAATATTTATGATAGAAAGTAAAAAGATAAGCAAAAGTGAACATTATTTCATCATGATATAATCTGTTTTTCTAATACCAGGTATACGTTACAGCTTGTTTTCAAATTGTGTGTAGACAATTAAAAATCTGTCTTACCACTATATTAAGAAAGGTGGGAAGGACTTCAAACCCAGGAGTGAATACAGGATCGCCTTACAGGAGGATGCATAAAATCTCTTATTGGCTGTAAAGAGGTATCCCAAACAAACAGTCCTCCACTTGAGTTAGCATCTGACAGTCCTCTAACCTCAAAATGGCTTGTCAGGATTCCCCATTAAAACATCAGAGTGGAAGAAGATGTAGTATCTACTAGGTATTACGTTCACCAGCTTCTTTCCATCTAAGCGAGTATGTTGATTCCAGCAAACCCAATTTCTCTACTTTGCAGTGAACTCTAGAGCAGTGGTATGGAATGGAGTTCACTATGTTTCAGGCAGAAAAGTGACACGAGAGCCTAAGAGACAGCTACGTAATTACCAACATATACCAGCAGCCCTCATCTTAATTGTAATTATCAACATATACCAGCAGCCTCATCTTAATCATGCTGGTCCCTTAAGATATCCCCTCACGTAATACCAAACAGGTGGAGAACAGAAAAATCATGAAAATGTGAACTGTAGCAATCGTAACTGCTACCAACAAAACACACACATTCTTCGTAGCAGTGATTGATCTGCCCTTGGAGACAACGGCTCTGTAGGAAGGGCCCTTCTGGTATCACCAAATCCAGCTGCCTGACCCCTTCAGTGCATGTCATCCAAATACCCCTTGAACACTGACAGGCACGGGGCACCGAGCACCTTGCTAACAAGCCTGTTCCAGTGTCTGATCACCCTCATGATACGGAAACATTTCCCAATGTCCAGTTTGAATCTCTCTTGGTGCAGCTTCGTACCATTGCCGCATGTTCTTTTGACTATGAGGTTTTCCACAAGAAGGAGCCATAGATCAGGGTCAGATAAAGAAAGACATGAAGTTACCTAAGAGGCTGGAAATGGCTCTACATCACAAACAGTCAGTTCAGCTGCCCAGGAGTACAGAAGAGCATGGGGCTGGTAAGGACCACATGAGCACCAAATCCACACCCTCCACTGTGCCACGCAGCCAAGAAAATGTGAGTGTTAGGTCTATCCATTCCAGATGCTCCCATACTGTGTAGTTCACAAAGCATTCATAAAAGCTAGGAATAACAGACTACAGGAAGATACAAGAAATGAAGGGCATCAAGTATTAGGTATCTGCAAGCAGCTGGGAATTTAGTAAGTAAAATTTCCAGATAATAGTTATAGGAATTGGTTAGTACTCGTGCAACAAGCTGGAGGACAAAAACTTAACTGCCCCACCAGTCCGACAAAGGGACAAACTCCTTTCTGATCCTCAACCTGAATGCCTCAGCCATACAGTTTAACCAATTACCCAAGCAACAATCACACCAGCAGTGCAATTTCCCCTTGATTCCTCTCTTTGGCTCCAAGCAACCTTGAAAGTTCACGTGGTCTTCCCTATTGCAACATTTTTATCAGCAAAGACAAACTCTGGGCGTCAAACTCACCACTTACAGAAAGCCACTTGCAAAGGTTAGATGGAGAAAAAACAAGTTTCATTGTCAACATAACACAGTATAATGGCAGAAGGATCTGGGTACATCTGTAAAGAAGAGATGTCTGAAGGGAAAAAAAACCTTTTTTCTCTGTTCTGTTCTACTATAGCATAAACCAAAGCAGAAAGAAGGGTTGTTTATGACCTCAAATACAAGGGAAGAAGTCTCTCTAGGGATGCTAGGCTGCTATAGTCCTATTCTCTATCTTGTCTGGGGCTTTTGTGACCCCACACATATAGATTATATAGTGCTGGATATTAAGAATATATTAAGAATAATAGTTAAAATAAAAAAGATGTAAGCAGAAGTCTCTGTGGTGCATCCAGATATAATATTGTGAAAGCCAAGAAACTAACTGGAATAAAATACAGGAACAGAACAATTGTGATTGCTAAGGTAAAGAGTAAATCAACCTAGGAATGAAAGAAGTTGTGATCATGAGAAAGATTCTGAACTGTTTAGGAACAGTCAAGAAAAATACCGCTGGTAATGCACCCCAAAAGATTTTCAAATTATTTTCTGTTTCAAACTTACTTACAGAAAATATAATAGCACTTCTGTAGACCTTTGGCCCTGAAGACTACATTCCAGTTGCATTCTAAATTATATCTGTAATTTTCGCAAAACTGAAGATCTCTATCAGAATATTTTGTGACTTGCATATTCAGAAACCAAAAGTGCTTTGTAATGCTCATTTCTTACCTGTCTTTGTTTTATGCAAGTAACAAATGTCAGCACATGGTATCCAAAAGGAAAAGTGTGCAACTATTTTTTTATGACATATCTGACAATCTGCTAAGTCTTAACAGTTGTCTGCTGTCTGTTTCATCCTTTTGACCTTCTGTCATATGTTGATTGAACATCCATATTTACAGATTTTATTCACAGGTTTCGAATTAGCACAGAAAAGCTGCCTCAATAGAAATGTGATAGGCAACAAAAGCATGCATAAGGAGCATATCTAAAGATATCATTACATGTTTTCAACAGCATAAATCTTCACATAGGGGAAATGGTCCCTTTTAATTTTTTGCAGGGTACAGGAAGGCATTTTATTTACACATTTTCAGATGCAAATTGAATGGCCTGAATTCAGAGAGAACTCAGATCTTACCATACAAATTACTGGCTTCTAGCTCAGTTCTTCATGGGATGATCCCACAGCAAATATGCTTGTGTGCCAATCCCTGCATCCACCCCCAGCCAGACAAGGTTTGTACCAGAGGACAAGATTACAGTAATGTCTCATTTGCTCTTGCAGAAGAAACTTCTTAATAGTTAACAACAGTTATATTTTGGATCAAGCTTTGATTCTCCTAAATTAAAAATAAAATAAAATAAAATCACAGCCCTGAATGCTGCCCTGTAACAGTAACAGAGGGAGGGAGGTGATCTACTTGCTGTCAGTACTGCTCTGCGTTTTACTTCACTGGATTCACAGCCAGTCTTCTGCATCCAAAAGAGGGACTGAGCAGATGACAGAGCACACGCACCGCTCAACAAATAGAGTCTCCCTGCTCCTGACCCGGCAGATCATTTCTTGCATCGTATGCTGTTTTAAAATCACCCTGCCCACCGTAACATGACGTATGCCATTCAGTGCCAGCGCTTACCAGTGTGCTTTCTGCTGTGCATCTGTAAATGGGACAGCTTGAAGTATCGCTTGTTACAGCCGGGGTACGCGCACATGAAGGGACGTTTTTCATTTGTCTCACTTGCTGATCGGACAATAGTCGGAGCTACTCCTGGCACTCGTCGCACATCCTACAATGGCAGACACTTGCTAATGCAACGTGAATGTTCACAAGCTCAGCAAATCGAAAGGCAAACAGTCAGAGGCACTTCTCCATGACAAGAAATACTTAAATATGCTACACTGCAAACGGTAATGTATTCTACATTTTAATGAAATGCAGCCTTGGTATATCTTAACCTGTTATTTCCAGAGCATGAAAATTATATAAAGATGAAACAGTGAACTCAACATTATCTCATTAATATTTATATGTAAGATTAAATATTCTGTCCTCAGATATAATCACACAATCCCGGAAGTAAGATCAACCAGCATAAGAAATAGTCTTAAGCATACACCAGCATATAGACAAGAGCATTAGCCAGAGTAACATTATATTGCATTAAACATTCATATGAAATTAAAGTGCAGGCTTATTGTATTGGGTTAATACAAATTGTTGAAAAATAAAACAAGAAAAACTGTCCAGGCGGAGCTGGTGAACAGTTCAGCTTCAATGAGTTTTGGCCACTGTCCATCAAAGGTCCCACCAAAGACCATCTTCTCCTCCTGAGACAACGAGCGTCCGTAAACATGTCGGCTGTTTACTTTTATTTACTCAGCAAAAAGCTGGCTCACAAACCTGCTTCTGAGAGTTTACTACTGAATGGTGACTTGTTACACCATAGTGACTTGTTACACTAATACAGAACAGAAAAAGGAGAAAAAAAAATGCCATCCAAAAACATTCAGCTACACTGATTACACAGAAAGAGCAACACATAAGAAGCAAATGGCGTGTGATTACTTTTCCATCGGTTTTAAGAAGCTGTACCTTTTGCAGTGGTATTTATCAATGATAAAACTGCTTCAGAAAAAGAGGAAATTCACTTCCATGAATGAAAAATTCCTTCCAAGTATTTTCTTAGTCATTAGGAAACAATCACTGCTTATATTATTTTTGTTTTAAGGAAACGTGTTTGAATTAGTAAAGCTTCGGAAATCCTTAAAAGCAAAATGTCATCTAGCACTTTCTTACACAGTTATCAGACTTAGTCCATTGCAACACAAGTTTCACATGGCCGAAGTGGCTGGAGCTAGAAGTTGGAAGCTGAATCTTATATTTTGGACCATCTGGAGCAGCTGGTAAGAAATACTGCCCCACAGGTATCTTTTAGAAATAAACAGTTTTAAATGACTGCGTCAGAAAGAAATTTTACATTATACTTCAGTGGTTTCAGTGAAGTCACGACACTTATGTCAACCATTTCTTAATGCCACAGGGAAACTCAAATCAAAGTTGAATTTATAAATATCAGTAAGGTAGTAAATGAACATTACAAGCAGGCAGCAGTGTTACTTCCCTGTGAATAGTGCCCTACTATACTTACTTGTATGCCTCTAAAAACTCCATGGGTGTGTATTCTGTATTGGGCCCCACAGCTGTATAACATGGGAGCACTGTGGTTCTCATTTTCATATCCTGTCGTATGGCTGCAAATAAAGAAAGGAATAATGGAGAAATGAAATATTTTTCACTACTTTGCTCCATGTGAGAGGTTTAATTTCTTAACTTGGTGATAACATATGCAGAGCTTGTTTCCATAGGCAGGATATCCAAGCCCAAGTGGAATTCACCAAAGGAAGCCTGCTCCACCTTCGCATGGACCCTGCTCCCTTATAGCAAAATGCACAGACTCCATACACACAACTGTTGGTATCTCTTAAGACAGTCCAGAAAAAAAACAACAAAAATAAAGAAAAGAATGAAGAAAAAAGAAAAAAACACCTCATGGTTTGAACTCTTACTTCCACAAAGATTCAAGGTAAGGGGGAAAAATCCACATAGCAGCATAACTGTGTCATGTGCACATGTACACATTATTTATCAGCTAAATGTGGGGCTGGCTATTGCTAATATCTTTTGGAATGAGCAAAATGCTTCAAGTTTCACATTAAGTGCAGTGCATTTTTGTCAGCACTTCATGACTCAGATATTACCAGATACTACCAAGAAAGTGATGACATTTATAAGAACAGCAGTCATGTACTCGTAAACAGAGATTACAAATCAGTGTCCAAACTATTTATCCCACATATCAGCTTGCAGGATGCACTACAAATTAACCCTTTATTTATTAAAAAAATAATAAGTACACATTATTGGGATTCCTTATGCAGTATCATGACAACTAAAAAAACGTGCAGTTTATGCTGTGTTTTCAGGGTGAATCGGCCACAAATTAATGTATTTATGTTTATTCTTCAAAATCTTACACTCTTCTGTCTAGGACATTAGGAATATTGCAGGCTTTTTTCTTCCTGTTTGTGACTTTCTTAATGTTAAAACAATATAAAAATACCTTAAACAAGTTTGTTAGATTAGTGCGCACATTGCCACATGTATTAATGTACATTGGCAACAGTAAATGTTCATATTTCACACTGCACTAGAAATTAGAAAGCCCAGAACAAAGCCCAAGGGCACAGAGCTAGGGACAAAGATGGATACATAGGATGTTATCCCAGTCTTTGCCAAATGCTTGCAATAGCAATTTTAAGGGGTCCCTGAGGCCCAGGCTCTCGTTTCACTGTGCCTTCCTTTCTCTTCACTCAAAGTTCATGTGCAGAGTAGAATTACAAGGAAGTTTTAAACCTCTTAAGTGATTTGCAGAACAGCCAGTGGATCTGGAATGCGGGAGATGTTTCAACAGTTTGTGAACTTCGCTAAAGAGGAAGGGAGCCCTGTTTGTGAACTGCTGTTACTCCAGCACGTGGGTCACATTCCTTGTTATTCCTTCACTTAGCGGCTTGCAGGCTGCCACCTGGCAGATGTGTTCCTCTAGTTCAAGGAGCTGCTTAAAAAACTCAATTCAAATCCTGGCTCCACCTGGCTGCTCAGAACAAAGGCTGCACTTTCTAGGAAAGCACATTCTGTTTGTTTCAATTTTAGGTGCCAACCAGGTGGTTATAATGAAATAAGTCTTAGGGTGTTGGCAACGAAGTATCTCTGATCTGAAATATTATCTTTAATAATAAGAGAAAGGAATACACTGTTAGCTGATTTAGATGTATTAACACTTCTCTGGACACATACCATTTCTAACTAAACAGGTTCTCCTCTCTGCTCAAGGTCCAGATGTGGCCTTTTGTTCTGTAATACAAGTAACGAATTGCCATTTGCACAACTCGCATTTCCCACCGGCACTGAATTTTCCTCTCCGCTTAAAGGCATCAAAGCCCACAGTTGATAAAAAAAAGTTGAAAAGTATGAGGCCCATCGCGATACTCATGTTAATCACAAATTAAAACAGAAATTAGATGAGAACGCCTATTTATAAGGAGGAATTCCTGCAGTAGAAGCTATCACTGATCTGTAACACATCAATAAATAGAGAGTAAATATGAACTCCAGCACTAGTTACCCTGAGTAGCTGTGCGTGCTCTCACTCCATTCCTGTGCTAGTAACAAGAGACACCAACTCAGATAAGAAGAATTTGCAGGGCTGAAACTTTAAAGGGGGAACAGGAATATACAGTAAAATGTTACGGCACCAAACACAACTTCCCCTCCAGATTCAAGTTTGTCATCTTCCAGTGCTGAATGCTTCCGTGAAAAGCAATTGGTTCTGAAGTAACTCCTCCCAAGAATAAGAAACAGAACAAAGAGCCTGTCTGTGCCTTCAAAAGTGACTCTACGAGCGGGAGTTATCCTCTGGATGTCCTCCACCTCAGTTTTTATTGCATGTTTGGGATGGCTTCCTCAACGTTCAGCCTTTTTTGTATTTCCTCCCGTTATTTCTAATTATACTTTATTACAGCTTTACACAAAGCTGCTACGCTTAGAAGATAAAAACGTTTCAGAGTTTCTTGACCCATGGAACACTAACAGGTGAAGGGCCACCTATTTAAACAGCTCTCTGAGAAATGTTCTAGCAAGCAGGAATCATAGTTCCCATCTCACATAGCAAACGTTCTCATCAGCACTGGCTGGTTGGTCATAACGATGATGACTTCAAAACAGTGAGATTTTGTGCCTAAGGTGATATTTATTCACTATGGAATAGTCTGTTCTTTGAGGAGATGATAGAAATTAACAGGTGACTGCTCTTCCTGACAAGTGGAGAAACGTGAATGCTGAAGGGGGAGGTTCAAAACCAGTCCCCATCACTGCTCTCTTGAACTTCGCCTTCCATCAGCAGTAACCTTACTGTGAAATAAGATTTTTTAGCTCTGTGTACCCATGACGCATGCCACAAAACATATGCCGTGCTTTACACAGCAGGCTTGCTTTATAATGCTTGTAGTTTCCATGCTAAAATAAAAGCTCTGACTGCAAATATAAATCTCCTAAATACACTGCTGAAACTCAAACGTCTACTTTACTGCCTACAAAAGATAATGACTGCATGTGAATGATGCAAGTAACCGAAGAATATATATCTCCAGTACATTAAGTAAATGAGAATCTTCAGAGGGTAGGAGATCCCTTAGCTTTCAACTTTTCTTGTCAGGCAGTCTGTGTTTAAACAGACGAACAGAAAACACCTCACACACATATGTCACAAGATCTATACAAAGAATAACAAAAAATTATCCCAGTACACTCTCCAGACCAGGTAACATCCCAGACTTTCACCAAAGCACTATGATGGCTACACTGTACATCCCAAATCCTCTAACAACATCTGCATTGTGAATTAATAAGATGGCACGCTAGAGATGATACCATGCTGTTCAGATGAGCAGTGATAGATCAGGCCAGGTAAACACTGACACCTCAGGAGCGAGAAGCTTTTCCAGCAGGCACACACATTCCCTCCCACAAGGTGGACTGCTCAGGCAATGTCCTCCATGCCCCACCGTTGTGCCCCCTGGGCACAGCTGGTAGCATGGCCAAAGCTCCAGGGGCTGAGCAGCCCCAGGACAAATTTAGCTGAGGCCAGGGGGTAACTGGGGAGCGAGCAGTGGAAGGAAAAAAAAAAAGAAAGCCTAGTAAGGCTGAGCTGTATTTGGGAGAGACACTAGACCAGTCCCTCCACAAGTCCTAAAAGGACTCAAAAGCTAAGCAAGGCTGGATAGCAAGCCAAACTGGCCTGTCAGGATCTAGCAGGAATTTCTGTTTGAATAAAGACTGAAGGACTTGGCTTCACAGTTTGTTTCTGCCTTTTCTTGTAAATATGCAATTCCCTTTAACTTCAATGGGAACAGGACATGGGCAGAACTGGACTATAAATATTTACAATTCATCACGTTAGCTGGTGAAACGACAACTCACAGAATAACAGAATCACAGAATGGCTTGGGTTGGAAGGGACCTCAAGGATCACAAAGCTCCATCCCCCCCGCCACAGGCAGGGCCGCCAACCTCCCCATTTAATACTGGACCAGGCTGCCCAGGGCCCTATCCAACCTGGCCTTGAACACCTCCAGGAACAGGGCCTGCACAAGCCCTACGGGCAGCCTGAGCCAGCACCTCACCACTCTCGGTATTGTTCTCTGGTTCTAGGCAGCCAGAAACAGACCTGGAAACATATCCATACAATGTAACTCTAGATAACCGGGAAACAAAGACTGATAGTTGCAAGGCGAGCTGCTAAGCAAGCAATAGTGTTGCAGAGTACTTAGAAGGGTTTGCATTTACTGTTAGTCCAGCATATCCTGAACACCCGGAGAGTAGCTCTTTTAAATGATTAATCTCAAAGTTGTACAGATTGTACAAAGATTAATAAAAATGAAGGTTTTACTGATGAGAATGTGTGATGAAAAACAGAGCAGCTTTAGAGAGTTATATCAATCTAAGTGGTTATAAAAAAAACTCATAAAAGATGACATTCTAATCTGAATATTTAAAAAAAAATAATCAAGCTGCAATTTCTCTCTCACACCATTTTTGCTTTGTTAAACTGAAATTGTCTGCCTAATGTATAAACCAGTTACAACTTAATCTGTAGAGTTAAGCTTTTTATTATTATTTCGTGAACCAAAAAAGGGAAGCTTTAGGGCACACTGAGAAGAGTTAGAAAATTTCAGATGAAAACACGAATACAAATTGATTCATGAGATTCAGACTTGGAAGAATAAAAAAAGCCAGAAAGCCAGATTACATAAAACAGGCACCACATTAAGCCTCAATTTAATTGTGTTTCAATGCAAGAACAGGAATTTTAGGGTTTAGAAACAGAGCCAAAAATGAGGCAAAGTGAGGGTGTGGGCCAGTCCCGTTGATAACAGAACATAAAGGAAGAGAAGTAGAGCTAATTCCCTCTGCTAAAATATTTACCATCCTAGCACCCTGGGAAAAATACGTATGGAGACAGCAAAAAGATTCTGATTAGCTATATAGAAGATCATGTGTCTGCCTGTTTTTTGTCTAACACCATTACAGAGTGTGGACTATAAGGCTGCATTTTTATCTGTACTTTCCAAGGCAATGAACATTACAAAAATGTTATTTCACATACTGCAGCCATTCTGCCATCTTCAATGAGAAAACCAGCTGGCTGACAAGAGGAAGGCACTGGACTGCAGGGGACTCTGGTCTCATTGACTTCAACAGCCTAGGGGTTTTTTTCCTTTGACTGTAGTAGAGTTGGGATTTCACCCAACACTTCCCTTCAAAACGAGACCCTCAGCTAACAGTGGGAAAGGGAAAATGGAGTACCATAGGCAGTGGGTCATTGTCCATTTCAAATTCACGTTAACTGCAGAATTGACCCTGAGTAGGAAGTTTTACACCTCTGTATTTTACTAGTAATACCATTACAGGAAACAGAAAAACCTTCACAATTCACTCCTAGACAAAAGAAGTTTTCCCTGTCTTGTTTTAGATGCAGTTCTAATAGCATTCTACAAAGATTATATCTAATTTTCCTTCCAGTAGACACGAGCAAGCAGAATATGTACAAATTTCCTTCAAACACACTGACCATTTAAAACAAAAGCAGAAGCAAAAGGTTCAAAAAATCCACTACATTTGTCTGGCTTCACATATGACTTCAGGTTAATGTCAGAAATATGGCTTACAACTCTCATTCAAGCAGCTGAAGATAAAACCATGCAATATTTCTATAAAGTCTTGTCACTGAGTATGTGGCTACTGTTGTCTATCATGCCATGTAATTTCCTGCTTGGTATAAATGTCCCTTTTATACAGAATGTCACAATATCAGAGGATTTTAAAGTTGTGAGGATGGCCTTTGCAATAGTACTATGAAGGGCAATAGCATTTTCCACATTGTACAAATAAAAAAGTAATACAAGGGCAGAAACTGAGGGAAAAAGTGTCCACAGATTTATGACACCCATTCTGAGACATCTGGGATCTGACACACAGCTTTCTTGCAGCAGTATAAACCAGGTCCCAGCTTCCCAACCAAGTACCACAAAATACCATCAGCAAACAGTGACATTCACTGCATTAACCTTGAAGCTTTCCCTTCAGATCCCTGAAATTGCCCATTTATGTGGCAACTCCTGCAGAGAAGAAGACAGCCCTCTCTTCTGCCCAAAGCTCAAGAACGGCAGAGAAGTCTCCAGGACAGCTCTTTGAAGAGATGCTTATTTAGGGCCCTCAGTCTTCCTTTTGGGTTACCAACAGGCATAAATGTCTAGAATTTAACAGTCAGGAACCAACTCCATATTCTGGAGTAGTCTAACGGCAACATTTCTACCCATTTCCCTGCATACACCTCTCCCTTTCACTTGCCAGACTTTCACATGGCTGCACAGTGAGAAGAAGACACCTCTGTCCACCTCATGTTTCTCTCTCCACCAGTAAGCAGCGCCTGGACAGGCACTCTGTTCCATCCCCTTTAATGCTGGCCTCAGCTTGACACTCAGGCTGTGCCTTCTGCCATTCCTTACCACACTTACTGAAGGCACCAAAGACAGAAGGCACCCACGGAAATGCAGAAGCTTCTTGTCCTCACAGCTCAACAGGAATGATTGTCATGATGAGTGAAAAGGACACAGCTTTGACCACCTGACAATATTCATGGCCAAATATCAAACTTCTAATTCAAAGCGAGGTTTTACAGCTGATTGATGAGATACTAGCAAAAAAATGTACACAGATAAAACCAGAATGCTTCCAGAGAAACTGCTCTGCATGTTAAGGACAGAAGCTGCTAACTGCATAAAAATACATGACAACCACTTCATTTCAGGGCATTCATAAACTCATCCTAAACCCTGAAAACAAGCTGCTGAACTGGTCCACTGTCAAGTATACCTAAGTTTTAGACAACAGCAAGTCTAACTACTTGCAGAACTTACTGGTAATGTTTCCTTCCTGATTACAAAGCACGCAAGTCTTAGCTAAGCCAGGAAGAAGTGCTGGGAAGAACCCAAGGCAAGGAGCTAAACAAGGACTGTCATCATTGAACAGAATCTAGAAGCTCTGTATTTCAACAGAAAGACTGGCTCCAAAATTCTTAAATTACAAGATTGAGAAAAGCATCTGAAATACTAAACGCCTGGGAATCACTTATGAACAGTTCATATATTTTAAAGATGTAAATCTTGGGAAGAATACCTTATGTTCATGGCAACCGAGCTTGGAGGTGCTGTGTATTGTAACTCTCGGCCAGAAAAGACAGATAACTATTTTGGCTCATATTACCAGAGATGAGGCTATGTCTAGCACTGATTTTCCACAGATTCTACAACCTTGGCCTACACCAAAACTTTCAGCTTTGTTTTACCATAGATCATTCATCATGATTTCTCCTTTTCTTTTTTTTCCCTCTTTCATGCATTCTAGGTCACATACTTTACGCTGCTAGCAGTCTGACTCCTGGACAAGCAAAAAGCCATTCATTTTGCTCAGTGCTCCTTCAATATTTCTATTGTGCCCTTTTTTTTTCTTTCTTTGCTGAGTTCCCCAAAGAATAACCTCTTCCTCGCTTTAATAACTTGGACCTCAGTCAAGGTTGATGTGTTACTCCATTTTGCAGGATATTTTCTTCAGAAGAGACAAAACAGCGTCTAATATTGCAATGACTGATCTTTAAAGTGCACAGATTAAAGAGGAAATCACAAACAGTTACAGGAAAAAAAGTAGGAAATAACCTTTAAAAAGAAAGAATCGGCAGCAAAGGCACTGAAATGTGCACAATGCTAGGATTTGGGGATCTTCTTAAACACAAGAGATGTCCTTGGCAGATCTCCTCAGCCTCAGTTCGGGTCATTCCAACATACACAGGTTACTACGCTATTATCTGTCCCTGCAGCCTTCCAGCACCCTTTGTGAGTGAGACAGAAGGAGATCCAGGATATTGTTTCCTTCATGCTGCAGCAGTGTACTGTATGGACAAAGCCAGTATCAACCAAGGCTGCTGCACCCATGGACAACTGTGAAAGCACAGCTGTACGTGGTATTTTCTAGATTTCTCTTGCTGCTCAAGTGAGACTGCCAGCATGTGCTTAGGCAATGGGAACGTCTCAAAGCACGTCTGTGATACCAACCTTTGGGAGGGAAGTTTCGTCTATTCGGGGCACAGCAGGCAGCCTTTGGCTCTACCTCGACTAGGATCCAAAGGTGGCTCTTTCACTCACGCTAGCAATGGTCTGAAGCGAGGTGAATTTGCGGCGGAGCACCAGCAGAGCGCCACCCGCCCCCCCCCCCCGCCTGAAGCTCCCTCGGGGCACAACCAGCCCACGGGAGCGCCGTCGGGGCACCGGGCATGGGCTGCCGAACGGCCCCGCCCCGCCGGGCTCGCCCCGCGCCCCTCCGCTCCCGCGGCACCCGCCCGGAGAGGATCGCCGTGCAGACCCCGGCCGGGCCGCGGGTCGGCGAGTGCCGTCCCCGTGGTGGCCGCCACCCCGGCGGGGCCCCGCGGCGCCTCGGGGCCTTCCTGCGCGGCCGGCGGCAGGAAGCCCCGCGGGGGAGGCGGTCCGGAGCCTCTTCCCCGCAGGTGGGAGGGCGACAATGGCCGGGAGGAAGGAAGCCGGGAGGCGGCGGGCCGGGACACAGGACGCAGGGCCCTGCGAAGGGAGGGAAAGGGAAGAGGGGCGGTAGGAAGGGGCAGCCGGGGCGGCCCTTAGGGAGGGCGGCGGGCTGCCCCAGGGAGCTCGGCTCGCGGGGTGCCGGCAGCCTGCAGCCGCTCTGCGGCAGGGCACGGCTCCGCTGTTCGTGCTGGGCACCGGAGTCCGGCCGTAAAGTCAAACGGGACGTTGACTGCCTAATGCGACCGCTTTGGGAGAAAGGTTAGACAAGAGCGCAGCGCCTTACCCCTTCAGCGTGGATCCCAAGTTCATTTGGTTCCATGTCATGCATTCCAGCTGTGACGTCATTTGGTATAAATTGTCACTGTGGTGGAAATAGCCAGAATTAGAACCAAACGCACTGCCACCGGCTTAGCACCGACACGTCTAAATAGCAACATTTCGTTATCGTCTTTAGGTCTATAAACAGTAACATGTTCATTTATGCAATGCATCTTCATCGATGTAATCATTTGTTCATCGGGAAAAGGAGAAGAGGGGAAGGGAAGGGAAGGGAAGGGAAGGGAAGGGAAGGGAAGGGAAGGGAAGGGAAGGGAAGGGAAGGGAAGGGAAGGGAAGGGAAGGGAAGGGAAGGGAAGGGAAGGGAAGGGAAGGGAAGGAGCTCCCTTGTAACCTACAAGCCTGTAAATCTGTGCCTGGCTGGAAGCTGAGACATGAAGCTTTCTCCTTTGCAGAAGAGTCACACCCGATATTGGCACATTTAAATTAATGGAAAGAATAGGGACCCGCGGGCTAACAAAGCAGATTATTTGTTTTAAAAAGGCAAATCTGTTAACTGTTTTAACCGGGAGTGTAAAAGATCACGTGGTTAATGGAGTGAAACAGCTATCGTGACTCGTGATGGATGGCACTACATCTAGGGGCTTGACAGGCACAAGAAAAATGGAGTGGCTGAGCGATAAACTAAGCTCGCGACGGGAACGCGCTGGGATGTCTGCCCGCTCGCTGCGGCGCGCTGGGAACCGGCAGCGACGGAGGCATCCGCGGCTCCTTCGGAGCGGGTACGGCTCGGCTCCCAGCGCGGCGCGGGGCTGAGCGGGGCCCGCGGGAGGCGGAGCCGGGCCCGAGGCTCTCGGGGAGGGCTGCGGGCGGGAGCGGCCCCTGCGCCGGGCGCCGCGATCGATGCCGGGTGGGGAACGGGCATTCGCAATAAGGCGCAATAAGGCGCGTCAGGGCTGATTAATTGCGCCGGGATTCGCCGCGCTCGGGCAGCGAGTTTCTCTCATCCTGTTACTAAAAAGGGCATTTTTCTTCTTCTTCTTCTTTTTCTGCGTGGCAGGTAGAAGCGACCTAAAAAAGTCAGATTCCAGTGGGAAGCTTTTGCATATAAAAACAAATTAAGTGACTTCAATCTCGAAGTATGCGCGGTACCATTTGTCAGTATCACCGGACGCTATTATTCATTAGTGTGTCTGAACCGCTATTATGCTACTACAATGTCCCGCATATCAGCTCGGAGATTGTTAAACTCTCCTGCAGTTTCCCCATTTGCAATAGCAGCTCGTGCTGGTCTGTGCCAACTACGTTTTGCAATTCCACGAATTCTTCCTGTAATGCTGCCGTAATTAATTCCTCCAGGATCCTGATTTTTATTAGAAGTGCCCGCCCGATGCATTTACAGCAGGAGATTTCCCTTTAACTTTCTCTCCCTTGACAGTTCATTTATAAGAGCCTCCCCCACGACATCCACTTTTTCCCCTCCTTTGCTTTTTCATAAAGTAATACACTTATTCATCTTGTCACTCGCCAGCAGCCACCGTACCGCACGCCGCCGTCGGGTGACAGCGTCCAAACCGAGAGCCCCGGACTAAAGCTGCAGCCCGCCCGTTCCACCTCCAGCCGCCTTTAAGTCCCCTCGTGCCTCCCGGTTCCCGGCCGCCCCCTGCTCCCCGCCTCGCAGCCCGGCGGCGCAGCGCTTCCCGGCGGGATGGGCTTCGGGAGGAGGGGGGCGAGGACCCGCTCAGTAGCCGGTGCCGGACCGGAACGGCTCCCGGGGGCAGGCGGAGACCTGGGGCCGGGGCCGCACTGGCCTTCGGGCACGCCGTGGGCTGCGGGGGCACACCGGGGGCATCGCCGAAGGATGGAGCACGTTGCATCCGACGCGTGACGGAGTGCGGGACATCCCTCGGCCCTGTTCACGCGTCGGCGCGGCGTGTTATTGGTGGGACCGGGAGTTGAGCTCGTGGAATTAGTAGCTCTAGTCAACATCTCCGCTTCGAATGAGGCTTGAGTTAAGAGAAGGGAAGCGGGTCCCTGGGCACGTGCCTGCATTGATTCCAATCGGAATCGTTGGCCCTCCAAACGGCCACAAAGGAGACGCTAAAAATAACTTATTTTCATTGTGGAGATGCTTTTAAAGAGAAAGGAGAGGAAGGGGGGAACGTTTCCACAACGGGATTAATGTAAGTTGGAGTGGAATAAAAGCAAGTCCACGCGGAGCAAAAAGGGAACTTAAAAGGAAACCAGTAGTAGATCATATAGAGTTTGTTTTGGCCTGCACCACGGTATTACCGAGTTCTTGACCTCCGCACAGAGAGAGCTATAATCTGAACCGAGACTCCTCCACTTTTAAAGTCTTTGTAAGTGTGACTCACAGTAAATTTTCAACATCGGGCATGTTTACTACATCAAGCAGCGCGAGGTAGAAAAGTTCACATCCCCACGTCACCGCCCCACGGCCGCTCGCCGCCCGTGCCCGGCTGCGTCCCGGGCAAAAGCCGCCCCGCGGTCACCCGCCCGCTCGGACGGAGCCCGAAGGGACCCAGCGGGAGGGCGCAAGGCCGAGAAGAGCCGAAGGCTCGGCTGGGGCGTGGGTCGATGTTCCCTCCGTGGCAGGCTTGGCAGCCTCGCGGCAGCGCGCCTCATTCCGCGCACCACGGATGCGCACAGGGCGGGCGGTGCGGGACCGACCCCCGCCGAGGAAAAAGGCAATGCCCCACCACCCCGAGCTCCTGCTCCCGGCCACGCCGCCCCGTTCCACGGCTAAAGGAGGCCGGCAGCGCCCGCTCTACGGGCACGGGCCGCAAGGAGAGCCGGCGGCGACACTGCGGGGCTGAGCCTGAAGCTGTGCAGATGGGCACGAGGTGAAAGCAGGCTTACAAATGGTAATACAGATTAGGTCAAATCAGCGTCGGACAAAAAGAGGGCGGTTGGTTCTCAGGCCGCTGGAAACGCGGCCAGCGAACTCTGCACGGTACCTAGCCACCCGCTTGCCTGGGCGGCACCTCCTAGCAAAACGCTTGCGTGCAAGGAAAGTCGTTTTTCTCCGGATGCCTCTGCGCCCGTGGAGGTGAGGACAAGGGGTACTCGGGCTCAGCCACCTGTTCTGGCCGCGATGCTGAAGTGGGACGTGTGCTACGGGGCTGCACCTCGGCAAGGAGCAGGCTCTGCCCCGACCGACGCCCCACGCATCCCTGCTGGCTGCCGCCAAGAGCCCTCGGCACAAGCAGCTGTTCCTGTCGGGATCACACCTAACGGGATCGGGCTCACCCCACCACACCACTTCAGTGGAACAAGAGAAAAAGAACCCCTCGGATCCTGCTTTGCAGACTCCTCGGAAGAACCGGAGCTGCTCGCTGGGGAAACGGCAGGAGTTGGGCAGGTTTCACACCGGCTCTCCAGGAGGGTCCCCGCTCGAGGGAAGAGCTGCAGCCTTCACTGAGCTCGGAGCCGGTGGCCAAAGCGCACAGCAGAGCGGCGGAGGAGCCGACCCGCCGAGAGCAGAGAAACCCCGCGGGGCGCGCGGCCCCCCGAGGGCTCCCCGCAAAGCCTATTTATAGACGGCCCCGCGAGGGGAGCCGCTTCGGTCCACTCGGCCAGGAGCTCTCCCCGCCAATTATTCCGCACGCTAATCTCTCTGGATAGGCTTCTTTCCTTCCTTCATTACCTCATTCCCTCCTTCCCTTGACGTCAACTCACGTTCGTTAGCGAAGCGGCTTCTGGAAGTGACAGAATTGTGTTGTCCCACTTCCAGTTCTGATTAATCAGCGGCGATAGACCCGGCCTACGAGAGGAGCCGCCGCGGCTTCCTTCGAGCAGGGATATTGTTTTGTGTGCTGCAGTTACTTAGCAACTCCGAGATACGGGACCGGCTCCAAGTTCACAAAAAGTTGAAGAATAAATTTTGGGGAACTTCTCACTAAACACGTTGTAAAACTGCGAGAGGCACTCCCAGCCCCCACGCCACACCAAAAAGGAAGGGAAGCCGCGATTGCAGCGGGCCTTCTGTTTGCGGGAGCAAAACTCCACATGCGCTTTCCTCCCAGCAAGGAAATCCGAGGGTTGTATTGCCCCGTTTTCGAAAAATCACCTCTCTGCGGTCCGGTCCCCTCCGCTCCACGGAGTGGAGCCGAAACCTTTCAGGGAACTGACGTACAACCGCCCGAGCCCGCACACGTTCTGCGCGCACCCGCACCGCGGGCCGCCGGCCCGGCCCTGCCCTGCCCTGCCCTCCTCTGCCCAGCCGGGCCGCGCCGCGCAGGCTGCGCCGTGAGACCGGAGCGGGGCCGCCGCGCGGGGGACTGCGGACACCCGGCCCCGCCTCGGGCAGCGAGGGATGTTTTGAGGCACGCTTGGACCGGGCCAGCAGAGCCCTGCAGCCCGGGAACGGGGGACGCACCTGCCTGGTGCCCGGCTCGGAAAGCCCGATACGCGGCGGGTCTGGGGCTGCGGGGCCAGTGCCGTTTTTGTTTTTTTTTCCTTAAACCTGTACATCCTATTTTCCGTTTTGTTGTTGTCGTTGTTTTGGCTTTGTTTGTTTGTTTGTTTCAAGAGGAACCCGACCTTCTTTTCCCGCTGCAAGAGAAAGCCGTTGGCGCAACACGCCGGCAGCAGAGCCGCCCGAGCAGCAGCCGGCGCGAACCGAGGGGGGGAGAGAACGGGGCGAGGCGGAGGTACCTGTTGTAGGGGGTCCGCAGGAGCAGGGCCTGGCTGCCCGTGCAGCTGTCCGTGGGGGTGTGACAGCCGTACACCGGAGGGGGCACCGAGTACTGCTGGTCCCCTGCGGAGAAAGCGGGACAGGGTTAGCCCGTGCCGCGGCCGCCGCCCAGCCCCGCGCCGCGCCGGCCGGGCCGCCCGGGAGCCATTACCTAGAGATGGCTGCTGGCTCATGGGGTCCTCGTGTTTGAAAGAGTGGTTCGTAAACTGCGCGGCGTGGTGAGACGGCGTGTGGCCGTAGCTCGGAGTCCCGTCAAAGGCCACGGTGCCGTAACCTGCCGGAGAGAGCACCGTGGGGTCAGGGGCCGCCCGGCCCGCACCTGCCCCCCGAGGGCTGCTCCACGCGGCCGTCGGGTGAGAGACGCCCCCGGGGCAGCCCCAGCGCCGCGGGTACCGCGGGGAGAGGCGCAGCCCGGGGCCTCCTCACCTCCGCTCCCCCAGCACACCCACGGGCACTCGGCGGGGCTGGGGGCGCCGGGAAATGCCGTGTGACCCCGCGGGGTGCGGGGGTACCGGGGTGTGGGGCTGCCGGGGTACAGGGGGGCAGCCCCCGGGAGGGCCGAGGCTGGCAGCCCGCTCCTTAGGGCGGAAAGTCGGAAGTCTAGTTCACTTTTCAAGAGAACAGATCGGCTTCGGTAATAAAAAGGATGTTTTCATTAATTGTTGCTCATATTAAAGAGGAAGATTCCCATCTGCTCTGTGTACTCCTCTGCCGTTTCCAATTTAGAAGTTACCCTTTAATCTCTCTCTCTCTTTTTTTTTTTAAGAGCAGCTTTCTGAAGAGTCTGCAATAAAGAATGTTACACGCAAAACTAAAACTCCTCCTTTCAGCGAAAATTGCTCTCCAAAATAACAAACAGCCGATTTGGTTTCCTACGCTGGGCAGATTCAGATGGAACGCGAGCACCTCTGCTGACCCCGGGCCGCCGCGAGCCCGTAAATCAGGTGCTCGGACACCGACTTTCATTAATGACTTGGAGCTGGCTAAACAACTTCGGCTAAGAAAGTAATTACAAAGTAATATTATCTCGGCGGCTTCTCGGCTCGTCAGCAGTTACCTCCAGAACCAAGTTCCTCCGAAGTCACTCTTCCAACAAAACAAAACAGAAAGCCCGGCGCGGGCTGGGAAAACAAACGAGGCCGACCCCGAGCGCCCGCTTTCACACCGTCCCGTCTCTCAGCCCGCTCCCTCCGCTCGGGCACCCCCGGGCTCCTCTGCCAGCCCCCTTCGGGCGCGGGTGCCCGGCTGATAATCACAGGCGCTTTTCCGAGGCGTTACAATGGGGGTAACGCAGGGATCCGTGTGCCGCTTCCGCAGTTGATCGTCTCTGCAGACAATAAATTGGATCCAGCCGCACTGCGGGGTTTGATCAACCTGCTGATGAGGAGGGGGAAAAATCCCGAAGGCTTTATAGCCCTCACCTTCGGGACGGGTTGGAGCCGACCCGGCACGGCGGGGCTCACCCGCCCCAACCCATCGCCTCCTCCCGCCCGGAGCCGCTCACGGCGGTGCGAGCGGCGCTGACAGCGCGGTACCGTGCGGGCCGCCGGCCCACAGCTGCCTCTCGCTCCTTATCTCCTCCCTTGGCCCTTGGGGCAGAGGCTCAGCCTTCAACTCCCTTTTCCCCTTTTCTTTCAGCCTTTGTTTCTTTCTTTCTTTTCTTTCTTTCTTTCTTTTTTCTTTTCTTTTCTTTTTTTTTTTTTTTTTTACTTTCAGAAAACACCGACACTTTCTACGGTACTTTTGGCCCAGCGCAGACTTTTGGTGACCTTCACAATGCAGCTCGGAGCGGAACGATGTTTTGGCCGCATTTTCCGGTGTTGCCTGACCCAAAGCTTCAGGAATGTGATAAGAAAGCCGAGTTCTGAACCGAGCTGCCGATAGCGAGGTCTCTTTAATTAGGGCGTTATCAGAGCCGGGCCTGATTAAAATGTGCTGAAAATAATTGAAAGCTATACAGCTGCTGCAGCACGGGGCCCGCCGGAGGACTCCAGTTGTGGAGGAGCCCAGCTGGATGAAGGAGACAGGCGGACCAGAAGGGGAAAGCTGGGCAGAGCTTCCAAAGCCCAGCTCCCTACCCCCACGCCCCGGCCCAGACTCGGCTCAAGTGCCATCGCAGAGCCAAGGTAACGTCCACGGTCGGAAGAACAGGCTATAAGGCCGGGAGTTCAACCTTGAGGAGATCGAAAACAAGAACGTTTTATCCGTCGCCGAGAATAAATAAATAAATCAATAGAAAAACGAGCACCCTTTGCCGAATTTCTCCTCGCCGAAGGAAGGAGAGCTACCCGGCCGGGCCGGAGCGGGAGGGAGGGGCCGCGCAGCAGCCGCATCCGCGCTGCCCGAGCTCTGCCCCCCGCAGCAGGGCACGGCCACGCACACACCTGCTCACCCGCCTCGGGGCAGCGCCGCGCAGCACAGCGGCTCGCTGCCAAGTGCGGGAGCTGCCGCCGCCTCGGGGGTACAGCGGTGTGCCCGCGAGCTGCGGAGCCGCCCGCACGGAGCCCTGCCGGGCTTAAGGCCGCAGCCAAGACGGGTGCCGTGCTTCTGAGCGTTAAAGGCTTCCTTTCGCTTTGGGGGGCTTAGAAATCAGAGGACACCCGCTCACCCACCCGCATAGGCCGAGGCTCGTTCCCTTGCCCTTCTCGTCATTACTTCTGCTCGGCGACTAAAACCGTCTCGGATATCCGAAATGTTTTCAGGTGTCCGAACAACACCAGCGGCCCCGTGCTGCGACGGCCGCCTATGGGGATGCTGCCTAACTTCCCCAGCCGAGCTGGGCCCCGAGCTCCGCTCCCAGTTTTTCGACATCGCAGACCGGCAACCGCCGGGTCCGTGCCTCCTCTCCCTCCCCCCGGCCCGCCTCCCTTCGCTGCCCTCTTGGGAGCAAAGGCGCCCCGAAACGGCCGGAGGCTGGCTGCTGGGCCGCGGAAGAGCAGAACACCCGCCGGCAGCACAGCGCCGGCCCCGAGCCTCCCCGGTGAATTTGGCTGCGAGAGCGCGGCTCCGGGCCCGCTCCTCCGGCCGCCTCGCCGCGCCTGGGCAGCTTCCCCCGGGCCGGGCAGCGCGGGGACGGAGCGCAGCGGGAGGCGCAGCCCAGGGATCCCCAGCGAGAGCTCCGCGCTCTCCCCCTTCTTGCTCGCATTAGTGCCGGGAGATGTTTACATTGCGGCCGCTGGAAGAAAAACCATTAAGCGATAACCCCGTTCTGTAGGCGGGGGCTGACCGATCGTTAGCCGCGCACCCACGCCAATTTCTGGAGGCAGCGAGAACCGCGGGGCCGCGACGGTCGCAGCCCACCGCAGTTCCCCACCGCGGAACCGCCGAGAGGGAACCAGAAGCCACCCGGTGCGCGCGGCCCGGCCCGAGGAGCCAGCGCTCCCGAGGTCAGTCCGACAAGCGCCTGGAGAACAGCACCGCGCGGACAGCAGCCCGCACATTCAGGAGGAGGTAAACAACTCTACCCCCGCCCCTACACTGCACGGCTTGCGGAGGGAATGGTCTCAGGGCAGCCACCCCGTCTCCACGTCGGGACCGTCCTCAGCCCTAATACAGCCCCGAGAAGAGAGAACGCTGCTGTAGCCAGGGCCGAGGAGGCCCGCTGCGCCCGTGGAGAGCCGCTCGCGGCTCCCGGAGCTGCCCGGAGGGATGCGGCAGGGGCCGGCCCGACGAGCCCCGCACGATGGCCGGGGCTCCGTGCGTGCGGCGAACGCTGCCCGGCGAGGCTACGGCAGCGCCCGCGGGACTGAGCCCGAGGCCGGGTGCTCGGCGGCGCCGCCCTTACCCTGGTTGCGAATGGCTTGCTGGCTCTCCAGGCAGTTGGGCAGGTAGGGCCCGTTGGGGAACATCCTGGCCTGGCCGGAGGGCGGCTGGCTGGGCGGCGGGGCGCCGAAGGGCCCGTAGCGGCAGGCCCCGGCCGTGCCCGTGAACTGCCCGGAGAAGTGGACGGTGAAAGCGCTCAGGTACTGCTCCTCGTGCGGGTCCGACCCGTTCCAGCTGGGTTCCTGCTTGATGAAGGAGTGCGGCCCCAGCGAGCCGTAGGAGGCCCCCGGGGGGAAGTCCAGGACGGGAGCCCACTGCGCCGCGCTGCTCACCGGCATGGCGCAGTTGCTGTTGCCCGGTAGGGACGGCACGGAGGGCAGCAGCGCGTTCAGGTCCCGGACGTCGGACCCCATCTGCTCGCAGACCTTCTGCCTGCCGCCGGGCAGCCAGTCTCCCCCCGGGCCGCACTTATTCCAGGACACCTGGCCTCTGCCCGCCAGGCCGGAGGCCGGCTCCGGCTGCAGGCACCAGGCCGGAGAGCTCAGCCCTTTGGGGGAGGTTTGCTCCGCGACGCAGCTCCCCGGGTCCAGCCCGGCGGGAGCGGGCAGCAGCGACAGGGAAAGGTTGTTCTCCAGGATCGCCTCCGGGGCCGCGCCCGCTCGCAGCGCAGGGCGGGGTGCGTGCGTGTCCGTGCGGCCGCGGCCGTGTCCGTGTGTCTGTCCGCGCGTGCCGGGGTGGGGGGGGCACAGCCGCCTCGCACGCCGCACCTCGGCTGCCTGCTCGCCCTCAACTTTGCAAAGCTCAAATAGAGGCGCTCGCAGGGGAGGAGGAGTCAGCCGCGACGATCCTCCATTCACACAACCTTCGTCAAGGGGCTGCCCACAGCCCGCTCTGCTGAACCGACCCGGGCCAGTCGGGGGTGGGGAGCGCGGGGAGGGGGGAGGGGGGGCGCGAGGACGGAGGGGGAGAGGTTACTGTGGGAGAATATATCTCCCCTACGCATCCCTCCCACCCTTCCTCCGGTGCAAGCGCCACTAAATCTCACCCTAACATCCCTTCGCTTTGGGAGACGTGGCGAGACCGCCAGAGGGATGCGGGCGGCCCCGTAAGTACGTGCTGCGCCGCTTCCCGCAGCCCCGCGCACGTCCCGCAGGAGCCCCGAGGGCGGCGGGGTCGCAGCCCCGGGCACCGAGCGAAGGAGCCGCCGCCCCTGCAGGCGAGCCGACCCGGCGAGGGAAAGTGTCTTTCCAGGTGCTCTCCCCGCGCGGGAGACGTCCGCGTCCCCCGCGCTGCCCGTGCCTAGAGGAGGAGGCGGCTGGGCTGCTGCGGGAGGACCGCAGCACAACGAGCGCCCGCTTCGGGGATTCACCCGGCACAGCTCCGGGGAGGACCCGCACTCTCCCTTCCCTACCCAGCCCGGACAGCGGCTCCGCAGCACGAACCCGGCGGCACCTCACGCATTATCTCGGACGGCCCCCCCGGGCAACTCGGCGGGTGGGGGGCCAACCCCGGCAGCCAGGGGGCCGCGATCTTTTCCCCGCCCCTACCGGCAGGGTGGACGGCGAGGCCCCCGGGACGCGGCCGTGCCTGCCGCGGCCAGGCGCACCACGGCATCCGGCGCAGATACGAGCCCGCCGCCTCCCCCGGTAGACGCTTACCAAGCGCGGGATCCTGCCCCCCTCCTCCCGAAGTACTCATCTCTGTCGACCGGGCGGGGGAAAGGCTTAGCCCTTAGAGCACGCGTGTGACAGCTCCGCGGGGCCGCGTTTGGGTGCGCTCCCGTTGCGCCCCGCGCCCGGCCGGCAGCACTCGCACCCCCGCGCCGCGGCCCCGGTGAGAAGTCACTCCCCCGAAGCTGCAGTGATAAAATCGCCGCGAGGAGCGGTTACCTGCCGCTGGAAGGGTGGGCCCCGATGTCCTCCGGTGGCAACACGAGCTGCGGCGTTCCCATTCCCCGTGGCATTAAAGGTTACCGCCGCTTCCATCGCCGACCTCCAAACGATGTTTTAAAATTGCGACCGTAAATGCTGCAACAAAATAAATCGAAACGGCCCGTTACTGGCGAAGTCGAGTGTAATTTCATGTTGTCCTTACACTAATCAACAACAAACCGTAGGGTTCTGCTACTAGTGAAACGGCTTTCATTTTCACAGGCTGTCTTCAGAAAAATCGCTTTTAAATCGCCCTCTTTGATGTATGCGTAAACGCGTTTGTTACAGAAATCCGCGCGTACGATAAGAGCGAAAGGTTTCATCGCCAATACTAAGGGCTGCGTAACTTTGAAGGAGCTGCTGCTCTCTGTGAGGACACACAAAACGAATTCGGTCTCGGGAGATGAGCGAGCGCAGCCCGCTCCCGAGGAGCGAGGAGACCGCTCCCCTCTGCCCCCGCCCGCCCCCTCTGTGTGCTCGCAGCCCGCAGCCCGCCGCTCCCGCACCCGAGGGGTCCCGGGGCGTGGAAGGCTGCGGGAAGCTCGGGGCTGCAGCTGGACCCGGTCTTTTCTGCGATGGACCAACATGTGGAGTTGGTTGTCCAAAACCTACAACGTACGTACTTAAATACAAATCCTTATGCAGCTTAAGCAGAGCATTTTATTTCCCGTGAAAACCAGACTTCTCTTGGTACAAACAGAAAGCCCTTCCTGCAGCGGAACGTTTCTTTAGTTTGCACGCTTTCTGCCCCCCCCCCCCCCCCCCTTTTTTTTTTTTTCTTTTTTTTTAATAGCCTAACTTGAGAAATATTCTGGAACAGGAGCAACGTTTTCTCGATCGCTTAGGTCTGCACTATTCCGCCCGGGAAGAATACCGAAGCCCTTCCAAATCTTCGCCCTCGCATTCCCAGCAGACACTTCAGAGCGCTGAAGCAAGCAGCGCCCTCGGCCATCAGCGCATCTCCCTCCCGGCGGCCCCCGGCTCGGCCCGCAGAGACACTGCGGAAGGCACCGCGCCTGGCACCTGCGCCTCCCGGCACACGGCAGCCTGCCGGGACATCGGGCGGTGCCGGCACGGAACGGGCGGGAGCTTCTCAGAGCTGAGCCGGGGCACGGCTTCAGCCGACCGGGGCAGCCCGAGAAAGAGGGGCGGGCTGGAGAGTTTAGGGCAACAGCCGGAGTCAGATCCCGCAGCCGTTTCCTTACAGTCAGCACAAGAGAGAGATAAAAGCTCCCGCCCCCGCTACAGGGTTGAAAGCCCCCCGGGGCCGCGTGTCCCCTTCGAAGCAGTGCGGCGGGCGCGGGGGACACCGCTCGCGTCCTCCCCGGATGCCCGGACCCGGCACCCGGGCCCCTCCGGCGAGATCACGCCGCGCCCCGCAGCCCAGCGGTCGCATCCCGGCCTCGGCGAGGCTCAGAACGCAGAGCCGGCGGCGCCAGGCACGGCGGCTGCTCTGCCGGGGTGCCGACCCACACGGCCGGGACCTTCCCACCCTCCGCCCTCCAAACTCGGTCGGATCCAAATCTCGGGAGGGCAGAAAGATGGCTGAATGGCTTTAACCGATAATTGCCGGGAAAAGATCCAAGTCCGATCCTGCTCACGGGCTAACGGTACGAGACCAACCAACGAGTATTTCTAGGACAGGCGTTGTTCTACAGAGAGCCCCACTCGATCCTGGGAAAAAGGGGCTCAGGGAGCTGCTCCCGAGCCGTGAAGCACCTCCCAGGCGGCGTTCCGCTCTCCGCTGCTGGGCCAACCAGTTAACGGCCCAGCCATCCTCACCACGCTCTACTAAGCTCCATAAAAGATCCCCTCGCGGCTCGAAGCGGGGGGAGACTGGCTTAAACAGAGATAAATCCCCAGCGCTGTCGGAGCCGCTCACGGCACGCAGGGGGATCTGTCTCCTTTCACTCGGGGAGCCGATCAGAGTTTGATTACTTAAGCACCAAGAGCAGCAGAAACAGAGCTGCGAACCGCTCTCCAGGAGCGCGGAGAGGCAAAGAGGGGCCGAATCTCGCACCGCGGCCCGACCTCGCTCTCCCCGCAGGAACGGATTCGGACGGGGGAGACCCCCGGGCCGCCCGCTCCGCCTCGCAGCGCCCCCCGCGGGCGGCAGCTCCAGATCGGCCCGAGGCCTCGGTGCCGGTCTCGGCCGGGCGCCGGGACTCAGGCCGCTCTTCTACCGTAAATCTTCGCAACGCTGGAACTAATTACGGAGGGGATGTGTCTCAATTTGTTCCGCATTAGCGCCGCGCCGGACCACGGGCACCGAGCACGGGAAATTGATGAGCCGAGCCCCGGGCACCCCGCCGGCGCTGCGGCCCTGACCCCGAGCTCAACCCGGCGAGCGGCGCGGGGCGGGACGGGCTCCGCGCTCCGCCTCCCGCACCTGCGGGGCCCCGCGGCCGCCCGGCGCTGCGATCGGCGCCCGGGCCGCTGCGCTGCAGCGCCGAAAGCCCCCTCGAAGGGCACAAGAGCGGGCTGTGCAGAGCGGCCGGCGTGCTGCTGGGACCCGGCGCTGCTCTCGTCACGGAGCCGCGCAGGGCCGCCGGGTGTCTCTGCGCGCCCTGCCCTGGCCGAGGTGCTGGGGAACGGATGCTCGTGGAAAGCCGGCAGTCGGCCACACCTTTCGGATCCGGTGTACGTGGCATTTTGAAAGTCTCAGTTATACAAGGGGAAATACTCATGGAGCAGCTAAAATTAGGAAATAGAATTCTTACAGGTTTTTGGTACTCAGAAAAGAAAATGAAAATAAATAAATAAAAAAAGACCTTAGATATATAGATAGATAGAAATACCCAGGTCTTTGCATTATCCCCAGTGGTTCTGGAGTAATTAAAATTATTATTTTTGGAGGGGTAAATAAAAATATATATACTTTAGAACACAGCACATCATACAAATGGATACATGGAAACCAAGATTTAAGGAATTCATTTTTCCTGTTGTAGAATGCAGACTTCACTACATAGGTTTACTTCACTGTAAATGTAATAGTACAGAAGGAAATCAGAAACAGTACCTGTTACATACACAGATCCTAAGAATTCTTTGAGCTCCCTGGAACGCTGCCTTTGAACACAAATGCACACCTGAAATGAGAAAAAAAAAAATACATTTATAGATTCAGAAGTGATAGGAAACATCCAACCACAGTAAACCTGCAGTGCTCATTGCCACACTGCAGTCTTTGTGGTCACCGGAGGGTAAGCAGTGGCCGAATGCAGCTGACACCACCAGCAGCCTGAGGTCTCGCTGCCTGTAGGGCATTATGGAAGGGGCACAGAACAAGAATTGCTCCGTCCTGGTTTCTGTAGCAGATCTGAGCCAACCATACTTTTCTTAATTTCTTAGCTGTGCCTGCTTTCATCTTACAGCGTCGATGTGAAACAAGCACACTGCAACAGCACAAGCAAAGTCCATATCTCACTTTGTTCTTTCAAAGCCCCTTTTAGCAGTAACCCTGCACGGAGATACTCCTTCCATCAGCTCTTCTCAGGGGGAACAAATGATGTTTTGGGGAGGTTGCTCTGACTTGAGCTGAGATCTCAGCACTATTCACAGGATTCAGAGGAATTCGTGCACATAAGCACCTGACTAAGGGTGCCTTAGGGCAAGATCTGTTCCACTGAAATCAGTGCTGGAGGACTTCAGTCCATCGGGATGTAACACCTCGCTGCACGCAGGGGGGAAATCAGGCATAGTCTCTTTGACTACAGATGCCCAGGAGACAAGGTGCAGCCCTGCAGCTTCATTAGGAACTGAACACACCTCGTCCTGCACGTAATTGCAGTCATATGAAGGCACACCTCTCTTCCCTCTCTCTCTGGACTGTATGTATTGATACGTCTGGACTGCAGCAGTACACAAAAAGCAAATAAGCTCATTTTTTTTTCCTCATCCAGTCAGCTAGAAGCAACAGTCAGCAGAAGGGGAGCTCTGATCAAAACGGGAACTTTCCCAGTTCTTTACTCTGAAGCTTCCCAATGTATTTTTTGTTTGAGGCCACAGATTTATGGTCAGGCCCTCTGTTATGTGCTAACACTGCTGCATGTGATACCTGGCCTGGCTGCAAGAGCGAACAGTCAGTTCCATGACACCAGTGCGTCTGTCCAAACTCCTTCTGAGACTCATGCATGGACAGCTGGAGATGAAGCTTGTGGGGAGAAGTGCAGGAAGAAAGGAGAGAGGGAGCCCATGTGTTGAACTTGCCTTAGAAGTCAAATTTATTTGTTATGAGACACAAGAGACTCCCTTCCCTTCAGATCTGAAGGATGCTTGATTCTCTTACATCCACTTGAGTACTGTTATGACAAAAGAACTATAAGCACCAAGATCTTGCTGTTGTAGCCATGGAGTCAGAGACTCTCACACTGTTCATCTCGACAGCTTCCTTGTTTCTCCCGCCTATAACATCATAGCAGGGTTCAATGAATTACAGATCGGAACCAAGACTTGCTTTTGTGATGGCTTAACAAACCTCTCTTGAAGTACTTTACGTGCTAGTCGAAATGAAAGAAGCAAAACAAGAAAAAAAAGAAACCTTGCCAACTTGTTCTCTCTCTATGTATATGTTGAAATGAAACAATGAGCTAAATAAGTGTGACTCCTTTCTAGGGATCATGCGATCTTAGATTAATTGCTCCATGAACAGATTTGCAAGTAGCACCATAATGCTAATCAAGATATTTTAAAAGTTTATGAGCAGTTGCTTAGGAAAAACAAGATAAAGCCTATGGAAATCTGATACTGGTCAACGGTGCATTTATTCAAAACATAATGCTGACTTCAAGTCTCCATAAATCCTTTGCAAATGAAACTTCCATTGTGATCACTGTTCCAGATCTAAATGATTTATTCAGTAGACGTTAGATGTATCTCAGAATGCACGAGTTATGCACCCATTGATACAGAGTTAATCATGCCCCCACGAGGTAATACTTTTTAATTTCGAACAAGATAATCAAAAAAATGGAGTATTTCTATAATAAGGTTTTATTATTAATATTTATTAGTGGATTAATGTACTTGCAAAAACTAACTTTTTTGTGATTTGTTTTGAAACTCGGGGCTTCCACATATCACCAATCAGTCAGCCCTTGGGAGAAGAGCAGACGTTGGACTGCATACAGTTTCAAAACAGAGTTCTTAGCAATATTTCTCCCACTGCGTCACCCTGAAGAGCAGCATCCTTAGCAATCTGTGTGTGCATTTGAGGAGATGGGTTCTACTGCTTTGAGCAGCTGCTAACATATAAGGAGGACAGTGAAAGGCCAACCAGAAGAGGTCTACCAGAAGGACAGTCCGTCAGCACATCTTTCTAACTCAGTGAACAGAACTTCCCAATTTGTAGAAGCCAGGTGGTCTTTGCTGTCCTGGGTTTCTTGGTTTTTACATGCTGGTCTCTTAAGTGCTGTAATTGAAATGGACTCTCTGTTATCAATTTACTGCAAAAACTTCTGAGCAGAAGTCAAAATAAGTTCAGCAAATTGTTTGGATATCAGCTAAAAACACGCTTAATTTTTCATCAAACGAACTTCTCTCAGAGGAACTGCGGGAGTCAGCTTTAGCCAAGGCACCATGAAATAATTCTATGTATGGGTGACAGGAACACCCTTTGGCAGCTACGTATTCTTTATCAGGGAATGAAAGTTCTTGAGTAAGCTGAGTAAATTCTTGAATAATTTTCCTTACGTTATTAGTCTCCATTGAAACATCAGCAATTCTCCAGTCAAATAAAAGTTCCAGAATATTTCACACTTCCAATATGCTCCACTCCAATGCCATGTATCAAGAGCATAAATGAATACGCTTAGTATTAAAGGAACAGGATTGTTCCCACAGCCTCAATATACATGTTTGAGTGCACAGTCTCACAGGAGATAGGTTTTCTTCAAGAGCTGTAGTATTACTTAGTAATCCCAACCCAAAGGGTGGCCTTAGGCCAGCCAGCACACAGGGGATGAGAGCTGCCCGACAAACACAAAGGAATCCAAGGAACCTCAAACACAGTTAGAAAATGGGAGGCACTATCCAGTCCTCGATGCCAATTTATTAGGTGACTATGGAGCTATGCTTTATGCAGCGCTGTGAGGCTCTGAATACTCTTGTATAACTTTTCCCAAATCACAGAAGTCCCCCGGGAAATGTCAGTAATCAAACAAAATCTCGTGGTCAGGAAGCTTTACTTTATTCAGCCAATTTTAATTCCCCTTCATCATTCCATCTATTACTCATTACATCCTCCTGCCAAACACGACATAATTCTCTCTGTCCCATGCTCACATGTTTCAGTTCCATGTAGACCATGATACCCTTTCATCCCAGCTTTTCCTACTCGTTATTCAGGCTGCACATATTTAGTCCTTTCCACTTTTCCTGCTGTCCTCCTCTGAGCTCCATCCAACAACATCTCTCCAGAATAGAAGCACTCCATGTCAAATCAAATATTCTGCAAATATAATATATTTTATATATTTATATATAATATACCGTATATGCTATATACTATATAGTATATATATATATATATACTATATATGCTATATACTATATATATACTATATAATACTATATTTGGCCATCTCCAAACGTACAGCCACAAAAACCAATGACTAAATCACCTTGAATAACTGAGAATCAAAAGGCATAAAATAGTCAAATCAGGATAGGGAACTTTGGATGACACTGCAAGATCAGTTCCACAGGAAGCCCTTAACTAACGGCGTCCTCAGAAATTTCCCTGATCTGTTTTATGGTCCTTGTCTCAAGGAATGGGTAATATTTGTAGTGATTTTTATGTTCAAAACATTTTATAAGCATTCTCTCACGGTGACATTATTAAGATAACGCTAACTGCATATCATACTTATTCTCATAGTCTTACAAGAGATTGTTGAGACGAAAGTTCTGAAACAGTGAAGTTCATGTAGAGACAACTTCATGCTCAATTGCATTACTTATTTTTAGCAACTCACGCTTGAAACATCAGAACATCTGTATCACCATGTTACACAAGACTTTGCCTCTATTATCATACACTACTTTGAAGCAGCAGCTTCCATGACCTTTCCCTGCTAGAAACGTGTGCTTCCTACCCACGAATAATGCAATGTCATTCCACAAAGCAAACCATACTGAAAATTATACTTTATCTATATAATCTAAAATTTCATAAGCTTAGAGGTTGAAAGACCTCAACTTCAGTCATCTGAAGATGGTGAATGTGCTAATCCATCTAATCAAAACCTGAGAACATCACATATGTGAAACTGAGTTTACACCTAGCTAAGAAAGATAGTTATCTAGACACATTTTAGTAGACTCTCCTAGTTTTGCTCCGACTACACATGGATAGCAGTGTCTGTGAAAGGTGCCCATACAGACAGAACTACATTATCACTGCCTGGAGTCAATGTTTGATTTTCCTTTTACAGCAGAAGGGAGAGGTGAGAAGACTGGAACTTCAGAAGATGCATCAGCCCTGAGAAAAAAGATAAGAGAGAAGTTCTGGTACCGCTACGTGCAACGTAGCATATTAAATGACCTGCGTGCAGTACACACAGATAAGCTGTAACTTCTTTTTTAATCTATGTCAGGTTCAGGTTGAGAGTGAGTCTTCGTGCTTTCTGGGACCTCGTCTAAAGAATATGCTGGAGGAGCACTGACCGTTTGGGGTCAGTGAAACTTCTATCTGGGAAAAGCATGATAGCTTCAGAGTTAAGGGGAATTCTGGATGCCTGAGCAAGAAATACCTGGGCGACTTTCAAAATGGAAAGGATATCTCAAGAAATTTGCAGATTTAAAGGACCATAAAGATTCAGTAGTAAGGAAATAGATGACCAAGTGAAGCACCTGCGTGTAGCTGCTAACTTGCACCTCTGTGCAGCAAAGGGGTACATAACATGCATGTCTCCAAGCCAAGCTCAATTATTTTAGAACTACATGACTAGAGAATGGTTTCTGTCTTTCCATAATGCCATTCTTTCTCTTTTACTCCATTTTTTTTTGTTTGCTCCCTCCTCAATTTGTTCCTGCTATAAAAGAGAAGGTTGCATTCCTTTTCAGTCTTTCCTAGGTAACAGGAAAATGCTACACAACAGCACATTCGCAGATAATTTTCACGCCAAGGACCCAAAGATGCTTTGATTACCTGGCAGGCGTTTACTAGCAGAATGGGAGTGAAGGGAGCCTCAGCATTTCTGCCCTCTCTCCTGCCTTGAATGTTGGCTGATGCAGCAATCTGACTCTGCCTCAACGAAGGCAGCCCTCTCAGCTGTTCTGGCGCTGTTCCCACTGTGAGATAGCCATGTTCCTTCTTGATTATGGACAAAAAAAAAAGTGGCACAAGGTATGCAAGGCATTGGGCCCTCTGACCACTGACAAGGCTTTAATTGCTATTTGGGTTAGGTTGGAAGCGTAGTCCTAGAGATCCCGTTCCTGTTTATAAAGCCTTTTGGGGTGAACATTGCTCAATGGAAAAGCAGCACAGAAATTTAACAAAAGCCATGCTGCAAAATGTAAAAACAAAAAAGTAATTCTCCCACAGGAACTGAAAGGCATTTCATACATGTCCAGTGAGACATTAAAAATAATTATGTGGAAGAGTAATAGCTCCCTTGGTTGTTTTAATATATTTTTGTCTACAAACAAGAAACGTTCTCTAAACTGCTGCCTTGGCTTGGCTTGAAAGGTCTCTCAAACAAAAGCCCTTCAAGTGACCCTTAGATTATTAAAGCTCAGTAACAATGAATGCAGATCTTAGTTAAATCAGAGACTGTAAAAAATAAGAAGACAGCAGGTTCAGTTCTGGAAATGAATATGCCTCAATAAACTGGAAACATATAGAACGTAGTTCTGATCAGCAGACATATCTCCTCTGAACAAAACCAAAAACTTTTGCCCGAAGTATCTGACATTGATTTCTCTCCATGAATAACTGCAAATAGCCCCATGTCTAACACAAATAGAACATACTGGATCTTGTATCTTAATGCTGTTCCCCTGTCACAGACACAGATAGATCTAGATAACTCCATGACAACATCACAGAGTTCATTCAAAGAGCAATTCACATCACCGAGGTTATTTTGGATTCTACTCTTAACAATTTTTCCTCCAAAACTTGCAAAGTGTCACTACTACCATCATAACACTTGTGGTGAACAAAAAACGCTAGCAATGCCAAATTGCAAAGCTTAAGCAATCTGATCTGTGTTTCCCCTGAGAGCAATACAAAGGTTGAGATGTTCAGTGACAGGCACTGATGTCAGATGCCAAAGCAGAAAAAGCAAACATAGTAGTGGGGAGAGATATATAGGCCCCGTAGAATACTTTGTTTTGAAAGTCATATGTCATTTAAATGGCCTTTATAACTCAAAAAAGTTCTTTAAGAATACGTTTTGTGTCGTTTGAAGACAGAACATACACTGCCAGCAGGTGATAGGGTCAGTTTTGCATTTGGGAATTGGGTGCACAGCTTTTTGGTATCTGCTTCATTGCCATGAGCAACAACAGCTGTGCACAGCGCTCCCTTAAGCAGAGGCCCGAAAGGATGTTGTCAAGGCAAGTGGCCCATCCAAAACATCAAAATGACCCCATTTCCTCCACCTCCTTCGTGTCTACCAGAGTTGCACTTGCAGCAAGCTGAGGAACTGGAGAAACAGGGACTGCCACTATGGTGGGCAGGAACAAATGGCTTCCCTAAAGGACAGTGGCCCTGTGTTCTTCCCAGCGAGCTCACCAGCCAGTTCACCGGACTCTCAGCAGTTGCTCTGGCTTTCTTTGTGCGCTCTGGCGCTTATCTTCCTTCCCACTCTCCTTCCTTCAGGAGAAGCACCCTAGCTTCAGAAACAGAAAGCTCAGATGAGCCTGGCATCTGTAATTGAGAAAGTACACATGTAACTGCATCTGCTTTAACAGATGTAACATCACTTCTCTACACAGGGATGCTTAAAGACTGGAACTGGGTTGGTATCCTTGCTGACCAAAGCTTTCTATTCAAACTATTTGCATTCAGAACAGCAAATTAGCTACCTTTGTGTTATACCCGATTCCCGCCCAGGGGCCAAGGGAGATGTTTGTTCTGCATAGCCATGGCAACAAAGTTGGCAGTTAGCATCAACTTTGGCTACTCCTGCGACAGGAGTTATCTTGTGAACTAAATTTACTGGACACCAAGCAGCCAGCAATGTGATAACGATGCATGTAAAGTCATCAAGGCTGGATTTGATTACTTACTTATCTACCTCTTTCTCTCATTTTTTGAGGCATTTATATTTTCCCTTAGTTTCAGTGAGCACCTCTTTCCTGCCTTAGCAATTCTGTCTGCAGCATCAATGTTGCAAACACTAATGCACTAAAGCTCGCCTGTAGCACAGAATGATCACACAGAATTCAAGGCAAGTACAGCTTCGCACGTGAGCGGCCAACCTTTAGGCTTGCCTGGGCCACACGGAGCGAAGGTGAATATTTCCTGCCTCTCCCAGGACCGCGTTCAGCCAATGTATGGAAGCAGGCACCGCCCCGCGCCGTGCTCTGCTTGCAGCACAGGCGGTGCTGCCGGCGCCGCACTGTCCGGGTGCTGCTGGGGGGGGGCCGGGCCAGGCTGCTCTCAGTATATTTCACACAGTGCATTAAATGAACTACAGCAGGACAGAATTTAATAGGTACACATAGGAAAAAAATGTTTCTGAATGAGATGTGGAAATGAAGTCGGATGAAAAGATGGCAGAATTTACCGAACAGATTAACAGCTGATAACATTAGTGATGTTGATGCATTTAAGAATTGGACTTTTTTTCTGATGAGGATGGCCAACTTATTAATGTTGATGGCTGCTACGCTTACAGAGAAGAAAACAAAATACCTTTATCATAAACTATAACGGGGCAATACATGCTGGAAACTCCACCCCTGTCTTCATGTCTATCTGTCTGTCGAGAAAAAAGCACAAACAGAATCTTGATCTTTGTTCAGAGAAATGGCAAACTAGGACAAGTCATTTGTAAAGGCTACGGTTTATTAATGCTCAAGGTGTACTTGGCCATTTCTCTTATGATTTTTGATCTAGCTACAAAGCACCCGAACAGCTGAAACCACACTAATGGCAGGAGAAATACATTTCTGGACTAATCCTGTAAACTTTCAAGAATTCAACAAAGTTTCAAAGATATTGCACATCTCTCCTACTAAGACAGCCACACAGACTTCGTCAAATGCAGGGGGAAAGCAGAAGGATATCAAAGGAAGAGTATCATGACAGTAAAAATGCTGTGAAGTCAATATAAACTAGGCAAGACTAGATGAGCTGTGCTTAACTCGTAAATTATGCAAAGAAGAATTAATCAATGGCTACTTTTAATAAACAAAGTATGTACAAACTGTCAGAAAAGTACTAACATGCTTGAAGTATCACTTCATCTGTGTATTCGCTTGGTTCTATGCAAGCACTTCACAAATTTTGGAAACCAAAACAAAAGCTTTTCATCTTCGCTCAAGCAACGCACTTGAAGGCATTTGCATTAGGTAACACAGCTTGTGTGATTGCACTGCCAGTGCATCTGACTCAGATAACTTCTCCTGTTTCAGATGAAGTCTGTAGAGACACGACACTGCCAGTAACGCTAAGTGTGCACAAGCATCAGGAAAACTGGCAGCTCAGCAGAAACAAAAGGACTCAAATGAGTGCCCCCACTGAAAGATGAACTGCCAAATGAACACAGCAGTTATTTGTACTGCTTGGCTCCTCCCGGCCCAACTCAACTCAGAACTAACTACACTATGTGTTG
Source organism: Alectoris magna (assembly GCA_030625065.1). Taxonomy (NCBI): domain Eukaryota; kingdom Metazoa; phylum Chordata; class Aves; order Galliformes; family Phasianidae; genus Alectoris; species Alectoris magna. Next base: position 54,442,512 of record CM060565.1, on the reverse strand, counting down.
CCATTGCCCAGTTACTGTCTGGGGAGCAGTAAGGGAAGTGAAGGCAGTGGGAGGGGAGGCAGTCACGGGGGACACAGAGGGAGCAGGGGTTAGAGGGGTGGGCAAAGAGCTCCGAGGCAAAGACTCAAATCCAGGAAGCCAGGATTCATTAGTTCCAGTGTCACAAGCATAATTTGTTTCTCAGTTTTTCAGTTCAGCCAGGAAACTAGAAAAATGAGCTATTTGCACTGCTCAGTTGATATTGGGCTTGCAAAACCTTAATTTGCTGCCATTCCAGGTCTAACCATGAGGACTTGTGCAGGGAGAAGATGTGATCTATCTATCTCAGCAAGATGATCACACTGATAGGGGTAGGAAAAGAGCAAAATGACATCAGCCTAGAAATGCAGTAAACATTGGGTTGTTCTAAATGCTCCAGAGAAGAGCCTGTACCCTTCCAAACAGGGATATTTTCCTCTTCTTTTCATCTGCACCAGCATCTCCTATAAACCAGCCTTTTATTCTGCTTGGGAACAGTAGAACGTGTGAGTAAAGACAAAGTTTATGAAATACTGAATTAGTTGAGGTTGACTTCACCATCCAGGTTTTTACTTTTACTGAGCTTTGAAGAAGTTCTTTGAAGTCATTTCTTCTAAGTGGGATGTAAACCAATTCTCTTCCATTTTCTATAAAGGACTCCATTAAAAGTTGTGCTGTGACATACCCAAAAGAAAGCCAGGAAACAAACAAAACAAAAAAAAGGGCCAACTGACAGAAACCACTCCAGACAGACTTATTTGTGAGCTATGCATCAATTCCTTGCTGTGTCAAAAACTAACTAGATAGCAGCAAAGTGCCCAAAGGTCACTCTAGAACAGAGTCTTTCAAAGAAATATTCAGTCTGATTCTCAGTTTTCAGTTTTTCCCATGCACCAAGACCTGCTACACCATCTCAATTGTTATGGTACCTTCCATTCCTGAATGCCATTAAGCATCCAGTGACATCCAAAAGCACCTCAGATTTGTTCCAGACATAGCAGGGAGGCAGCTATTAACAAGGGCGAGCTATTGACAAGGGCAGAAGCAGCTTTATCACCAAAGGAGTGAGTTCTAGCATTTATCAGATCAGCAGCCGTCACTTAAATCTCTAGCTGTCATTTCTAACAAAACCATCACTAAAGGAGTGGTGCAAACCTCTGGTTTCAATTTTGTCAAAGTGCAGAGATCTAAGTCCTCTGGAGGTGATGGTTTTTCTCCAAAGAGTAGCAATCGAGATTCCCAGAATAAATTCAATATGCATGGGAAAGGTAACTTTGGACCATTCTTCACTGTCTTGCTACCCATGGAGTGGGACTAGTAGTACTTAGAGCTAAACCTTCTTGACAGTCAATACATCCCAGTGGTTGTGTCTAAACTTTCTGAACCTGCCACACTTTGTCCTGAAAACCTGGTTCTGAGTTATCCACATGGCTTCCACTGGGCCTCTGTGCTTACATTTCTTCTTCACTGCAACCATGATAGAGGGTGGAGGAGAAAGAAAGTGGCTCATTATGTATACCAGCACCTCATTCTGAAAATAAATGGCCAAAGCATGCTGCAGAGAAGAAAAGTGTCTTGGTCTTTCTGTTCAGATTTAACGTGTGGTGTCTTTGTAGAAAAAGAAGCAGCAGGATTTGTCCACAGAGTAGTTTTAGTTGATGGTTTCCTTAGTTGGATAGATAGGATAAGATGTGGGAGCCTTAAAGAGCCATGTAAACTTGTTAGCAGAACAGACCTGGGTGTCTCTCCGTACAGACGAAAGTCCTTGCTGAAGATACAGCAGAGTTATTTCAGGAGCATGGAGTGGGGCAAAGAGGTTTGGGACGAAGTTAAAGAAGGCTGTTTGAGATGTCTGCATATTCTATTTTGTCACCATCTCCAGTCCAGGGTATGTCAGGTGTATTTCCTCTCTGTTTCCTAGGTGCTACCTAACAGGATGTATAATGAAAAAGATTACAAATAAGGTGGTGGTAGGGAGTGAGATTTCACACCAGAAGATCCACTGATGGTTTTTTTTGGTGAGTTAAAGCTGGATGGAATTCTTTCCCATCACTGCTCTTTCACCTTGACAGACACATTAACAGAGCTGGAACTTGTTCCTCTGAGAGCTGTATGCCCATAAAAGCCCACACGGTTTTCCATCGGCTATATTCAGCTGTCATTTTTTGCTTCTGACTTTCCCATTGTCCAGACAAGTTCTCTGATAGAGCTAAACACCTCCACAGCCAGCAATTACATCTAGAGCATATTGGTGTCTGATCTAATGCACCACTGACTTCCCATATTTTCAAAATAAATCCAAGAAGAGACACCAGCTACAAGAACAGCCCATATAAATTAAAGAATTCTTTGCTTAGAAAGCAAGTGGGATTACATATCCATCTGCTTTAGCGGCAGACTTGTCCCTAGGGCTCCATACAAGGAAAAGAAAACTGAGGATTACAAGGCAGGAGGACATTCATTTGAAAGATTACCTTATTTCCTTTGAACCAGGCTAGCATGAACACTGCCATAGCTCTCTGCACAACAGTAACCAGAGGTTCTTGCGACTTGGTCCTGACATGGATCCTTCCATGAGTCTGTCACTGAGCTTCAGTACCTTAGTTTTCCTACTGATTCAAATCAGGATGTGAGTGATGATAGTGCTTAGGCTTGTGTAATCCAAAGACCACCTTTGGATCATCTGTGGTAGCATCAAGTAACTTCTCCAGAAATTAAGCTTTAATTGAACTTGAGTGACTAATATGTACAAACCAGAAACTTTCCTGTGGGTTTTAAAAATTTAATTATATTCCACCCCCGAATTTTCTTTGTGATACTCACTGAAAATACACAGCTGCACTGGTGAAGCTGTCAGTGAAAGGAAGCTAGAGGTTTTGGCAGCTGCATGGAGGGGAAGAGGTGAGGCCCTGGACTCAAGAGAAGGCATTGGAGACTTAAGGTTTGGGGATTTCTGGATGTCTGCTGGAATTGTTGGCAGTCTGAGGACAATTCATTTAATCCCCACCCTTCTGTGAACAAGGGAGAGGTGACTAGATTACAAGGCAGTAGGTTCTGGTCTTGGCTCTTCCAGGGACTTAAGGTATGACCAGAGTCACACACAACCTGGTTTCTACCTCCGTCTGTGAAAAGAAGGATGTGCTCTTCGTTAGATGAACATCAACATCCGGGACTGGATGGGAGGAGAGTTCTTATTTTTATGGAATGGACATGTTTGAACCCAAAAGTGCTTCAGGCATGCAGTGATGTCCCCAGCATGAATTTTAGCTGAGGAGCATTACACACACATCTTTGAGCTGGAAGATCTTAGGAAGTACTCGTTCATCACACCCATCACTCTGCTACTGAATGCTCGCACAGAAGCTACTTTGAGGAAAACAACAGCCTTCCTGGTATCTATTTTTCTCTGTATGCCACAGAAATATTTTCCTTTCTCTTTAAAGCAAAGACCACCTCTTTTTTTTTACATTTATACAGCACCTGTCACTAGGGAGGGAGCAACCACCATGCCTCCAAGCCATTGCCACAGAGCAAAGCAATAATAGAGCCAATAATGACAAGACCTTGTTCTGGGAAATTTATTTTCAAGCTTGTATTTTAGTCATTTAAAATGCAACAGAGAGAATGATCTCCCCCTCTAAGACATACCAGTAGCCTCTAAATAAATTCCGGGGATTGTGAAATACTGTAGGGAAAAAGTCACCAGCAGACTGCCTTAATAAAATGATACTTTCCTGTGCAAGAAATGCCATTTCACCCCAGAGGATGAGAAGTGCTGTATCAGAACTGAGTAATTATTCTTTTACTTTATGTATTTTACTAACTGCTAATTCTTACTGCTGCTGTTTCATCTGCCTACCACAATACATCAGAAAAATATCTCCTTCTCAAGCATAGAATGCAGGAAGAAACTTTTGACACAGAAAAGGGAGTTTTCAAAGCATGCCTTTACCGCAAGAGGTTCAATAACAAAGTCACACAGCAGCATACTGTCAGTGACTTTACTATTAGCCTTGCAGAGCACTGCAGTTGATATGACTATTTTATTCTTGAAATCTGCTCACTTTCAAAATATGTGAACAATGCATTCATAGAGCTTCTCATAACCAGAGCTTCTCTCCCACCCCTGCCTAGGAGGATGTTCTTCATTTCACACTGCAACAAGCAATAATACCAGCATTACAAAATACTGTATGATTCAAATAAAATAGTGAGACTAAATAATGGCACATTATTGAAAGGAAGGGGTTCAGGACATCCCCAAGAGATAGCAACGGCAAAAACAGAGAGCAGCTCTCCCAAAGGAGAACCCCATTTTCTGGGTCTGCACAGACCTTCCAGAGGCAGGAAAGGTCCACATTCCACAGAGCTGGGCTACCAACTGCTTAGCAGCTCAGGGGTGACGGTGTACAATACAGGTCCACCTAGGAAAATGTATTACCTCAAAGGGTTCACCACTCCCCCTTATAGCTTCTGCAACAGAGAAAATGCCCGTTGTGAAACACTCTGCCTTCCACACACTGTGCAGGTGTAGATGAGCTGACCGTTAATTGAGACCTGCTGCTCCAGCAGACAGTGAAGAAAAACAGTGCATGTGCTCTCACTGGCACTATGAAATCCCTTCTTTCCTGCTCTGGAGAACTGGCCCATCAAGCCCTCCTTGATGTGGTAATGTAATAGCGGTCTGAAAAGAAATGTGCAGCTTTCAGCAGTGTACATCAATGAGGGAAATAAAACAGGTTTATCAAAGAAAAATGTGACTCTGACCCATCCTTGGAAACAAATCAAAGAGTATCTAACGGCAGCTATAGGTCTCCAAGAAGAAAATGAAGCCAAACAAGTTTAAAATAGATCCAAACAAGAATACGTATCTTTTGCGTGTGTGTGTGCGCGTGTGTGTGTGTGTGTTTGTTGTGGTCACTGCCATCCAGACTATGATTGGTTACAAATGTTAAGGGCCCTAAAGTTGCCGGAGCCTTTAATCCATCAAATTGGCCATCCCTATGTGCCAAGCAATGACCTCAGTCAAAAGCCATAAATTACTGCTCATTTAAAGCTTGAAGCCTGCGAGCTCCCTCAAATACTGCTTTGCTCAGCACTTGCGCACGGGGAAGGCTGTCCAGGACTTTGGATTAGCTGCTTTACATGGACGAAAGAGCTCTCAACTCTGAGTACCAGATTTGTGTTAGCAGAACCTAGCATGGAGCGTATGAATAAAAACAAAACTGCATGTGAGTAAGACCCGAAAGATTCTTTTCCTTACAGAGTACGCCCAGTTAATGATTTAAAGCAGCATGTAAGAAGTTAAAGGTAACTCTCTTGCTGCTAATCCTCCTCAGGGCATCACAACATGAGTGTCTTCCTTTGCAAGCTGCCAGAGAAAACTCACTGTCCATTCAGAAGGAATCACTAGTTATATTCTATTCAGCATATATATCAAAGATGATGGAGCCTTATTTTCTCAGTATTAAAGTTACTTCATCTATGATTATTTCAATAAGGCTGGAGTTCACCTACAAAGCCTTTTTAACAGGCATGAATAATGCAAATTACCTCAAACAAACTGTCATAAGGATTGTGAGGCGTTAAGAAATTGTAAAAACACCGGAGAATAAAAGTGCTCAGATTTTCAACGCTTGGCACTCTACAGCAAACTGTGCTGCCTGTGGCAGGACATCTTTCACAAAGCCTTTCACTATCTCTTTCTACTCCAGTGACTATTAGCCTTTTTTTCCAAACACTTCTCTGCGGGTGCACATAGATAGATAAATAGATACGGATATTTAAATGACACTAAGCAACAGAATTAGAAATAACAGTAGAAATACACAGAAGGCATAAGTTCATTTATCACTCATGTGCTCCCTAATCTGCCAGTCTTGCACCTCTTTATCAAAAGCTCAGCTGAAGACTTTGCTTCTGGCACACCCCTGCGAAAACTCCTGGGAACCGTCTGGAAACTCACTGCAGCTAAGGCCAATGCTCCATTTGCACGTGCAAGCTGGCTGGCAGAGGCAAATTCAAGTATTTCAAACCACGTCTATGGTAGTGAACCTTAAAATTAGGCCTCAGTGGCACACTTTAAGCAAATGGTTTTAGGGGATCCATATGATCTCCAAAATTATTGTTGTACAGGGAATGGGCTGTTGGCTAATGAATGGCAACGCTAACTTTGACTCTTATTTTTGGTATGAGAACACAGTTTTCTTTTTAAGAAGAATAAAATCACAGGGGTGCCGTACAGTTAGATACAGATGTATCCAAGGTGGTTTGGGGCTGAAGGATCTACCTGCATCCATAATAACATGCAAAAAGTCGTGATCTTGCAAGCTCTTCTGCACAATGCAAATTAGACCTTGTAGCCCCTGAAGGGGCCAGTCGTACTATTTTTTCATTCAAAGATAAATACAAGAGTTACAGAAACAGGCAGCATTTTGGTAATGAACACTTACCTCTCATAGTTCAAAGTACTACCTTACATGATAATTCATCAGAATGAAAAGTACTGGTAAAGTATTTTGGCGCTCTGCAGTTCACTTACAATTTTATTTTTACATGCTTTTGGCAGTGAACATCTTCATTTTAAAAGCTCCGTTATATTTATTGCACAAATGTTTGCCTTTTGCGGGCTCTAAATGTTTTACAGTCATTCAAAGAGAAGAAAAACTGCAAAAAAGTGGAACACATGCAGCATCAGTATAAACACATCAAAGTGCTGCGTGCCACAACACATCCCACTTCTTAATCTCAGTAAACACACCTTTCTGAAGTGCAGTTCTAACATATTGAGATGTGCTGCTTCACTTTGATATGATGATTGATGACGACAACTGTATACGCTAAGATTGCTTAATGTTGTCCGAGAATTAATAGTGTAATCCTTTGCAGCAGTTCTGCAGGCTGAACCACATAGCCTCTGATAGGGACATTCAGCACTGTGGTCCTTTCCTTGTCACATAGCTAGCATGTTGGTTTTACTTCCCATTCATGCCGCCTCACCTCCAGCTCTGTGACCTCTCCAGATGGCAAACAACAGCATGCAACTGAATGTGGGCCAATGACAGTGGCTAGCCATGCTTTGCTGAGAAGCTCAACATAAAAGGCAATTTTAAATATACAACTGCCAATACAACATGGTGTCTTTTTTGGCAGAGAAGGTAAAAATAGCAAAGAAAAAACCAGCTCTGTTCTTTTTATGAAAGCCTGGCAGTTTTCCAGCAGAGACTTAAGTACTTTTTGTACTTTGGGGGAAAAATGATGGGATGTGGTCCAAGACTGGTCATACGAACCTGAGAAATATGGAATAAGAGGCTGGGCTGAAGCAGCCAAAGTGGTACCACCAGCTGCAGCCCCATTAATTAGTGCTCTGCGGTATGTAGCCGTAAGAATGACCCTGATACTTGTTGAATACAAGCAGATAACTCTCACAGAGCAGCTATGCTTTTCTTACTGAGGTATATTTATCCAAGAAGTACCTTGCACGTTTCCCCCTGTCTCACAGGGCAGTAAATTAGTTCTAATTGCAGAGGTATGTAGTAAAAGCTCTGCTCAGTCTTCTGCAGCAATTGAAGATTTATTTTACAGTTTCAGGTTTTTTCCGAATGTCTAAAATTGAGGGCAGAGGAACATGAGAGAAAATGCAGGTTTTATAGGCCTATAAAATTACCTTACTTTAGATAAATATGTGTTTCTTTGCAACTTAAACAATGTAACTGAAAACTACAATACTGTGGCTGACAGTGCGCTGCCCTAGAATATAGATTTCTTTCTCTGTTCGCAGTTATTCTTTTAATTTGAAAAGAATGACAATTTTTATCTGCAAAGAAGGGAAAATATGACAGGTACAATAAACTATTTTAATGTACACTAACTCTAGCTTTATGAATCATATCAAAAAGAGTACCGATAGAAGAGACAAAGCTAAATTTTACAGCTCCATTGACAACACTGACTTGTGCGTACAGTAGCAGTTGCCTGAACAGAGCTGGGGGCCTCACTGGGTACAATCCTACATCTGAAAGACCCCCTGGATTTTGGGTCCTTACACTATGCCAGATATCAGCAGATGGATGTAGCCTCCCATCACTGCGTGGCGTTCAGTCACACTCTGAATCATCTCACAAATACTAAGTGTCACCGTCTATTAGGTCTGCTATACCTTGCTGACCTCCCGCCTCAGCACTAACATCAAGCAGTGAACATCAGCTACCCTCTGCTGTCACAGTGAGATGGCTCTGGTAGTCATAAACTGGACAGCCTGTCTGAGGATTTAATACTGAGTCAGCTGTTGCGCTGCTCCAAGAAAACAATGTTAATGTCAGAATCAGCAGAATACAAGCTGACACTGAACTTAACGTGTATTTCACTTGGCGTGGAGCTAGCTACCTGTTTCTGTTGAGTAATCTAACGTATGGAGGAAATGCTGTTTTCTTGTCTGCCACTAAATGCCAGAAAAGAACCACTTCCTCTGACCAACAATGAGTGCATATACACAGGACTACAGACAGGTGTTTTGCGGTAAACGTGAGATGGTCTTGCAATTGAGATAAAGAAACAAATGAAACATAGTCACCTAACCCAAGGCCAAACAAAAGAAGAAAAGACAGTAGAGGACTGTCGAACTGGCTGGCTCTTCTGGGAATGCAGCTGTGCATTCCAGCACGCAGCAAGAATGTGGGTTTTTCCATTTACATTCATCACAAGCTTCGCTAAAATTGGCACAAAAGCATTTGTCTCCATGTATATGGCTCAAGCAGATATTGTTTCATAAAGTAATACTACTTGATATGAAAGAATGGAAACCAAAAAGTCTTTAAAAGTCTTCTAGCAACATAGGGCAGAAAAATTAAACAGGTCGCTGTCAGGAACACAGGGGTTTTTTTTCCTGTATTTACAAGCTTGAGCACACCAGGCTTATCTGGCATGCAAGTTGATCCCATCTCGAGAGCTCTTCTGTTCCTATCACAGTCAGGTATAACAGAGCCTGGTAAATTTCTTCTATCGGGCAATGGAAATGATCATACACATTTGCATTTCCTGCAGTTATAGAATCGTAGAATCATTTAGGTTGGAAAAGACCCATTAGATGATCAAGCCCGACCATCACCTGTCACCACCAAGCTCATCACCAGCTTATGTCCCTAAGGGCAAAATCTCATGTCCCAAATACCTGCAGTGATGGTGTCTCCAGCAGCTCCCTAGGCAGCCTGTCCCAATGCCTGACCACCTTCTACGTGAATAAATTCTCCCTGACATCTAATCTAAACTTCCTCTGCTACAACCTGAGGCTGCTGCCTCACATCCTACCATTTGCCACCTGAGAAAATCAACTAACACCCTCCTCAATGCAACCTCCTTTCAAGTAGCTGGAGACAGCAATGACGTCTTCCCTCAGCCTCCTTTCCTATAGATGAAGCAAACTCAGTTCCTTCAGCCACTTCTCGTATGTCTTGTTTTCTAGTCCCTTCAGTATAAAAGTATATAATAATAATAATTACATATAATCATAAATCACTATCTAAATGATAAAATAATTAATTGTTCACAGTCATAAAGGTATACAATAGCAATTTAAAAAGTCTGCAGTATAATCAGTAATGACCAGTCAAAAAAACCTTCCTAAGTCTTTATGATGCTGTATGTTTTATCCGAAGAATCACAAGAGCTTAGCTTTTCTACTGCTCTCACCTTTGGCCAAAGTGTGCTTTTAGGGACTGTGATGTGAGGAAAGGGATGCCACGGAACTCCTGAGCAAAACTGACCCCAAGCTGCTTCACAGCTGTGATTGTTAGAAATGCAACAAAACTGACAGATAATAAAATGCTGCACAAGATCCTTGAAGCTCATTCTCGCTGCCAAACAGCACAAACCTTACATAGCATCTCTACTTTCCTTAAATATCCTGCATTGAAAACAGATCCCTCTATTTCTGAGACAGCATAATGAAGAAAAAAAAAGAGCCAAAAAACAACAACAAAAAAGAACTTCTGTAGTAGGTGTCCTATAACGACATGACAAAAATGACCAGAGACATAAGAAACTCCAGGGAAAGCTGTGCTCTTATTCCTCTACTTGACCTTCAAAGTATGTGTGGTTTGCTGCTTTCTTACATGAGTTGACCACTATGCAAATGCCCACACCGTCACCCGTCTCCAGTGGGATTCAGCACAAATCTGGCCAGCTTCGTGTATCAGATGTATTTTCTAGCAATGTTCAAATGTGGAAGCAGGCAGAAATTGCGACAAATGTAGTGACAGAAGCCATCACTTACTGATATTTGTTTAAAGCTTTGCCTCCACTCGGGCTCAGTACCTACCTGCTGCACCAGCAGATGGCTCCTAACTCCCTTCAGCAAGACATGCTTTAAAGTTAGAGCTCTGTCACCTCTTGAACGAGAGATCGTTTCGCGTTTTTTAAGGTCTAGAAAAAGCACTTGGGACTTAGTCTGGTTCTCATTAATTTCAAGGGGAGTTGGAAAAAGCACTAGAAAAGCTTTAAGAAATGAAATGCAATGAGAAAGAATAGAATGGAAAAATAAAATGTCTTGCCTTTAAATCTGCCCCACTCCTTTTTACCTTTCAATAATGGTCACGTGTCTTCTGAACATTTAAGCGTCAGAAAAACATAAAAACAACTTTTATTGCACGTGAGGAAAAAAATTCTATGTATTTCAGCTTAGATCTGTAAGAATCCATATGAATTTTGGAACCGGAGTGAGAAAACAAAGATAGTCAGTTTTATTCCATGCACAGCAATCACTTCAACTGTCAGCAAAAGTGACTTTTACTACTAAAGCAGAAGAGTAAAGTATTGAGTAGATCCCCCCAAAACAATACAAGTTTATGTAAAAAGGTCATGCCTTCTATTCTATAGAAGTACTGTTGGTACTGTTAGGCGCAGGTAATAGCAAATTACCACACAACTCAAAGGAACAAAAAAAGGAAGGGAAGGGATTTTTCAAGGGAAAAATCGAGTTATTTCCTTTGCATGATGGAGAACCAAAGCACCAGGTTTCAAAAACATTTACAGATCTTCTGCCTCTTTCCCATGCTTTTCTGTACAGAGTGAAATCCTGCCGCTAGCGGAGCCAACAGGAGTTTTGCTATCAGTTTCAGTGGAAGCTAGAATTGTATCCTCACTTAAATCAATACGGTCTAAATTCAGCCCTTTGTGGTTTGTTTTTAACAGCACACAGAGGTATTCAGAGCTTGCTCTAAGCTGATGTTTTTTTCTACTACTGTTAATGCTAAACGCTATTCAGACTGCGATCTCAGTCAGGAGGGAACGCATATTTCTGGAAATGCTGCACTTTAGGTAATTCATCAGTATAAAAACGGTAACATTAATTTAATCCTATCCTGACAACTCTGAAAGTCTCATTTTCTTTAAAACAAAACACAAAGATAAAATCTAAAATCAAAGCCCAAAGTGGATGGTAAAAGGTTTTAATAAAAACCCTCTTCTGGATTCTGCTGCAGGTCACATTGATGTAAATCCTGTGTGTTTCTACAGCTTTACTCTCGGCTTTCTCAGCATTTACACAGGAAAGAGAATAAATCCCAGAACTGCAATACAAAATGTATCTGAACAGTTTAATTAGCGCTTCTTGATGCAGAACTACGCTCGTCACATAGAAAAACAGATCACAAAAAGGAAATAAAGCAAACTTCTAATTAAATTATACGTTCTCCAAAGCCAGGATGAATACTTCTAGCTCACCTACCATAGAAGCCATTGCACATGAAATGGGGTAATGTATAAACAAAGTGCTTTATCTGGGGTATGACTGGAAGCTCCAAGATTGTAACGTCCTTTAAGATAACATTCCAAACCTATCCTTTTAAGTTTTCAGCCAAGAATTTGTTTTTATAATTTCTTTGCTCTTGGCAAAAGGAAACTATACTCCAGGCTAAGCGCTCTCTCTCCTTCACTGCTGCTACCACTCCCACATTTTTTGCCAAAATTGATACAAATGTTTGGAAAACCAAAACTACATGGAACTGGTTATAACTGCTCTTTGTCGCTGTTTTTCTCCTTATCATATTTACCACAAGGTATCATAAAAAAGCTCATTAAAAAACATGAGTAATCGTATTGTTTTATCTGCAACTGCATCTCATCCTGCAGTTCTCACCAGGTAATCCCAGACACCGAGAGCTGACCTGAGAAGGTAACACTTGTGCTGAAAGACCTGGTTCCTACCTTAGGGAAGAAGACATAGCCAAGACCCCCCTGTGCAGGTAGGTAGATCCACAATTCAGTATCGGTATAACTCTGTTGCTGCAATACTTGAAAACACAATAGTGACTCATTCAGACGAACAGCACATGTAACCAATATTTCTACTCCTGGACTGTGGTCTGTTCTATCAACCAGAGAAGTGCTTGGTGAAGTTTTAAGAATCTTAAGGGCTTCAGACACTACTGTCAACCCAGACTGTCTACAGGCCGCTAGGAACACCTCTGCTTCCCAGCAAATCCCCTCAGTTCCAACATGCACTGTGAGATGAGGTCATTTATTGAGCATGTCCATTTATAAAACTACAGAAGGGAGATTTTAGGGAGTGTCCGCTCCCTTCTCTCCCAGCTGCAGGGATTTGCTAATCATTTTATACTGCCATAGCACCACACTGAGACTCAGCTTTATTTCTCAGGGGAAGAAAAAGCTGCTGAGGGCTAAATACGAGGCTAATGTTGAGCAGCTTTGAAAAACCCCAGTCTAAAATAATTACCAATAACATCACTCTTCACTGTAGTTTGTAAAAGGAAAAAGATATCGCGATAATCCCGCTCCCTTTTTTTTCCTGATAGCCACACCTTCATCTGACATTAAAGTAAATACTATATGTCTCTAAGGAGGCAAAGCTCTCGTTTCGCTTTGTTGAGCAATACCAGAGTGAGGCTACATAGCTGTAAACAAAACCTTTTCTTGCTTAAATTTGCATGACTTTAAGCACTCACAGTTCACAAAATTGATCATCTTTTACAGAAGTACAGAGATGCTCTCTAAAAAAGCAACCTGATAGCAATTTGTTTTAAATATTTGAGGGGAGAGAAGAGGGAAAGGTAAGCACAGAGTATGTGTGTGTGCAAGTGTGTGTCTGTTTGTGTAAGCCTCATGCCATTGCTCGTGGTCTCCTGATTGATGAAACTCAGCTCGCGCTCTGCTTAGAGTCGGCATTTGTTTTTTTGGTAAGAACTGCTGTCTTTTGGACAAGCAGGGGGAAAAGCTCTTCAGCACAGTAGGAACAATTCTTTGTTCATCTTCATCCCTGAAAACCATCTGGAACCTTAGGACAGGAACAAAGACCTTCCTTTAATAAAAAAAAAAAACCCATCAAACAAGGAAAAGAAAAGAGACCTATTATCCACTGGAGACTGAGAGTTAAACATTATTTTACCTTTATTTCCCTGACAGATGAAAACCCAGACAAGGGGAAAGCTTGTCACAGCCTGCTCTGAGAGACTTTGGGGCAACAAGAAGAAACAGAGGCGGGTTCATGACCGGCTGGATTCCTTCACTGCTCCAATTAATTCAGAGAAGTACTCAAACTAACAGCCTTTGGTGAGTCTTCCACCATCAAATTTACAGCTTATGCATACGCAGCTGAAGAGGCTGTGCTTACTGTACTGTCCATGTTGGCGTGCCAGTCTAGGTTTGTTTTAAATGCTGGTCTCTTCTCCTGTCAAAAGGCTACATTCTGGTCTCTTACTCGTTCCCTGAATTCAAAGGCTTTGTGCTGGGCTTAACTAATTACACGTGATATCGGCAATAGTATCAGGAACTCAGGAATTTAAGCACTTATAATTCAAAAACTTGAATCTCTGCGTAAACAGTTAAATAAATTACGATGTGCCCGTTAAATTTTACACTCTAAAGTCATAATAAATTCCTGCCTCAGAAGAGCCGTCCAGTCTAAGTTAGAATTTCCACAGCAAAAATCATGCAAGCCTTTTCATGAGAACAGGGAAGGCTGATGCTTAAAAAGCAATGGTCATTGATGACAACTGCATGACATGTATTGGGTTAGACAACATGAGTTAAAAATACAACCTAACACAGAATTTACTTTGTCACCAAAACCTTATGGATTATGTGAAATGCTGAAGAATTGCCCTTCCTCTGCAAGAAGGAATAATATTATTTCAATATTGTAAGGAAAAACGAGCTATGCCATACATACATATGAATGAACTAACAAAGAGTAATGTGTGCAAACAACAATAATCCCCAAAGTGGGGGAATAGAATGGAACAGTGACATGCTGTTCTTCTGGAACTGTAATTAGCACAACGAAGGCCAGAAAATTTCCTGAAAATAAATATGCAGGGTTGTTGTTTTTTTTTCCCAGTGCTCCCCCTTAGTTTTTTTTTTTTTACTAGTATTTGCTGCAGATCTATTGTGTTTAGCACAGAAGTGTTTGGTCTACAGATCAGCGCTAGAGAGGCAAAGACACAGCATTCGGAGAGACTCACAGAACGCTCCGGGCCAACGCCTGCTTTATGTTTCACAGATATTTAGAAATGAATTTTCAAGAGCAAACAAATGCATCTCTATTTTGGAAGACCAAAGGAATGACCTTGCTTCCATTATCAACTATAAAACGATAGTGCAGATGTATTGGGCTGTTTAATGCAACAACAGTAAAAAAAAAATAAAAAAATCACCAAATGAATCAAAGTGTCTACTGAGTGTCTGCTTGCATAGACAGAACGCTTCAGCTTACAACCCAGTAATGTTTCAGTTCTCTTCAACACACACACACACACACACACACGCATGCACGCACGCACACACTTTTAAAGCAATCCGAGAACAACAAAAGAGTTTCCTGCGTGTTTTTTTTTCCTTGTTGTTTTGGTTGGTTTCGTTTGGTTGTTGGGTTTTTTTGTTACCAGTCTCAGCATCCCCAGAAATGTGGGAATGAGAGGAAGATGGTCAATTTCTCTGCACCTGCTGAGATGCAGCAGCTTTTTGCAGCCATAGTGCAGACAGACATCTCAGCTGAGCCTTCATGTCCCTCAGCGATCTTTGTCAGTTTTTCTCTCTGGATTCTGTCAGAATTTGGACTATTTTGTTTTTGCCACAAAATATTATTTCACATCAGTAGAATGCAGGAGGAGAAAAAAAAAAAGTGGATGATCAGACAGAGCTGGAGGGTTTTCTAGCTTGGCTATCTTTTAAAAACTGTAGCTTTTAACAACTCCTTACTCCAAACTGCTACATAAAGATCTCTGAAGTCCAGAGAATAATGGGGACAGAAATGGAAGATGAAACTAAAAAGAAAGACAGAAAATGATCAGTAGTAATATAGAGGGCAACAAGAATGTGATTGTTGAGTGTCCTTGCTTTTTTACTTCTAGCTCCTGTGTGCACTTCAATATTCAAAATCACTTTATCTACTGTCTCATATGATGCTGCTTGCATTTATCTGTTATCTTTCACACTGTTACCACTCTACACTTTAAGGAAGTGTCAAGACAAATTCAAACTCTGCATATCTCATCAAGGGGAGGAAGTAATTCACTTTATATTGCATTCACAACACGGTTTAATTGCAAAATTTGTTTACATGTGCCTTCTTTTTGACAATGTTGCTGGCTGTCACAGACTAAGGATAAATATTGCTCAATACTCAGTACATTACATGTACCAAAGTTACTGAAAAGTATGGTAGCACTAATTATACTTCTCAGTAATTATAGTATATGTATTAATACACATGTAAACAGACAGAGAACATGATTCTTCTCATCTTTTCCTGCATCCTTCTACTTTTAACCTGATGATATGTGATAGGTCTCCAAGGTGCTTGAGAAATTCTGCTAATGACTTAATAAACAACACTCTTTCCACTCATTTTGGAATGAGCCCCCAGTTCATCAGCTATTGTGTGCTGCTGGCTGTACCACCTCTGAGTTGCTACAGCAAGCAGAGCTACCATGAGCACCTAAAATATACATGGGCCTTCACAGGAAAAAGGAGTAGCCCCAAATTCTAAGTAAGTGATTCTATTCTTGCCCACCAGATATGGGGAAAAAAACCCAACAAAAAAGTATTTGTTTAACCTTTGTGTTTCAGTATTATCTTCAGCACAACTGCAGTTCTTACTTTTTAAGTGGCTGTTTCTCAGCAGAGGTTGAAGAAAACATGGCAGGTCTCATTTTTGCCAGCAATGCATTTGGACCATAACAAATGTGTACTGAAAAGAATGTCATAAACAAACGGGCATACATAAGAAGTTTAGCTTCTAGATCTACTTTATTTCAACTGATCTGAATAGATTCCAGCATGAAAAACACATTTATTCCATTGGAAGCTGACACTGAGAGGACAAGTGTCCATGTTTTTTAAGGCACATGACCTCATTGGCTAAAGGTTTAAAATAATTTTTGAAAAATTATGCAAAAAATCTTAAAAACCACTGTGTTTATACAAACTGTTCTTCACTGGCTGTGACTCTATTTGCTAACATCCATTATTGAACAAATAAGTATTAGAGCAACTCCTTTACTCAAAGATTTCTACAGGAGAATATGAAATTTCCTAAGTCAAGGTGTATGGGGTCAACTTAATCTTGTAAATAATCTCTGCTGTGCATATGAGATTCTCCAGCATCCTTATCTCCTATGCTTAAAGGAGTTATCAAAGTTAAAAGACAGGATTAGAGTTATCAGGCCTGTATTTCAGTTTTAAGAGACTGACTATTGATCAACACAGAGAGAAAGCTGACCTGACTAAGAACCACGTGAAAGGTTTCCAGCCTCATCAACAATAAACTGAAATGTTATTTTAGTGAAAAGGTTGTTTTGAACATTTAATCAAACCATACATTAAACTGAAGGTATGTAAAGCTATATATTAATATATATATATATATATATATTTTAAGGAAATGTATACAAATTTCAATTTATTTTAGAGGAAGGGATCAGAATTTATTTTAGCTACTACAAAACGTTAAGAAATTAGCTGTCTCAACTCTGTCATCCTAAACGTGGAAGAGGGAATTGAAAAAAAAATGGAACAGAAAGATTCAGTCAGGAATATGGTAGTAAATGGTTTACGCTTTTTTCACTTGGACGCAAATCAAAGTAATTTGTAAGAGACAAACCACTTGTATATGTGTCTAATTCTTTCACATGGCAGCTAGTACTTCTATTATTACATCTGTTTGCTTTTTTGCTTTTCTTTTTCTTACCTTTTTTTCCTTTTACCTTATTTTGTTTATGTTGAATGTTTAATGGCTTTACTCTTTTCAAGCCTACATAACTGCTTGTATGCAATCAGAAATATATATAACAAGGTGAATCTTGGTCTCGCTGCTTATGTTAGCATAACCAGTTCCCATGTGTACAGGAGGAATGCTAATCAATTTTAAGTTTCCAAGATGAAAGGATGAAGCGTGAGCCCCCAGCCCCTCATGGGTGTTCTACCATCACAAAACCCAGCACAGTGATAAAGCAAACCCAGTACTCATTCAGAAACATGCCACAGTTTGGCAACAACACAGTCCATTTCTCAGGAACAGAATCACCTACCACGCATCACCTTACCTGCTCTGCTCTTACAAGGAAGTGTGATGAGGGGGAAAGGAACAGGTTTGCAAGGAAAACATTGGCACAGAGAAGCAATTTAAGCTGGAGCAACAGTCCTACCTGCTGTGGCAGACAGTAGCTCTACATCGCAGCTCAGAAGAATTAAGCACACAAATGTACTTAGGTTAGTAGTAGCTGCTTCCCGGGAGTCTAGAAAGATCTGGGAAGTGGTCCTACCATCTTCTACCCAGAAGGAAACCGACCCGTTACAGAAGTTTTACCATACAGTAACAAGGTGTCACTGATCTGGGCAGCTGGTTTTCCTTTTCACCTTGGGAGGAGGAATGTTACGGTCTGCTGGGATGCAGAGATCATAAACAAGCCTCCTATGGAAACTACTAGTGTTCCCACTTTGCTAGCATCTTCTGAAGCAAAAGGTGTTTTGATGGAAAGAATCTGACTGCAATTAATTGACTGAAAGTAGCTGGAAGAAGAGACAGCTGTAAGAAACAGTAACCAAATACTTATCTAAAAAGAAGTATTTGCAGGTCAGTCTGCTTGACCACTTTCTCAACCTCACTTCAGATCACAGTATTGCATAGAAAGGATTTTGTATTACCATCACAGCAAGGGCTGACTACACTGCCAGTTTTGAAAACCTCTCCACTGATAAACAGCTCTACTTGTTTTTAAAGCAGTATTTACTTATGTCTCCGTGGAACTGGCCCAGCATTCCTCAAGTATATTTTCAATTGTTTCTGCTATTTTCATTTCACAGGATTATTATTATTATTTTTTGTTTCCACAGAAATAGTACTAATTGTGTAGTCCTAGTATTTTCTGAAGAGACTAAAAAGAGCTGTTATCTGCCATGCCATGTTTCTGTGCCTCTGCTGGAGGTACTGGACGTGGTGTGCTACAGGCCAAATATCTTTCTAAATTAAGCTCACAATCTCTCTATTTTTGCTAGCACTGCTTAGTAAATATTAACATGAATAGCTCATCTGCAGTGATCAGGTATGGCTTCTTCTGCTGTACTCTGCTATTTGTAAGCAAATCCTGAAAGGCCGTCTAAACAGTTTATAGTAAGGAGCTGTGCAAGTGTTGGAGAAAACACTTCAAAATGTGCTGTAAGGGAGTCTGTGCTCTTTGTTCTCAGCACAAACACACTCCAGGGGTGCAATATGCTGCATTCCCAAACATCGAATCTGTGCCTCACTCATACAGTCCTTCGAGTAATAAACACAGAAGTTGACCCTTTGAAACAAGCCCATATCAGTCCTCAATGGATAACAATTATCTACCTAAGGGTTATGTAGCTTTTAAAAGACACTGAAGTCATCTGTATGAGCCGGTTCCTGGTTTTCAATTAAGAGACAAAAGATATTTGAAGAACTTTCTAAATGAAGAGGCCAAAGCCTTATGCATAATGCACTGCCACTGTGATTAATTGAGAAACACCACAGCTGTCATCTTGTGAACTCAAGCATGGTCCCAAGAGAAAGGATTATTACATACAAGAAATAATGTTATGAAGTGTCTGACTCTGCAACTAGCCCACTTTATTTAAATATTGTTTTATATCATTATCACCAGTTCCATATATGAAGATGTGGGTTAACATTACAGTTTCTCACTTGTGAATAATTCTTACATCTGTGAGAGGC
The DNA here is from genome assembly GCA_030625065.1 of Alectoris magna. Lineage (NCBI taxonomy): Eukaryota > Metazoa > Chordata > Aves > Galliformes > Phasianidae > Alectoris > Alectoris magna. Next base: position 54,423,290 of record CM060565.1, on the reverse strand, counting down.
TCTGTACTAAATCAATTCATTAGAAAGATGTCCCTTTAAGACAAAAGTGTGCCTGTCTCTCACTACCATTCTAGCTTTGCGACCCACTATGAAATACTTCCACCACGACTTTCATGACTTGGTTATCAACAAGAGATTATTTGAATCTTTCTGATAATCATTTGTCTAAGCCGTAATTTATGTAAACTGTACCTTTCCTCTAGACAGAAAGCACACTCATTTTTAATCAAACCAAATTCACAAAGAAGCACTGAAAATATTTCTTCTTTTTTACATCTATTTTCAATCCGCGGGAAACTAAACACAGATGTCTCCAAAAGCACGAGGATGACGATGAGAAATCACAGTTTTACATATTTGGAAAAAATCTAAATCTAAATAGAGGCATCCTCTTCCTAAAGTGCTCACAGATTTACAGCTCTGAAATCATGTATTTCGACTTGGGTTTCCCTCTCTCCCACCCTGCACCCTGACAAATCATCCTTGCCTTCTGAGACCGATAATCCCAGTTGGCTGCAATGACACCTACTGGATGTCAGAACTGATGAACTGCAGACCCTGCTGCCTCTGAGTTTAGCTGGCGTCACTGCCAATGCAACGTTCAACACCACAGCCCTCTCCGGCACAACTCCCGCCCACTGCAGCTCTTCCTGACTGCTTGGATCTCGGTTACCCCTATGAAGCAATTTCCTGCCTCTTCCAGGCTCATTTCTCAACTCCCAGGTAACAAATTTTCAACCTGATTACAACTAGGCTAGTTTAGCCCAGGCTCTTTTCAAGTCCTTTCATAATCTGAGTTACTCCACTGCAGCTGTTGTTGCATAAAAGTTATTTATAAACTGCAGGCAAAACCTTCAGATATTTATAAAAGCTAATATGCAAAACAGGAAGATAAACCGCATCACTTCACGTTTGCTGTTTTCACTAGGACCTTTCTGTTTGTTCAGTCCTCCCTATGAGAATCCCACAGCTGCATTTTGGCTTTGACTGGGAAAGAATTTAAAGCAGAAGTCCTAATCGCAAATTTAAATTTGTTAAGTAAATATTATATCTTTAATTCACAAACATTGCATCTTCTTAAGATGGAAACGTGACTACATGACTAGCAACAATTTTAAAGTACGTTTGGGAGAAAGGTTTGCATTACATTCGTGTGCGAGCACTTCTGATGGCCCATTTGGTACCAAAATTAACCTTTGCTTTTATTACATTTGTTTTCACAATTATTGCCCCTAGGGAAAAAAAGTGGGACCCAATATCATATCATGGAGGACCAGTGGAGAGCTAATGGGAATCTGGCCTCCTGACTGGAATTTCTCAGAATTACCTGAGTTCACTTGGTTTGGAAAGACCCTTGACCAACGCGTGTTGGCCATGGCCTCTGGACGAGGAAACCTCGGAAGAAAATACCGATATGAACCTGAGCTTCTCTTGTGAATTCCTCATTTCAATGGTGGAATAAGTGACCACAGACCCAAATGAGAAATACATTACCTAAGTTTATTAGGAACTTAATCATCCAGTAAGAGACCAAGAACCTTGGATGAACTTCTCTGCAACTCCAGCTCTAGCATTTAGCAGAGGAATTAAAAACGTAACAGGCTAATGAAACACTGTTAGAATCACCCACCCATCAGTTAAGTAAAATGCTCCTTCTTAAAGTTATTCAAAACCAAAACAAACACAAAAGACTGAAAAAGAAACTTATCCTGATTGGAAAGATTATGCTCTGATCATGAACATAAACTGTAAAGTCTGCCTAGAGTCAATACTGGCAATAAGATTCTTAGCTTTTAAGGAAGATGAATTCAGTAGTTGGTATAAAACACATGAATTATAAGTATTTATTATAGGACATCTGAGCATGATGTCCTGTGAGAGTTATGGAAAAGAGAAAAATTTTGTGTCAGCCAAGAAAAGAAGCGGGAACTATAACCATTCACAGCCTGTGAAAGAAAATCATAAAGATACTGTTCAAAGTTGTTGATTTTTGAAAGAGGATAAGACATAAATTATATATACATGTATATATGCACATGTATATATATGTATGTATATGTATATATACATGCTCTACATACATCCCTACCAACAGTGTGTTATAGAGGTATTTCAGCTATCTCCATATCTAGCATGACACTAGAATGACGTTGAGGAACCTGTCTATCACATGCTATATACACTCTGCCCGGGGAGAACAAACTCTGGACTCAGGAGCTATCTATGATCCTTAATGTTAAACTTCTTTCAAAACCATCTGCTATTCAGGATACTGGAACGTATTTGTAGAGTTCTCACGTCATTTATCAAAGAGCTTTTCAACATCTCAGCTCCAGAAAGGTAATCCCAACCCATGAGAACGCAAAAGAACAGTGCAAAGTAAACAAACCCTGACCAGACAGACAGAAGGTATGCATGAGAGGAAGAGCAGCTTTCTAACTAAATTCCTTGTCATTTTATGCCATCTATGATAGATTAGCAATGTCTGGCTGACACTTCTGTAAATAAGCTGTTCAAAAAGCGTTACAGATAAATAAACAAGCAATGATAAATCAACTAATTCTGTTTTGTATGAAATCTATGCAGAACAATGAACAAACTGGTTAAGCAATTCAGACTGGTTACCTGCAGAAAGCTATCTGGAGGGACAGCACCTGAACACCCATGCAGCACAATACACTTAAGTGGACACCCCTGCATTCATGCTCAGAGGCAGCCTTTTCCAGCACTAGACAATGTTTAGCTTTATTTTTAACCTTTCAAACACTAAAGGACAAATTTGGTTCTCTCTCTTAACACCAGGAACCACTCATTTTACAGCATTTGAACTCACCATGGCCTTTATGAGACTGGTCTGAGACCATTCTTCCACTAGACAAATGCTGGCTGACAAATGTTATGTCCAATCAAACCACAATAACAGCGGTTCTGATTCAGATACTAAGAAGTGGCAGTGGCTCGGTTCAGAGTCACCAATCATGCTACAAGTTAAGGGTCCCTTTTTTTCAAGTAAAAAACTTACTGGAGCATAGATTTGAAGTCCTGAAGTAGCCACTGTCATTACCTACTCTGAACTCCCACATAATACAGCCCATTAAATTACAGCAAGCTATTCCTGAACCAGACTCAAATATTCTGGATATGAAGAGCAAAAAGAAGGGTAAAGTATTCTTGGTGTTAGCACACACTCTACAATGGATTCACATTTTTGGGTAAGCAATAGGAAGACTCAATGAAGTAGTTTTTAGCCCAAGAAAAATACAAGTATTTGTAAAAGCTTGATCATACATTTACCTTTTTACCAGATATGGAAACTGAAACTCAGAGCCATCAAAGTTAGCCATAGAGAAATTCATCTGTGATTAAAAGCAAGCAAAATATACGTGCATCAGTGGAAGTCTACCAAACGGGGTTAAAGCAAGATTTGTGTGCCACGCAGGCATTGCCTGCATTTTACTAAAGTCACTACACAGCCAACATAAAACACAGAATTTCTGAGTCCCAGCCCCTAACTTTTTATACAAGGAAGCTGTTGCTTATTTTTAGTTCCATGAATTTGATTTGTATTCTTGTAGATGAACAGCACAGTGATGGGAAAGCAAACAGTATGTTTGTTCACAGAAGAAACTAGCAAAGTTAAGAAAGAAAGCAAATGTTTTATTCCACAGGAGGCTCCATCTAACCCAGCTGTATTTCTGAGGTTAAATGATGCAAAGATAAAAAGCTGACTTGGTGAAACAAAGGTAAATAGCAATCCAGATGCTCTCATTCATATTCTGAAGTTATTGCCATCAGCTCTGTGACCAACGCATTTCACAGCTTGTGATTTTGCAACAATCATAAATTAAGGCAGTAAGAGAGGACAAAGTCTAGTTCTATAAACCTTTGAGAGGGTTTGCTTTATTTATACCCCAATTAGGGACATCACCAGCACTCTGAAGTTTATAAAGTATTGGAACCCAGTAAAATCTGGGCCTCAAATCATTCGTTTAATATTTCTGATGGCCTGGATTATTATTATGTATTTAGACCGCTTCACAATTTCATACACAAAGAACTACATTTCATTCTTTGTCCTTCTTCCAAGTAGAATGAGGGCCACCAGGTGCAAAACAAAAATGTGCAAACTTCACAAAAGAAAACAAGATAATGTCTGCAAGGAAGTGGAACAGTCTGTCCTCCGAGGCTTTGTTTAGCACTCTTGTCTATCACTTGAGAACAAAGTAACAAAAAATAAATCTAGAAAAAGGTTTCCCTAATGAGTTCCCAAAGAGTTCCTATGAGTTCCTCAATTTTCCCCTGAAGGCATAGCAAACTACACATAATACCTAAGGGCTGAATTCATACACGGGTTCCCTTCTGAAGGAGCTTGTCCTTCCATGTGAGATGCGCTGACGTGACATGGGTATGGATTCCACAGATACTATTATTTTCTTACATCTATTCTGCGTGCTAAGGAAAATGCAGCACCTTTGCCTTTCCAGAGTCCAGTCCTTGCAGTTCGTCTACTCTAATTTCATAAAAGTCTTTTTCAAGGAAAGGTAATATTTAATGACATTAAACTGCACTAAAAATATTTGTGATAACTGTCAAATTCATTTAAAAAAAAATCATTAGGGTCAGTGTAACTGCAATAAATACAAAATTAATAGCAAGAGGTTTCTTTTAAGGTTACATTAAAATAACATTTGGGATCTGTCTGGATCTGACAAAACCCAGGGAACTGGCTACAGCCACAATTTGTCCTTAATTTCTTTGTGCATAGATGAGAAACATACTAAACAATCCATATTTTTTATTCATAGTGCTCTGCATGCTACAGTAGAGGAAGTGGTCTCAAAATTAAATGTAGGATTCTCAGTCAGGCGCTTTGGTTTTGTTTGCCTCACGGCTGTCCTCAGCCAAGTTACTATTTTGAATCTTTTCTGTAAATTTGGGAAAGCTACGTTTAATTCCTCCCACAGCTGTCACGAGGCAGAACTGTCATCCGTGAGTGATGTGCGTAAGATGCTCCGAACCTTCAGCACAGAAGGCGATACACCATGGCCAAATGCTATTGCTCTCAGTGCTGCTAACAGTGCCTACTTGGACAAATTGAAGGACGAAGTTTTACATTTAAGTTCTCATTTCCTGCGTTTGCTGCTTCACCCACTTTCAGCATCCCCTATATTATACTCCCTAGGGATTAGAAATACACCCTTTCCAGGTTCAGAAAAAAAGACAAAAGACATGACAAAATTTGCACCTCTGTGCTGCAGTGCTTAGGATTACTGCAAAATTACATTTTCTCTTCAGTGGATTTCGATACATTCTGTTAGAAATACGAAAAGCTTCAGAACCAAATTAAATCACATTGGATCTGGGAGTTTTGAAATGGGCCAAATCAATCGTCTGAAAATGGTCTGAAAATGCTCTAATGCGCTTTCAGTTTGGAATGTGTGGGCCAAGCACTGCTCATAGCTTCACATTTTGAAAACAAAATACCAGCGACTTCAAGGACATATGACTGAACCCTGTATCTCTCAGCTAAACTGGGAACAGGAAGGCAGGTAAAACTTTTTTCACCCTTCAAAACTTACATCAGAATCTTTTACCAATTAGAGAAAATAAACCATCCTGACAAGGCTTTGAAGTGCATCTTAAAATTGCATTTTTGTTACTTAGATCTCAGGGACAAGAAAGATGAATCACGTCTCAGAATTTATTCAGCATTGCTAATTAAACTCATTCCTCGAGGCCTGGGAAGCACTAAAGCACTGGAGTGTAACAGCGAAAATTAGTGATTTGAATAGAAGAATCATGAACTTTGGAAAAGAAAACATTACCCATCGGTGGAGCTCACAAAATAACCCCTTCCAGAAATTAAATGAGATTAATGAAGGTGAAGTCAAGAAAAACAACAGCTTTCAAAAGTCCTCATGTCTCGTTTTCTAAAGAGCACAAAATAAAACAGCTCAATAGCACTAAAAATCTTTACTATGCATCTAGACATTTTACACAAAAAATAGGGAAGCAAATTTTATAGGCCTAATTATATCGTACACTAGAGAAAAAAAAAACTTTAATTAAAAAAACTATGTTTTTTAATCATATTAATCCTTAAGTATTTCTTAATCCTTGGGTCCAAATCCTGTCCCCCAAATTTTACCATACTTTGCTTAAAACTGTTTTCCTAGAGGTTTCATTGCTACCAGTAGCGTTCTACATTTAGTGAACAAACTCTTCATCCTTCCTAAGTTACTGCTGAAGAGCCTGAAGGCTGGAACACACAGAGCACAGCCTTCCTGGGCATCGCTCCTCCACTTTTCAATGAAGGTAGTCTGCCTCTTTAGAAGGCAAGGTGCTGCAGTCAGCTGGTCAGGTGTATCTCGCCTGCACACAAGACCAGGACTTCTGATAGCAGCAGCTAAGCTAAGACTTTGGTGCAACAAAGAAAATGCAGAACAGTATGTGATAGATACGTCCCCTATACTGCCATGACTGCCAGCCTGCTGTGTGCCATTCACGATGTGGCACTTGCCTCAGGCACTTATGGCCTTGCTTGGTGATACTGACTTCCTAAAGCAGTGACTTTTCAAGGCAACACTGGAATTTCAAAACACTTGCCTCCTCCTGTAAACAGACCATGTGAGACTGTGGTTACTCAGTGCAGTGCAACACTGTGACCCATGCTGTCACAAGCAAATCATGCTGGAACATTCATGCAAATGTAAATTACACAGATGTCAGTAGGGAGGTATGGGGAAATCTGAATAATCATAGGTAAGCGTGGAATTTAACTGATGTAACTGTAAAAGTAGGGTTAGAGATACCTTCTGCTTCACTAAACAAAGAATAAATAACCAGTATACATGACTGTAACACATATGCATCTGATATAATCCACATTCTAGTCCTTTATAACTTTTCTGTAAACACCTGCTTCAATGTTGATGGGATACAAAATTCCAGTTTTCTACTGTACTCCTTTTAGAACTGGGAGAAAAGAACTATTGTGGTTTTTAAAGTAATAAGCAGCTATCCTAGATAATGTCATTAAGTTGGTTGGATTATTCAGGTTTTTGGGTTTTTTTGTATTGCTATATAGGATCTACAGCGTGTTCTGAGACTCAGTTCACCTACTAAGTGCTTGCAGCTTGCCTTGCAGTCCTACAGTAGAGAGACAAGAGAGACCATGAGGTACCTTAGTCCTCCTCACCTTCTCCTGTTCTTCAGTACACCTTGCTGGACACTGAGAAGAAACATGAAACTACCAGAGACACGAGGAGCCAAGGACAGGCCTTACCAATAAACCAATATGTGGTGGCTGATCCAATCAGACTAATTAATTTAGGCTGCAGCGAAACATGCTTGTCTTAACGGATTAAAAGATGCAATTTGGTTTAGCCACATCATGCTGGATGTTGTACAGCCACAGAAGTGAACGTTTCTAAATCACAGATCTCCAGCAAGATACCCTGGCCTCCACTGCCAATCCAATGAGGGCTGGGAAGGGGTGGATCCTGGTCTCACCCCTTCTGGTCACTCAGGTGCATTGCATGTGCCTGAGCTCCCCTGCGTTGGCCCTGCCTTCCCACCAGGTGCTCAATCACTGCTTCAAGCCATGACTTAGCATTTCTGCTACAAGTCTGGCTTACTATTGCAATTGAGCCATCCTTTGATATATTTTACGATGATTTCTTACAGGAGGACTTCAGATCTGGAGTCCTCAGTAACAGCAGAACTTCCCACCAGTTGCCACTGTTTGACTCCTGCCATTCTTCACAAAAGGGCTTCTATTTTTTTCACTAGTGCATGCATGAATCTATACATACAGAAGCCTGTAGCTTAGAAACAATTCATTTCTAGTAACAAAGGAGAAGACTATTTTTTTCAGGAAGAGGAAGTTATCTAGCTTACCAACAGGGATTGGCTTTTAGATATAAAACCACACAGCCATACATGAAATCATAACACAAACCCCATCGCATCAGCTCTTGAAGTCCTGCACTGTTTAGTGATCTGCTCCAGTAAGGTTCTGCAGCGATCCGTTACCGCCAGAGGCCATGATCTCAACTAAGCAGCAAAACACAGAAATGTGATCTCTGTCAGCCTTCATGTGACACTTACAAAACAAACACACACTGCAACATAACTGACCACTTTTGTTCATAGCCATAAGATGACTGAACATGCACAGTCATATAATTCCTCCTTAAGCACACAGTTTTCTCAGTGATTTAGAAAAGTGGAAGAACTGAATGTAAAACTCCATCAATATGTGCTACACAACTGACACAAAATCCAGCCAAATGCTAACAGGAGTTAACACAACAAAAACTGTTACCATTAAAAATCTCTTTAAGGGTAGAATTCTTGGTCAGTAAGAACACCCCTTCCTACAGTGTTTACACTCAAAAGCCACTCTCCAATGTAAAGTACCTCTGATCAGTGGTTTTCTAGTGAGAAATGCTTACTTTTCTGAAAACTATGTTGATAACATAAATACAAGATTTGAAAGAAAAAGGCAATTGGAAATAAACTTCTGAAACTGTCGGGCAGTACTCAATATCTACTCTCATCCTCAGGATTTGAACATGAGGTATTTCTTTCTAGAGAGTCCAAGTTCACACTTCTATTCCTTGAGATTCACCGAGTGTCCTTATTAAAGCTTGGCTACAAGACTGGTATTGTCCTTAATCATGTTATTTTTTGATGTGCTTTTTAGAAGTGTTTTAGAAAAGTACAGCCTGGTTTTGGTGCTTTCATTTTTTTGAGATTACTGATAGTTTTGCTATTTGGAATTCTTTGCATGTGATTAAAAAAGGAAGCGTTTAAAATCCAGTGGAGATGTGAAACATTACAAGCTTCTAAGTTCTGATCAGTTTTGACTCTTGCAAACATAGGAAGGAGTACTGAGAAGGGAATATGGTATAGGGCAGTTAATTAAAGAATTAACAGGTTATAAAGTACTGTCTGATTGGAGGTATCAAATTCAAAGGAAGGAATAAGAAAAAAACAGTTGCTTTTTTATTAAGTTTAGACCTTGCTGTGGTCTAACACAACCTTGGTGTAAACAGAAGCTTGCAATCTGTTGTGAATGTAGAGGCACAAATTTCTTGACAGTGTTAAGTTCACACGGTTTTGTGAAGATATTTCCCAGACAAGAAGAACAACACAATACTGTGCACTCTAAAACAGCAAAGATAACCTGAAGGGTAGTATCTGCACTGATTTAAGCTATGGAACAAGACACTGCTCCTAAATAAATGAGATTTATCACAAAAGCTGACCGCAGAAAAGAAAGAAAAAGTGACAATTATACACGGCTGGTTTAAAATGTGTAACACGTATACTGTAACTTCAAAAAAGAGAAGTTAAGATGCAGAAGCTAGCAGTGCATTTAAATGGTTAAGAAGTTTCTGAACTGTTCTCTTTCCTAAGAAAAGATGTCTCAGGTTGCAGCTACTCTGAAAAGAATAGTTTTCCATCATTTGAGTACTTTCTAAGAAGGCATTTCTAACCTAGCTGCACATTAGTATGTCCTTGAGGACAGAGCAAGATAAATACAAGTCACGCATCACTGTATAGTCAGAATTAAATGGCGAGGGAGAATAATAATGGTAGTGTAATTCCTTGTGAGAGAGATTCTTCAGAAATGGAAAGCTGCACTGTTTTAGAGATAACTCTGCTCTCTTCTGAGACTTACAAAATAGTAGCATGCTGAACGTCTGGTACCTTAGAGAGGGATATATCCTTCAAATTCTTTTATTCAAGAAAACCTATGGGACCATTTCTCATAGAGAAGGTCAGAGCCACAGGCTGATTACAAGTATGAAAAGATTTCTTGATGAGGGGAGACAGTCACAATAAGGACCATACAGCTCAGAGAACTGTTGTGCAAGAGGATATTCAGCAAATGCATATTGAATATTGAAAGATACAGAGAAACCAGGCACTCTGTATATTGTCTGTATTATAACTGAGCTTTAATGAAAGTAGAGTCAAACAGCACATAATTAACTAGTGAAACCTTCACTTTTACTGGAGTTGGAAGGGGATTTCAAAACATTATATGCTTCCCGTTCATTTTGGAACAGATATTTGTCAATACTTTCTACAGTGCATCCTTCATTCTTTAATAAATTTATAATTGAAAATACTCCAAAGATGATGTAATTCCACGAATCAGCTAAGGATTTCTTACCATGCTGATGTAGTAATCAGTGACAGATTATAAAAACATTCAATGTCTTATTAAAGAAGGAAAGTATGTTTATATTTCATGGCACGTCAAACAGTGGCTGAGAAGGGACAAGAAAGAACCTTTCTGCTCCTTTTCTTTCCCCCATCCTCCATGGACAACTTGTTCTGACAGCCTGTTCTGGAGGTGCATCCATCATCCTCCAAATCATCTCTCAACAGTTAGGATAAGATGTAGCACGCCAAACTACATGATGCACTATGACATACTATATGTGTCTGTAGTAATGCACTTGTAAAACTGCATGCATTTACAGAATACATTAATAAAGTTTTCTTCAGAGACTTCCTCTTCAAATTTAAGCTTACACTCACTATTTGCAGTGTAGATGGTCACCAGAATGGAATTCAGCTATCTTACCCATTCCAGAAATATTGCCATATCTTCAACGTTTAACAAGGTTTCCATAGATTTTATAAGGGTCAAAGGGAGGGAAAAGCTTCTAAGATAATTTTAAGATAATGCTTCCATTCCACTTACAAGAGATGCTGCCTTTTTTGACACCTAATACCATGGAGTTCTTGATATGCTTTTCTTCCAGTAGAGAATCCATTCAGAGCTGAACAACTTCTCAAACAGGTCTATGAGCTCCTTACGCTTTATTTACATGGTCCAAGACCTCTCTCAGCTACTTTGAATGCTTTTGATGCGTTAATCAGCCACCGACTCTGGTTGCAAGAAGTGCACAGAGTACAGTACTGAGTAGTATAAAGCAACAGTACATTCAACTCTCATGACACTGTGGACTTGGGGACATTATTATGACATCTAGGTGAATTGTTACAGAATTCTATGAATTGTTTTTCAGGGTGTTCTGAATAACATATAGATCAAAAGCCCACAGATTGCAGTGAGAACCTGCAATTCTTTTGAGACACGCTGAAAAATAAAATCCAGAACCTCCTATCTCATGTGCTCTAACAGCAATGTAAGGTCGTTGCCTGATGAACTTCCTATCTCACCTGCTCTAACAGCAATGCTTTCTGTAAAGTCATTGCCATACAACACAAAGTTTTGTTTAACTTTGCACACAGACAAGATAGATTTTGTTTTGGGAAGATGACTGGTTTGCAATGTAAAGTGCCCACTGAAAAATGGTTGTGATTTCTCTGTAAGTAAGGTTTCCAGAGTCTTTGGTGGTGTCCTAAGATGTATTTCATAGCATCTTCATGCAAAAGTAGGCAGTTTAAATTACTATGCAGAACCCTGTAACCACAATAAAATCTGCTAGACAACAATGGCAGCCATAGTGCAAGGCACATGTTCTGATAATACTAACTCTACATTAAATTCAACTTGGAAAAAGATTCCTCCCTCAAGATTTGCTCGCTAGTAGTGAAAAGTTCCTTTTAAAAGCACTGAGTTCCTTCTCAGTTCAGACTAACTTCCCCACCCAGTCTTCTTCTGAGACCGATACTTCACAAACTATAAATGTGATTGTTTCCTTTTTCACTAGAAACCTAGAAAGGCCAAGCTCATATGCTTTGTGTAGGTACAAAGGGAGACCGTGCCATTTACCTAAAAGACATAATTTTCCCTTATTACAGCATAGCATGCTGGTTGCTGTGTTGGATGCCATTGCTAGGTGAGCAATATAGTAATTTCTTACATTATTCTTACCCCAAACTACTGCATTCTAGTTCTACAATACTTGAAGTGTGAATACTCAATACCAGTTTTAAGTATCAAAATTGTTCAGCAGGACAAAGACCTGTCCTGGTGACCCCAGGGGGAAATGCAGCAACGGTTCTGAAGACCAGAAGCTAAGAGAAAATTGGTCAAGTTTTGCAGACTAAGAGTCAGATAGCAATCACACAGAAATCATTCTGCAGAAATCTTTAAAAAGATTTAAATGCGAGCTTACAAATGATCCTTGATTTTATGTTTATTTACATACACAGATAACACAAAGTCTCTAGATAACGTATAGAAACGATAACTATCACTGCCTAAAAAGCACTACAGATTAATAAAATAATTTGAACGGATCCTGATCTGCCCAGGAAAGAGTACACAGTTCTGACAGATCCCTTAGTACAGACGGTGGGAGTGAGACGTATCCACATAATAATCACATCCTTAGCAAAATTGAAAACGTATGTGAAAGTCCTGGTGGTCCAGCAAAAATATAAACTCATAAACGATTTCTTGATTTGGTGTCATCATTCATTTCTTTCATTTGAGAAATCAGTTTTAGTAGGACGTACAAAGATTGATGGCTTTTTCATAAAAGGATATTTTATGAAATAGTGAAATGTAGCATATTTCTACCTGATAAATGCAGAGACCTGTAAACTTTGAACCCACGCTGGCCTTTGTTGCTCGTGACCCTGTTTAAGTGATTTATTTTCTTTTAACAAGCGAAGTCTGCAGGAGGTAGAACACACTATGTAGATCTTTAATTCTGTTGAAAATTTAACAGTTTAAACACAGAATGGCTGACATTAGAAGACCTATTACTGAAAAGTCATATTATCTTCATTTCAATATCCCTTTTAGGAGCAATATTTATGGGTGGAGAAAATAATAGATAATTTATAAAAACAACCTGGTAGGCTGTGGCAGAGCAACGGAGGAGTTGGCATCGTTGGCTCCACACTGGGGTAGACTGCATCAAAACTACAGGCTCTTGAATCCCAGCACATGAAAAGGTATAAATCAGGAAGCTTGCCTGTTTTCTGGAACATCTTGGAGGAATTGAATACTTCCAGCTCTTCTTAAGCAGACAGATTTAAAGATTCTTCACTGCTTTTTATTTATATTTTGTCAGTGTGCAATAAGGTCAAAACAGCATCACTAGCATGCTTTCTACTCTTTCACATGTAGTTCACTACCAAAATTAAGTAGACCAGTCCTTTTCAATGTGATGATAAAAATCATCTCAAACCCAAGTCGTTTTCCATACAGAGACTCCAACACTGTTTCAGAACAGTGGGGATTCAAGTCAGGATGTTTCCTCAGTAGTACACAACACTGCTGCTCCACTACTCTTTCATTAGATCAGCCTACAGAATCTTACCAGGTTTTAATATGTATCTCAGCGTTATCATATAGTGCCCGATGCTCCATTTCATAAAATTAAATCGATATGATCAAAGACATGACTAAGGTTGTTTTTTCTTTTTAAATTCTGTTTTGAAGTTGCTCGTTCACCAAATAAGCTTCTTAGGTTAAGCAAATTCTAGGTTTGTGAAACATCTCATGAATGTATGGTGCTGTAATACAAATACTAAATTTTTAAAGCTCCCCTACTTTTCTTTACTCTTCATTATTAGAAATAAATCTTATGAAGCAGATAAAAGTATTACAATTAATCTCACCTGAATGAAAACAGTACGTACTACTCTTTTCAATACAAGAGAAACTGGCTTTGACTAGAGTGGCAACAACTGGCAAACTGATTTTATAGTTTTGATTTATTGAATATTAGGAAATAAACTTTTTTAATAACGACTCCATTTAAGTATTCATTAAAATGGAATTAGTGCAAGCAGGGCCAGATTCTCATATCCATATTCTTGTCAGACAGCACTTTATTACACAAAAGTCCCACTGACATCAGTGGGATTACTTGTAAACGACTGTTCAGCATGAGTGAGAATGCAGAGCTTGCTGCTAAGAGGGTACAGAGGGCTACAGAGGTCTTAGGTATAACCCCCCAACCCTATAACTGTCCCCACAACACCCCTTAGCAATGACACACAATGGTGTGCCTAATACTCCCCATGTATATTGGTGTGCATCAATGCCTGGACCTCGCCAACCAAAAACCTCACTCGCTTTGCCCCTGCCCCAACTATATGGGACTTGAAATAAGCATCTTCAGCCTCACAAGGGAAATTCCCAAAGATTAATTATTTTACTTAAGACTTTGTGCTGAAGATGATGCTTATCTTCATTGTTCTTTCAGTCTGATCAATAGTCAGAACTCAGAAACGCATGGCACGAGTGGCCTTAAAAGAGCACTACAAAGATGCACTTTGATTTATAAGAAAAATCACTCAGAAGGGAAAAAAAACCACAAAAAAAATAGGATGATATAGCAGTGGATCTTATTAAAGGATCAAAGCTGCATACTGAAATTCTTAAAATTACACCGCTGAAAAGATTTTGTTTTGTACGCTCCTGATTTAAATACGTATAAACAAATTACAGTAAACTCATGTGATGGCACAGGATACAGAGAATTGGTTTTAGTTATTAATAATGATGGCCATTAGGAAAAGCATATCAATTTTTCCATCCATATCTTCAAATGCCCCTCAAACCGAGTTTGATTACCTGTACTATCTTTCTTTGAATAAAGATCTCTAAATATAATGAGCCAGGAAGAAGGTTGATCAATTTGACCTTTATACATAAAGCAATGATATATGAACAGTTGGTGACTATCTTAATTTATCCTTCATTCAAAATTACTGGCTATCAATTTCGGAAAATAACCTTTAGTATACATGCTGTGCTTTTATGTCTTCGTTACATACATGACCGTATGTGAAATGCAATACTTGACTGAGTGAGCACAGGTAGAATGCAATCCTGACAGCAAATACTTCAGGCTAATCAGTCACCATACATACAGCCCTCCCTCCTCTACAGAAACTGCTGCTTCTGCAGAATTTCTTAAGAAAGAAACAATTTGCCAGTAGAAAAACAAATATGGCCAAAGCCAATTTCCTTAATATTTCTATAAAATCACAAAAAGGTCTTTTTTTTTTTTTTCCTACAGGTACAATTCACAAACGAGCTACTTGTTTTGTTCAACGTTGGTTTAAAAACTAGCCAACACAAAGGGTTTCTATTGTATAGTTTTCAAAGGTCAGAGTTGAAAGCTTAAACTTCAGGTTCTACCGAGATAAAGGCACTGCGCTTTGCTAAGTTATGCTATTATCCCTGGTTATAATCTTCACTGACTTCAGAAATAATTGCTTTGCTTAAACAAAAAGGAAGTCTGATTCTAATTTGCTATCTAGATCTACATTCTTATATTCTTTTTATAGATTTCTGAACAACTTATCACTGGCATCTTCCTTCACTCAAACATAAGTGAAAGTTTTATCTTACTTCGGATATCACAAAAATAATTTATGACTAAGGAAACAAAACCTTTTGTCTCACAATATATTTCTTTACGACAGCTGTGGTATTTCACTGAAAGCACAAAAGCTGTGATGGTCTGGACTGCAATCAACCATTTTTAATAGGAAATTTTTACAGACTTTTAATAAGATCTCCTAGCATAATTTATGGGGAGAGGTTTTGAAGTGAAGAGGCATTGTTTGGCAAAGTGTTCTTCCTCTAATCTCAGGAAATTTAAATAATCGAGGGCTCATTTCCTCTAAACTTAGGATTTCTCCTAAAAAAAATGGTTAAGAAAAACACCTGCTATACTAGCAGCAAAATAAGTGCACCTAGGCCCCAAACAAAATGTATTTCTAATGGCTGTTCAAAGGCAAAATACTTCATGTCAGAACAAATTATTACTCATAATAATAACGCAGTATTGAGTTTTGTCTGTTAAACTCAGAATATTTTAAAAATATTCTGAATGTAGATAGCATGCTGGTTAGGATAACTGCAGGTTTGTTTCTTTGTTTCACTCATATAGTTAAGGAGATTCAAAATAAGTGGGCAACCAATTCATGAACAATTTACAAGAAAACCAGAGAAGCACCCAAAAGTTACTGCACTTACTGAAGCAATCCACAGTTCCTCTGACTACAGAACTTGGCTGGGATGACGAAGAAAATCAGATTTCCCCGAGACCTCTGGTAAGTCTTGCAAGGAGAGACTCACAGGGTATGTCAGCACTTTCACTTTTGTCCCAGCCAGAACTAGGAAAAAGCTACCAGAACACTAAATAGGAGGCACATTTCTATATGTCAACAGAGATAATCAAAGCTCCTGAACAAGGAACGGACTTGGTTCAGCTGAATGGGTTTTTGGATGATATCCAGAATTTAATTTTTCAGGGTAACCCATTGTCCATATTTATTATTCACAGTAACAGCTGTCCTAATTGTGTTCTCCCAGTCTACGCTGGTTAGAACACCTCTCCCACAAGGGGAAAACAAAACAAAACAGAACAAAACAAAAACAGTAAGAAAGAAGGAACAGAGAAAGGGAAAAAGTGAGAGAGAAAGAGAGGGACAGAAAGAGGAAAAGCCTTTAATGGAAGGGATGAGAACAGCTCAGGTGCAGTCAGTGCCAGGGACTCGTCCAGGCCATTGTATGCTGAAGACCTCAAGAGGGCACTCAGCACAAAACAGTGCATTAAAGGAACCCAACGAGGTGACTGCAGTTCATTCCTAGGCCAGTTTTCACAAAAAGCAGTTATCCTTACCGTTTTTCCAGAGAGCCAACTCTGCTTTCATCTCTTCATCACTACTGGTACAGAACTGTAATAAAAAATAAAAAAAGTCTGAGGAGGGAAAATACGCCATCATAAACTCTATGCTTCTTTTTTATATTGAAGAATACCCCTTTCATTAATATTTTTAACAAAAGAGGACATTTCTACATTCTCCTATAAAACGTGACTTCAAAAAGCTGTTGATTTCAAAGGTGTGCCAGCCATAGAACTTTGCTTTCTTTAGTCCAGGACAGAATATCACTTTCAGATGTTCAGGACAGAATATCACTTCCTTAGACTCCACTCTCTGGCTTGCCTACAGAAACTAAACAAAACCCAAACCAGTTTACAGTGGGTTCCAGTCAAAATGCACCTTCTCTCTGCAACCAAGACTCAGCAGGGTGTTTCTGTCTCCACGCCTGTATATATTCACACAGGTGCTCAGCAGCCACTTCTGACATGGCGGGGCCTCCTGCGGGTGGGCTCCTGCTCTGCCCTGTCCGCACAGTACAGCTCCCAGCCACTCCAAAGACCTGAAGCCGCAGGGCTGCCTGACCCCGGGCCTCACAGCTCTGGAGCAGCCCCGCACCCCAGCAGCCCCTACAGAATCGCCGACTCTCCAGGCAGAGCTTTTATCCCATCATCTGTGCCTGGCTTCTTGACTGGCTTCACAGACTGCAAACAGGATTATAAACAATTGCCTCGTTCCCACAGAGATGTCATTATTCCGACAAAACTGAAACTCATTCTTCTACAACATCCTCTTTAAATTGGTAGTTTCACAAAACACATACGGCCCTTTTCATATTCAAAGTGGACTTCCTGATGCACAAGTTCAAACCCCAGCTATCATCTATCATCTTAATTCTTCCGGGACAAATAAAGTATCGTGCAACATACCATATGTGGATATTTCAACAGAGCTTTTTAGAGTCATGTCCTGTCATCCCCCTATGATCAATGGTTGTTTTATTGTTGTATATTTAGAGTAATACACAACAAACCTCCATCTGGGTACACTACCTAAACAAAAAGCAGTCACCAAGGTGATGAGCCAGTTCCCTGCATGAAGCCAGCCATTTCGGGACCGTGGGGCACCTGAGACACCTACAAGCATGGTGCAGCATGTGAGCTCTGGGAGCCTCGTGGCACTTTGCAGCCATGAACCGCATCCTGAGGCACAAAGTGACACCAGGCTTCAGCACCTGAAATGTCTCCTGGGGATCTGCAGCAGATCAGATGTACCACGTATTATTCTCATTTTCCCCTTGTGCCAGCTGTACTATTCGAAAGGACTACAAGCATAAAGACCAATTTGAATCTTGGCTTTTACTGGGTTGAACGCGCTCTGTGGAAACATAGAAGTGGATGCTAGAGCTGCTCTGGTGCTCAGGCTCCATAACTAGGTCTGGCTGTTACATGGTCAGGTTTGTAGGTGGGAAAGGGGCAGGGCACTGGCTGAGGGAAGTTACTAAGTTTCCAAGATGCTTTTATCTCTGCAAGTTATAATGGGTAAAATTAGCAATAAGGTGACGTGATGTTAGTGATAAAAGGTTGAAACTACCAGTGCTTTAAACATTTTTCTATATATTTTAGATAAAACATACATTAAAAATATTTCTGTCTGGTGAGGGGAACCCAAAAGGGTTATGAACAGAATCACCTTAACGTGTGTTAGTTGTGACCCACATGCGTAGATCTCCAAGTATACAGCGTTCAACCACAAGGAGCAAAGGCTGTCCCAAAATCTCAGTATTCCACACACTTTGGATTGTGACCAAGCGCTGCACATTGCCGGTAGTTCCACAGCAAAGGGAGTTCTTTCAGTTTTTGCAGAAGGGATGGAACTCCTGCTCTTCAAACAGTAAAGATAACTCCGTTAGGACTTGATTTACTGAGGACCCCAACAATTTCAGAGGGAATTTCCAGGAGAACAAAAACTGCAGATGGTATTTTTAAGCACGCTGACATCCTTTATTCTGTAAGTCCCCCGAGTTCGCTGTCAATTGCCAGCTCTTCCCAGCTACCGCCCAACACGCCACCTTCGCAACCACCGCCTCAGCACCAACGGCCGCCGCCTCGCCTCAGAGGCACTTCGGCACCAACGGCCGCCACCTGCGGCGCGAGGCGCGGACGGCACGAGCTGAAGGCACGAGCTGAGGGCACGAGCTGAGGGCACGAGCTGAGGGCACACCGCGAGGGGCCGGGAGGGGGCCGCGAGGTGAGAGCGTGACGCGACCGCCACCCCTCCCGCCTTCCCGGCACCCCCCACGCGCTTCTCCCCTCCCCGAGGAAGCGGAAGTGGGTGTCTCGCGGCAGCGGAAGTCGCTCCGTCTTTCCGGTGCGGCGGCGTGCTCGGGCCGGCCGCGGCAGCCTCTGCTGCAGTCATGAGCGTCCCCGCGTTCATCGACATCACGGAAGAGGACCAGGTCCGCTGTCGCGGGGCGGCCTGGCGAAGCTGCGGGCAGGCGCGGGGCGGCCGGGAGGGGAGCGGGAGGGCAGCTGTTTGCCCGCAGCGGGCCCCTCCGCCGCAGGAGCCGGGCCTCGGGCTGGGAGGCGGCCCCGGCTCTGGGACAGCCCGTGGGGCCGACCCTGTCGTGCGGGGGTTGCCGCGCTCGCTGCCCAGCGGCACAGCTGAGGTGGGAAGGGGGCACGTCAGAGAAACCCCGACTTCAGAGGGACGCCTGGTCTTGGTGCTGCCTCTTGAGGGGCTGCCGCCTCCCTAATGCTTTGCTTCCTGGTCTCTTCAGCAGTGCTTTCTTATGAAGTGATAACTACTTCAGTACTGACTAAAGCGCTACTCACACATCATGGGCTTTGCATGTTCTTATCTTTGGCAGTGTGTGTTGTTCCCATTGGCTTTTAAGTGGTGGACTTGGAAACCTACAACAATTGCGTTCAGAAATACCAGCCTTCTCTCCAGCTCTTACCTGTCCCAGTGTCCAGTAATTGTCCCTTGGGTAGTTAGTTAGTCTGGAATGTCCTTAGCAGTCACGGGGCCGGGAGCACTTGGTAATGTCCAGCAGCACTGTGTTGGTATGACACTGAACCTGACAGAAGTTACATCTAGTGTTACAGTGCATCCAGGTCAGAGCTTGCCTGTGACAAGGCAAAGCAGGTCATAGGATTACATTGGGAACTGTATTTTATTTGATGTCTATAAAGTCTGCCTTCTCAAATGTTGTTCTGCTTATACACTTACCTGGTGAAGACACAATTCTTAGAGGTTGTAAAAATTCATAAGAAAGCATCTTTCTCACACAACGTTACCAGGCTGCAGACCTGCACTCCGTAGTTGCAAGTGATGCATACCTGCTGTGAGAAAGCTCAACAGCGAGGTGATGCTCTCAGTTACTGCCTCTCACACTAAGCTGGTATTTGGGTTATATGCTGACGCTGGGGAGAGAGTGCTATGAGATACTGGGTGGTGCCAAGAGGTGTCAGCTACTGCGTGAGCAGCAGGGGAAGAGAAGTGGTGGAAGAAAAATCTGTAAGAAATTCTGTTACTTTAACGTCACTGTTCACAAACCAACTGTTTTGTGCGTTTCTTTTTCCTTTAAGGCTGCAGAACTTCGAGCTTACCTGAAGTCTAAAGGAGCTGAAATCTCTGAAGAAAACTCTGAAGGGGGCCTTCATGTTGACTTGGCACAGATCATTGAAGTTTGTGATGTGTGCCTGAAAGAGGATGACAAAGGTTTGTCACTTCAAGTGTTGCCAGTTTTGCTAAACATACCACAATTAATGTTTTCAAATAAGTAACTGTGAGCCGAATGTAGGGCTGTGTTGCATGGCTTGCATGTTAACACATGCGTATTTGTGAAACTGCAGGTACTTACTTCCAGCACTGCCATGTGAAATTTGCATTTGCTCTGCCCCTCCCTTCAAACGTCCACTGCCCTTTGAAGGAGTCATCAGTGGAGCTAGACTGCGCTTGTTATGGAGGCACCTGAGTTGTAGATGAAACCGGTTTTCCCTCTGACAAAATTACATGATAAAGATTCAGTGCTCGTTAATGTTTCTGGTGACAGATCAAATAGGTAGCAAAAAAATCGAGACTAAACATCAGTTACTAGAAGCCTAGTAGACCACATTGAGCCAAATCTCTTGTATATCCTGATGAACATCCAGATTGGTAATGTTGGCACTTTATCTTTTGCAGTATTTTGCAAAATAATTATGCGTAGCAGAAGTAACTGCAGCACCAAATAGCTGCTACTGATGATGGCAATTCTAAACAGCTGTGTATTTTGTTCTGTGCAGATGTGGAGAGTGTCATGAACAGCGTAGTCTCTTTGCTTCTTATCCTGGAACCTGACAAACAAGAAGCACTGATTGAAAGCCTGTGTGAGAAGTTAGTGAAATTTCGGGAAGGAGAGCGCCCGTCTCTCAGACTGCAGCTGTAAGTATTTTACAGAGAAAAGTGAGACAGTGGTATCTTGCAGAGGGAGCGCTTAATTTTGTACATCTCTGTAAATCAAAGCATAGCATGTCAGATTAAGATTTGTCTGTTATAGGGAAAGTGTAAAAAGAAAATGAATACTACCTATCATAAAATAAATTATTGTTATACTTTCTTTGCTAAGTATTATGAACTTAAAAATGCACCGAGCTTTTTGGCTTCTCTGCTGGAACCTGTTACTAAACTGAGCGCTGTTACAATTCAGCAGGACTTACGGTGCTGCCAGGTGCTTTGTACTAGCAGGCACATGACCAGAAACATTTATATGCATTTCTTTTTCCTAAATGTTTTCCTAACTCTTTTTAACTCAGTTTTTTGTTGTTTGTGGTTTAGACTGAGCAATCTCTTCCATGGTATGGATAAGAACACTCCTGTGAGATACACAGTGTACTGCAGCCTTCTTAAAGTGGCCTCATCATGTGGTGCCATCCAGTACATTCCAACTGAATTAGATCAGGTAATTATTGTGGTGCTTCAAGTTGTGGCCTTCGTATTAACCACACTGCATTTCACTAAGTATTACTTGAAGTTGATACACACCATCTCTTCCTGCTAAAAATTGCTAGTCTCTATGAAACAGAAGTGTAGAACACAAAACTTTTTATCTTTCAAAGGTCTACATATGGAGTCTAGATCAAGCTGCCATTTATGTTCTGTCTCTAGTTCTGTGCATAGTTCCGTGAGTCTGTTTCTTGTGGTAGTAATGAAAGTGAGCTTTGATCAGGAACTGGGGGCATCGTGTTCCTTGCTCTGGAATCGCAGTGTATTGGAATTTCTTGTCCTTAAGGAGTAACATAAAGAATGCAGACTTCTGGCTTCTTGTGGTAAAACTTCTACATTCTACACGTGGAACCTGACAGAGAATGCAGAGGATAAATCTCTGTGAAAGATTCTTTTGAATCCTTTTCTGCTTGAGAGTCAATAACTACAGTTTTGTTTTAGCCTTTTTCCAGTGCTTCCTTTTCACTTGGTCCTTTTCTGCTTAGGTCCGAAAATGGATTTCTGACTGGAATCTGAGCACAGACAAAAAGCACACTCTTCTAAGACTGCTGTATGATGTCCTCGTAGACTGCAAAAAGAGGTATAAAAGACAAGTAATAGATTACTGCATTTTACAGTGATGTATTGCAAGTTATATTAGGAAAAGTGTTTCTCACAGCAATTTTAAAATGAATCTGAACTAATAATTCAGTGCAAGTATACCTGTTGCTTTTTGCTTTGTTTTAAGTAGTCTTGCATTAAGCTGTTTCTTAGAGAATATTAATTAGCAGTGAATTAGCTACAGACTTCCAAAATAAAACTGTACCTTTTTATGAATATTAATCTTCGAGCATTGTAGTGTTATGCCAGGTTTATTTGGCATAAGTTTAATTGCACTTTTGACATTTTAGTGCATGGCAGTGCTATCTCTTTTTTAATGATGTTGGGAGGCTTATCAATCACAGTTAACAGAATCAGTCTTCTAATATAAACATTACCTTTAGGACAAAGCTTTCCACTCATCATCAAAATTAATGTCTGCACAGTACCTGCTTGACCATTTTGAATCATTATCCTGGATCATAAGAGATATCTTTGATCTAACAAACTTGGCAGACCAGTGTCTTCTGGCATGTAAAGCAATGCCGTCTGTACCGTGCCTGTAAATTAATGCAAATCTCAACTGAGAGCTGTCATCAGTTTATCTCGGATATGTGGTAGGGTGTTTTGAATGCATTGGCCAGGGCTGTTGAGATGGGCTGAAGTGGTTTCGGCATGTAGTTCCACAACTGTGTCAGCCTGTCTGTCTAAATTGTCCCTGCTGTGGGTTGTGGGAGAAGGGAGAGCAGCATTTCCTGTATTTGCATGACACTGTACTGCTGCAGAAAGAAGCGCTTCTGTCCCCAGTCCATTTCTCAGTGTGCACGCATGCTGGTGTAGGCACTTGTGCAGCTGTGCAGTGGATTGGATGGGGAGGTGACCTTTCTGGGGAAGAAAGGCAGGTGTGGAGCTGTCAGAGTAGGAGGAGAGTTTTTTCTGGCAGCAGAGTTAGCTTATTCTGGCCTCATGCAACTGTAGCCTGGAAACGCTGTGTCAGCATAGCAGGATCATTTTTACCGAATCTCCGTGTAGGGTTGATTAATCCTCGTGGAGTTGTTACACTGTGAGCTACAACATTGTGGCAATTTCCCGTCATTAATGTTAAAATGCTTTTGCATTGATGATATTTCATAACAGATTGCAACTGGTCAAAATCATTTCAAAAATATTAATCAGATTCTATATACGACATAGCACTTCTGTTTTAAAGTATTACACTGACAATCTGTAATGCTCTTAATCCTAAAACATTTCTCACCCTATTGATTTATTCAGAGGTTTTAATTAGCTAAATTCCCATATTTCATAGCTAACTAACTATGTCTTAACTAGCCTTACTATCAAGATACGTGAGTTAAACTTCTAGCTTTTGTTCTCAGTGCTACAAGTAAGCTTACTACCAAGGTTATTTAGCAGATAGCTGCCCAACTGCAGAAAAAAAAAAGATGTTTTTGCTTACCAGTAATATTTTTTTAAGTGAGGCATTAAAAACATCTACAAACTCTGTAATATATTACTCTGCACTCAGTGTCCTTACCATCTGTTGCAGTGAGCTTTGCAGTGAATGGAGCAATTTTTCAGAGCACTTACGCTCTTCTCCAGGAAAGAAAACAAGAAGTGACCCTAGCACCTTTGACCTGGTTCACTCTCCTGGATCAGTGGGCAGTATTTGCAATAGTATGGGAAACACACAGCAGCATTCCAGCTTTAGCACACAGGAATGCTGTTTGGTGTAGCGGTATGGGAAGATAAGTGGGAAGTGAAAAATAAGCAATAAAAATCATACCTCAGTTACTTTGTTGATTTATAATCAAGGGAAAAAAACATTGTTGAAAGGAATGGAATCTTGGTTCTTTGGCTTCTTTTATGTTTTAATTTCAGTTAATGTGGCAGAAGAGATGGCTTTCCAGACCTAAGAGGCTTTCCCCAGTGGCTAGCTTGGTAGCGAACAGCTCCTGAAAAGCTTGTTTTATCAAGTCTTTTCCAGTCAATTTCTGATTGAAGTTTGTTTTTTCAGATGATCAAAATTTTCTTGAGCTCTCTGAGGAAGGACTCTTATCTTTCCATTGATCAGCTACAAAAAAATTGGTAGTGGCAGCTGGAAAATTGATAGCTGGTGTTGCATGTTTCTGGGTTTTTATGTTTGGCAGATGAACTTTGCTAGAGGTTAGTTACTTTCTCTGCTACTTATGATTCTTGCCGTAAAGGTTCGATGGTAGTTTTCTACGTCAGCTTGCTTAATATTCAGCATTTTCCTAGCTGTGTTGGTGTGAAACTGCAAGGTAATACAGGAGTTTTGCAGGCGTGCACGTTTTGTTTGCAGCCTGGGAGCTGTGTTCTCCTATGAAGCCTCGAATGTCATGCCAGGCTCCAGCCCAATGCAGCTTACAGTTTTAGCAGTAGTCTTTGGTGAAATGGTGATTTGTCTTAGTTCTTTGAACACCAGAATGTAGAGTAGTAGTGTCATGCTGAATAGAACAAGATGAAGGAATAAAACGAGTGGAATAATCCTGACGTATTTGTTGAGGCTCGCAAGATTTTAGCACAGGAATCTTGGGAGCGGAGACCGGGTAGAGGATGTGAGCACAGTGAGGTGGTGGGTGGTGCATTTCAGCAGTGGCGACAGCAGCGTGAAAGACAAGCCATGTTCTGGTCAGCTGTGCAGGTTTTTACAAGTGCAGCATGCAGGCTCTTGTTCATCTCTGGCGAAACTGCACAGCAAAACGATCATGCTGAAAATTGTGTTTTGTAGCTGGGAATTTGATCTATCAGACGGTGTTATTGTGCTCTTAGTAGTTTTCATGGAAATAAATAGGAGATGTTAGTTTTGAAACACCCTGCACATGTGCAAAGCCATCTAAATTTGTTTTATTTCACTATTACATGGCTATCTGTTCTGCACACTAGTATCAGGTGCCATGACAAAGCTTAGACTGATCTCTTTAATTATAGATAATGCCTACTTCCCATGATGTCTGAATATTTGCACTGCACATCTGTGATAGCTGGGAGCACAAAACATCAATGATGTCTCTAGGAGCACAAAACTTCACTCTAGAGAGAAGCTGTCAAATAGCAATTTTATGAGTTTTGTGATAAATACCCGTATAAAGATAGTTGTTGAACTAAAAACAAAAAAACCTACATTCTAGCTTGTGCTGCTACTTAGTTAAATCCAGATGAGTGTGGTACCTGCTGGTAGTGTTGTGCACGTTTAGTCCTCTCTTGTGCAACATTTGCCATTACTTTAAGTAGTTAAAGCAATTTGATACTTACTGTTACTCGGTTTATTCATTGAAGGAAAACTTTGTAGGTCTACTAGACCGTACTTGTATATGTGTTTTGACTGGAAAACTGTTAATTTTCTTCATAGGGGGAAATTCGCTGTATCTGCAATTGACATACTTTGAAGGAAGAATTTAGCTTTACATTGTAGATCAGAGAGAACAGTATCCTCCCTTCCTGTCCCCTCAGAAAGTATTTCTGCATAAAGGGTATCCCAAGGATATAGTGCACCAAAGCAGCTGCCAGTCTGCATGCATGCACAGGGAATTTCTGCAAAGCTCATGCTCTTATTATCAGATATTGGTTGTATCTACACCCAGACCCTACCATGTCTAAATTAAGTACTAAGGAGGCATCAGTGAAATCTGTTATGTCTAGACAAACTGTCGCAGCTACTACTATCTTTTAGTAGTCAATGAGGATCCCATAAGAAATAGGAAATAAGTTGGTTTCGATGATGCTTTTTTCTTGTTTTGTTTTCTTGCGGAAAACTTTGTAAAGAAGCATCAGAAGTTGCTGGCCTCACTAGTGGCGAGAACTGATACATAAAAATAAATAGAAATTAATTGACACAGTCTCTTTCTTATCTGTCTTGGAGACGGCTTGCAGTAACACTGGGGAGCTGTTTAATAAAATCATCTGGGCAGACGAGGCTCAGAGTTTACTCCATTTTCTTAGAATGAATGCTTTTTTTCTAAAAGCTGTCTGTCAGCGCAGTGTTGAGCTGCTTGCTTCGTGGCAGCCTGAGCTGCTTGAGTTGCCGGCCACTTCATCAGTAAAATGAGCAGCTCTCACTCTGAACACTTGGAGACAATCTGTGAAAGAAGAAAAGGGAGCTTTTCCGCAGCTATTTTTCTGACCATAAATATCCTTTAAGATATGCCATTTTACATTTGAAATAAACTTAGCAGTGCTACTTATTCTGCAATGATTAAATCCAGATGTGCATAAGAGGAGTGTTCTAGTGAACCATATAAAGCTGTTCCTAGCTCAGAAAGCTTTTTCCATAACCAGCAGGTAATTTATCAATTTAAGAGAATGAAATGAAGGGTGAAGATAAACATTTTGTAGAACAAGAATTGAAAGAATACATCTAGTTAATTTGTTCTTTCCACTAGAATTAAAATGGATCATCTACATCTTTTCAAGTGTAATTTAATTTGACCTGCAACATCGTGACAGAATTATTTAAATGTTTGAGTGTTTTGGAACTATTTTTTCAGTAATCCTAAGGTGACTTTATTTTTCTTCTTCAGTGATACCGCAGCAAAAGTAATGGTGGAACTACTGGGCAGTTACACAGAGGACAATGCTTCCCAGGCTAGAGTTGATGCTCACAGGTAATGCTGACTTCCTGGTTTCCTCACAAGTTTTTACTGTATTGCAGTATTATGTTGAGTGCCTTATGTTAAATAGGATGGAATGGCCTTGTGGCAGGGGCTTTTTTCTGTAGCGAGGCTGACCTGATAAAGAGTTTGCAACCTGTGGTAGGTTTGTGTGTTTCTAGGTTCACTCCACCGTGCAAGCATTCAGGAATAGTTCTGCTCACTGCTGAACCTTAGTAAAATGGGTTGTTTACATCAGGTATCTAATCAAAAGTTGAATTGGCATCCTGTATTTCAGATTTTTTTACTTTTTTTCTAGGAGCAAATACTAAGGATATGAAAAAAAATAAAATAAAACTACTTGGTGGATATGGTGGAAGTAAAATCGGTTCTTAACAGCGTGCTTTCCCTGCAGGCAAAATTTTGCATTCTCCCTGCTATCACTCTGACAAACTTAGATTTTTAATAAGTTACACAAATCCACTGTGTGTGTAATAGCTTGTACATAAGCTTGCAGGAAAACCAGAAGGACTCATTTTGAAAGTTAAAATGTCTGTGCGTAAGTAAATAAAAACCTCATTGACTACCATCGAGGTGTTTTACATCTGAAAGAACATACCTGCTTAGAGTTGACCACATTGCTGTGTCTAGGCAGACTTCAGGTTCTTCTGGGTGTATGTTATGTGGCAGGGTCGTGGTCTAGGCCATCAGCACTAGTGTGTAGCACTAACAGACTTCTAATGTGCTGTCGAGCAAATGCTTTCATCTAGAGTTCTAGAAACACTTTAGGACTGTTTATAGTCTGGAGCTGCAACTGATAAATCATAGGTCTTGCAGTGTTTGGTATTGAGGTTTTCTCTGCTTTATGTCACATGTTCAAGTATAATTAATCTTCCTAAACGACTTAATTCTATGAAATTTTAGGAGGACAGTAAAAACACCACGAGGAATGAAGGTTTGGCTGGAAGTAAATGTAATAAATGTACAGTTGGATACACTAGGTTCATTTGTAGTCCTACCACCTGGCAAATTTTAATTGTGATATGGGGCAAAGTACTGAGCACTTGCTCTTGTTTTTTTCCATCTGTGAAACAAAGATTAAAGTTACTTAGGAATGTGACATGCCTTATATTTAAGCATAGTCGAAAACCCTGGAATATCTCCTAGAAAGCAAAGAAAAACAAGCGGAGTTGCATCTGAAATGCATATTGCTGTAAAAATAATTCTTTTTCTTTTCTAATTAGATGTATTGTACGAGCATTGAAAGATCCAAATACCTTTCTCTTTGACCATCTTCTTGCCTTAAAGCCAGTCAAATTTTTGGAGGGCGAACTTATTCATGATGTGAGTAGCTTTCTTTTTAGCAAGTTGGTTTAATGTCTCACAAAGTCCTTGCCTTATTAGTGCCTTTGGAAATGCATCGGAATAGTGGGCTGTGTCATTAATCTCAACTTGTAATGTACTGTGTTTTTTTTAAATGTTCTTTAAATTTTCAGAGTCAGAAAATTGAAATGTTACAGGTAGGATGTATAATAGAAAGTTCCCTTTTAGAAGCTTCAGAAAGTGAGTTACAAGTTGCACCTTCACTGTGAATTCTTTTGGCAAAACTGCCTTGCTGATCTGAGAAAATCACAGCACAGATTGCCCTTGGCTTTTAGCAGGACACTTTTTAAGAACTGTAGCTTCCATTGTTTTGGGGGTTGTTTATTTGTTGTTTTTTAGCAGTTCAATAGTAATTGCGGTGTTTTATGCGTCTGTGCATTCTCCAAAGAGGGGAAACAGAAAATCTTTAAACTGTTCTTACATTTGTTTTCCATCTTCTAGCTTCTGACAATTTTTGTAAGCGCTAAACTAGTATCCTATGTCAAGTTTTATCAGAACAACAAAGACTTCATTGACTCCCTTGGTAAGTTTTCAAGTCGTTATGTTTCTGACATGCCTTATGATAATGGAACCTGCACAGGACTTCAGTTCCAACCCAAATATCAAAGACAGAATTATAATAGTGATTTTTTTTTGTGTTGGTTTTTTTCTTTCCTAAACTGCGGATTAGACTCTAACCTCTCTGAAATGGACTGTCTGAATGTGGTTTGTAATATATGCTAGAACAAGCTGTTTTGGGGGTTTCAAGTAGGAATCTGTTTTTTTCCACTTCGTTCACTTAAAGCCTTTGGGAGGGAGTATTTAGTGCATTGGTACATCAGGCTGGCTCAGGGATGAAACTTCAATAAGTGAGACAGCAGCTTGTATAAATCTCTTACTGAACATTAAAAAAAACACTGTAACTTTATAACAGCAAATACTTCAAATACTTCCCCCTGAACAGTAAGGTAAGACATGCAAACTAGTGTATGTGCGTGCGCGTGTGCTGATGCATTAGACCTAGCAAGTCACAGTCTGTCCCAGTTAATTTGTTTCATCACATGAAGCAATGTGATGGAATGTTAATGTCAGCACCCTCTTTATTTACACACTGTGGAAAAAAGGAGTAGTAATTAACACTTTGACACTCCCCCGTGGATGTGTAATTGACTGTTTCAAAGGAGCACTGGTTCATAAGCTATTGCATGCATTAAAATTACGTTTTTTATATTCCAGCTTTTTAGGACAGGGGTCAGTGACAATGCAGAAATTGCTCAATGATGCAGATTTTTTTATTACTGCATTAAGGCTTTGACATATTAGTAATGAATAAATGTTTCCATAAAAATCTGATTTTTTTTCTTTATAACTTTGATTTTGAAATGACACTTGAACACAGAGTGAATGCATTTGAATAAAGGCATAGTTTTGCAAAAACTGAGTTTAGTGCAGCCTTTTAACATACGCATTATTTTGTTTAATGGAGTGTGGTATAGTTCTGAGAATAATTACCCTCAAAGCTTAAAAGTGCTGGTACTTTGGGTATTAAAATGATAGTGGGTTGTTGTTGTTTTTTTTTTTTTAAGATAAAAATTAGCAGCAAGTTTTCCATAGTTTGTAAATGTGTGTATAGGATAGCGTTATCTTTTGTCTTTTTATCTAACATCCACTGTAAGGACATTTCATACTTTCTAAGGGGAGAGGGTTGGTGGTTTTTTTTTATATAGTAATTACTTTTTATGTATGTGTTGAAGTGGTTTATCTGTTTGGTACTCGCCCATGGAAGTATTTGCTGAAAATGCAGTTGTGCTTATATCTGTACGTCATACTATAGTCATGATTTATTTTGCTTTGCCTTCCTGTGTCCGTGTTAAACTCTGAGTATAAGGTGTACGTATTTTCAATATGTCTGGCACTGAGGTGATCCTAGTAAAATCCTTAAATATCTGTATAGCTTTTTCAAAAAACAACCTTCCGCTTACCTTGATTTCTCACCTTCTTTATGGTCCTCCTAGGAAATTTTGAATGTCTTTCAGCTATGACTAAGGTAGAGATTCTGAAGCAGTTTGAACTGGAATGCTTGGAACTTGGCCTACATCTTTCAGCTTTAAAATAAAAAAAAAAAAGGCAGGTCAATATAGAAGATAGTATGATTATTTGAGGAGACATTCAACAATTCTCTGAAACGCCTGGATCTGTTCCCCAAAACAAGTGTTTTTAATCATTCTCTCTCTCTCAACATTTTCTTCTCAAGTATTGGGCTTCAAAATAAAAAAGGCTGTTGTTAATAGTATTTCAAAGCTGTTATGAAATCAGCTTTACTTGGATCAGGACCAGTTAAAATTAGTCCATGAAAGCTGTGCAATGAAGGCTCCTACAGGTGGCATCAGTTTGTTACAATTTGTTGTTTTATTAATGCTGACAACTTAGGCCAGCAGTAGCATTATCTGTGTCAACTGAATCGCCCTAACATGTCCACATTTAATCTGGTATTATCAGCAGCCTTTTTCAGAAAGTTAATCAGCATCTCATTTGCATTTGTTAATTAGGGTTAATGTGTGCTAATTGATTTTTTGATGCTTGTAGATTTCCATTAAACTCAGGTATATTTTCTGATGCTCCTCATTCGTATGAGTTATAGTGATCACATTTTTGTTGAATTGGTGCCAAATAGGGAGCCTGCATCATAATTACAGCTAATTAACACAACACCATGTCCTCTACTAATGTGCTTTCCTATCAGAGTATGGATGTTATAAATTCCAAACTTAAATATTTACTGAAGCCATGCGGATGCTTATCATGTCATTCCAAAACCAAACGATTGCCGTTCATTTTAAAGGATCTTCCACTGAAGCTTAGTTGGTGCCTTGGAGAACTTGATAAAGAAAGGCCTTGGCTCATCAGGTGCAGCTCTGTTTGCCTGCACTTTTTTGGGAGAAAGAACTCAGATTTACACATGCAAGCCCAGGGTTCAGCTCTTTGTGTTGCCATTCATACTACCCTGTAAAAGATCTGACATGTAAACAGATGCTAAGACATGTTCTTGAAGAGCACTTTTTTTTTTTTTTTGAGGTGGTAATGCATGTAACTCATTGCTTTTATAATACAGTGTAAACAGTTACTCAGAACACATGGTTTAGGGGACAGAAATGATATGCTGCCGAACCATTACAGTTTTTTTTAAAGCACCGACATGAGAATGAGCAGTGAGGCTGGAGGAAGGCTTTGTCATCACCAGTTGTTTTTCTTGTGGTGCACGGCTATGCTTCCTGGTGATCCAACTAGAAACATCACTTGTGCTCTTACCACCCGAGTTCTGTAAAGATGATGTCCTTAGTGGTTCAAAAAAATCCCTACTCTCCTCTTTTTGGGTATTCATTTTTTTTGATGAATTAATAACTAAACTAGGTGTTTTAGCAGAACATGAGGAGGATGCAGGAATAAAAGGAATAAATTACCTCAAAAAACATTGATGAAGCCAGGTAGATGTTTTCACTATGTGAAATTCTAAACTATTGGAAGAATATATAGTAAAAACCATGAAAAGCAAACTAGATATTATTGAATTAATATCCATAAACTATCAATACTTTTCACACAGGCTTGTTGCATGAACAGAATATGGCAAAAATGAGGCTACTTACTTTCATGGGCATGGCTGTAGAGAATAAAGAAATATCATTTGACACAATGCAACAGGAACTTCAGATTGGAGCGGATGATGTAGAAGCATTTGTTATTGATGGTAAGAACTGTAACAAAGTACTTTATACAGCGCTAATGAACTACACCTTATATAGTCTTCTGAGCTAATATTAAATATTGAGAGAGATGTTTAATTCTATTCCAGTATAGATGTATCTGTAAAACTTTTGTGATTGAATGCACAACTGACTTTGAAAGAGTTACTTTCTTAATCATGGGAAATATATTTTGAATAATTCTGCATAATAAATTATTTACAGGTCTAATTTGTCACCTGGTTTTGTTTGCTGCCATTAAAACTATTAGTTTGTAGGGGTATTTATTATTATTACAGACTTCTTTAATAGTTTAGTTTAGCATCAATAAGAGCAAGATACATCTTATAACATATCTTTTTGCATTTCTACCTATTAGATTGTTTAAACTGTCAGCAAAACCATGTTAGGTGAACTACTGTTTTATAGGAGGCTTGAAAATATCTTGAAAATAGGGCTTAAAACAGCATTTCTTTTTTTGCAGCTGTAAAGACAAAGATGGTATACTGCAAAATAGATCAGACACAGAGGAAAGTAGTTGTCAGGTAAGACTTAATTCTTCACAGCATTTTGTAGAACTTAGTGTGTTCTAATTATTTCACTTACAGGTGTAGAATATTTTAACTAGAGGCAAGGTATTGTTCCTATCACTTGGTGGTAGTTAAGTAGTTGCTATTTATCATAATTTTATTAAAGCTCAGACTGAATGTGATTAGCTTATGTAATGAAAGAGTCCTATTTTCCAGCACATTTCATTTAATGACCTAATAGTGACAAGAATACTAATGACTATTGTTGCTTTAAATATTTGGGAAGGCTACAGGCTTCTGTAACTGGTGAAGTGCAGCCTTTTACAGAAAATAAAAACTTCCCTGCTCATGTGAGATTAAAGTAATGCTGTAAAAGAATTGTTAGGTGAGTATTACATCTAGTAATCATCTGGCTTTGTTTTACTTCTCTAGTCACAGCACACATCGGACTTTTGGAAAGCAGCAGTGGCAGCAATTGTACGATACTCTAAACACCTGGAAACAAAATTTGAATCAAGTCAAAAACAGTCTCCTCAGTCTCTCAGACACCTAAAGAAAGTATAACCTGGAAATGTCTTGCTATAGATACATTTTATTCAAAACTCTGACCATTTGTGAATGTTTCCAAAATGTATACAATTGGTTTAAAGAAGACACGCATCTGAAACCACAGGAGAAAAGCAATAAAATGTGGGAAAATCTCTTGTTGATTTTCTTATATAATTAGAAATAACTAACAGTAGCAGTACCCTGTTTCTTTTGTTCTTGTCGTTTATTTAGGTTTCTCATACAAGGATTGCTCTTTGACAAGAGGCATGGGGTGGAAGGGAGGTAGATGAGGAAAGTGATAGTGTAAGTAACTGAAGTGAGAGGTTACTATTATCCCGAAGGAGGAGACACATGAACCAGAAGTGAAACTTTGTAAGTAAGTCATACCCCATGTTTTAGTGGGGAAAGAGGCATTAATTAGACAGAATCTACTACAGCAACCCTAAGTGGCATTAGTCTATCAGAACAATTAATTATATTTTGAAACAGTTGCAGCAGTGTTCAAAAACAGAGAAGTCCGTCAACCCAAACTGAAGTATTTCAGTTAGAAGTTGTGGGGAGTGGTTTAATATCGCTTACAGGTTTATTAAAACAATTAACTTGTGAACTTTTAACTTCAGGCCAAATTCATAACAACTTGCTTGGATTTGATTGTAGGAACAGTAATTAGAGTTGCGTCTATTTTTGAAGAAAAAGTATTTATCCTGTATTAAACGTGAAAGTACATGAATATACGCTATATAGGAATACCTCTACCAGCTTAGCTTATAGAAGTGGTTTATCCATGCTTAACTATCATCTCCTACCACTGCTTTTTGCTGTCTGTCTTCATGTTTTCTTTTTCTTGATGAACAAAGTCGTTCCAAATTGAGGAATTTCTCAATTTCTTCTATTTGATTTTGTACAGTGGAATTATGGGTAGGACATCCGACCTCATCTCCGAGCACTCTTTCAGTTTGTGCTGGAGTTACAGTCATGGCAGATGACATCTGCTCATTCAAAGCAGTAAATCCTTCTTTCATCTGTCAGGAAAAAAAAATGTGGCAGTTAATAATTAAAAAAAAATTAATCAGATACAAATGTTCAGATTGTTAGCAATAATTTGACATTAAGCACGCAGGGAAACATGAACAGAACAGTAAGTCAATTGGAAAGATATTTTATTCGAGATGCTTACTTCAGCTTGAAAATGGAAGACTCGATAAATTTATAAGCCTAACCTTAACATAAGACTCGATACAGAAGAGTATGAATAAAAAAGACAACCTTGCACTAGAATGCAGATTAGCAAAATAAATAGTTCAATTAAACAGTTTAATGTTGCAATTGACACTTCTAGTGCTATGCAGTAATTTGATTAACAAAACCCAAAATCATGAGGTTTATAGTGTTAACTCCCTCTCTGCTTAGCTTTATAGATGAGAAAACAAACATCATTAACCGAAGCAAGGTCGGTAAGCATTTGGCTTTGCATGTTAAAGACCTTTTTGTTCTCTGAAGAGTTTTAATTACTGTTTCATATATATCCAAATCAAGCAACAAATCAGGGAAGCAGTTTTTCTGCTTGAACAATGAGTTTCCTTCAAGTAGCCCTACAGTGTGTGCCACCTAGGAAGGCCAACATGCAGCAGCAGCCACCTGCCTGAGCGCAGACTCACAACAAAATGGGTTACATGGAGCCAGCACTGCAGTGGTTCTTGGGGATCTCAAACATTATGTCCAGTAAGTTGCATGCTAAGGGCAATTCTGTTTTATATGGATTGTGAGGTGAGGCTCTGTTGAGCCATTTCTGTACATGGGACAGCTGGCCCAACCACTTGTAAGTCGCAGTCTGCAGGCCTGTTTTCAGTTTAGCATAGATTTTTTTTTTTTTAAAAACAAACTGAAATTTAAAGAGGGCTAATTTGCAGTGTATCACTATATGCTGCTGCATACACTAACAATTAAAAGACTTTCCTTCTGCAGTGTACATGCATTTCTTGAAGTTTAGAATACAAACATAATGCACATTGTTCAATTTACCTATTGGAAAAAAAAATCCCATCTGTCAAACTAAAAAAACAAAAAAATCTGTCAAAACCTCAGCATTTTCACAACGAAATACAAGTAAAGCAATGCATCTTACTGCCCACACTGTAAGACATGGTAAGTTCTCTTTTATAACATGGGGGGGACGTATAAAAACATGCTTTTTTTTTTTTTTTCCCCTCTCAGTTTTCAAGTACTGCGTTTTGGTTAAATGAAATTATCCAAGTGGAAGAAGGCATAAATCTGCTCCTGTTATAAATGTACAAGTTAGTCAAAACAACTAAACTGAGCAGCAAAAATTACTGCTGAGCCTCTTCTTAATCTCAACAGCTTTTACATGTCAGTCATAAAAATGACAAATTTAAAGAAAGAAGGTATTAGAACAGCACCAGTACAAAAGGGAAGGAGTGGTCTGCGATGTCCCAGGCTGAGACTGCATAGAGCAATTGCTTGGAAAATAATCTAAGGTCAAATCAGCAAGGCATGCTGTTCATGTCTATCTCAGCTTTTACTTAGCCTGCACATAAGGAGCTTTAATTTGGAGGTGATGAAGTAGTATAACCACCATCAGATAATGAAATACAGCTTTTTACTTGCTGTAAATTAGGCATTTCAGTCCACCCCTTTCCAGAAGTTCTCAGCTGAAAGTACGGAAGAATGAGCAAGGAAGAGCAAGAAGAGCGTTCTCATCAATTCTTGGCTCCACCTCAATGGGGAAAAAAAAAAACAGGAGGCACAGTATCACCACATTTGTTATTTTGCAGAAAATCCACCTCATTCTCATGCTCAAGTATTGTTACATTAGGAAGGTTGAGTAATTTAATAACAGCAGTCATCTTAATTTCAGAGAACGTGAATGCTAGTAGCACTGAGAACTGATATGTTTAGTAAAAGTCAGCCAGTTTTGTCACCTGAAAATACTATGTCTGCATCCTGATCTCAAACCTCATCCAGAAGAGAGCCCAAACTGAGAAGCTCCTCTAGAACCTCTTCTGCAGAAGGAGGTCCATTGCAATTGTAAATTATTGTATTGCTCTTGAATATTATGTTTAGGATCTAACATGGATCTAAGAATGCAATATGAGGCATTGCTAGTATCACTCTGAACAAACTCGTCTTGCTTTTCCCTTATCTGCTTTCACACACACATATAGCATCATAATACTAAAACAGTAAGATAACTTAAAAATGGTGTTAATGGTATAAACTGATAGGCTGTCATTCATAGATCAGCTGAAATTCTAAGCCATTCACAGACCTCTTTAAAAAAAAAAAATAAGATGTTCCAATCAAATAAAGGACACAATGTTTTTATACTTTCCCGTACTACTTTTTTTTTTTTTTTTAAACAAAGAAAAATCGCTAGGTGATGATTTTTATTAAGGTACATAATGAACTACCCTCTTCTTCCCCTCCCAAACAGACTGGTTAGCATCTGTTTGATTCATATGCTGTGACTTTTTCCTGCTGCTTTCTATCAACCTTAATTGTGAAAAATGGTGCCTAGTTGCCCTTTTGGTATTATTTTGGAGATTGACTCAGTCTTAAAGCATCCAGATGCGTACAGTTGTACAAATATCTGTGGAATTAGCTCACTGAGGTCTGGTTCGCAATATTTTTAATTGACTTACATGTTCTGTGGGAAAAGAAGAATCATAAAAAGTCTTTGCTATAGCATTCCATTCTTCAGTAGGGTCTCCCAGGGGGTCTCGGTGGATACTAGAGATATTCAAAGTGTCGGCGGCTCCGTTAGAACTGGTAGAATCTGATTGACGAAAAGGAAATGGTAACAACTGCAATTTAGTCTCTAGGCACTAATTGTAAAGTAAATTAATTTCTGGTTTACCTCTGATCTTAAAAAAAAAAGAAAAGAAAATCAAGTATTTTTGGTTCTAATCACTGAATCCCTGCTTCAGGCTTTTCCCTCATTTTTCTTTCAGATTCTTCTGCAAAGATGAGGTATGTTCCTATTCCAATTAAAGATGTTTTGTGTCATTTTCATGTATTAAGTTAATGATATGAAAATTGGGATTTATACAAAATATGAGCATTTTCAGTATACTAACTGAATATACCTTTTATTAATCAGTACACCGCTAAGACTCACCTGATAATGATTATTAAGTATATAATTACTGGCATCCTGACATAATACTGCAAGAGAACTTGTAGTAAGGACATTCTAAATACAAAGTTGTTTAGATGGACAGTATCTTTAAAATAAAGACTCCTTTTCTTGGTACATAGATAAACCTAATATTTCATGAGATCAGGCTATAACTATCTACTAAAAGTAAAAAGGACAAGTAGATCAACTGTAGCAGTGTAAGGCTCCAGTCCCGCGGCGGCTTCGTGCACCGCTAACAGACTCCACCGAAGCCAACACTAAACTACTTGCAGAATCAAAACAAGCATACTTTCAAAATTACTTATAATGTGAACAGTCTCTGGGGTTTTTTGTTTTTGTTGGGTTTTTTTTTTGCAACACAGATGCCTGTCAGTTACAGATATAATAGTAAAATCATTACTTTGCAGAATCAAATAGGAGGAGAGTTCTCCAGGAAGATTCTGCCTACTCTCAGTTAATTCCTGTACCCAGTGTGGAGTGGCTGCTGGAACCAGAAACATTGTATAAATAGCAGATTGCATTGTCCTTAGTCAGTAAAAGGAGTTCCCTCAAACAGGATTACTAAAGGTCAGTGCTCAGTGTTTCATGTGGTTAGCTGTGCCTTGATGAGGAAAAGTAAAAGCAAAAATAGGAACATGTCCACACTGATCACACCCCTCGTTTGCCATTTGGGAAAATATTTGGGGAAGAAAAAAAAAAAACCAACGCAGTAAATCTTGGAAGTTGCAGTGCTGAATGTACTGCAATGACTAATTCTTAGGTGCCCTGTCAGTAAGATTTTCTACTCTCCAAGAGGCAGGCAAGCAGAAGTAGGGGCCTATATAAATTAGGCAGTACAATGAGAGGGAGAGGCAGATCTGGGACCCAACCCAAGATCTTCAGCTGTGAAGTTTTGCCAGAATTAAAGAGGTCTGGTGACTGTACCGGTCACTAGGTAACTCATTTGTGGAAGCACAGTCATAATCAAATCCCCACTGGCTCCTTTGGATGAACTTGTTAGACTCACTTCTTGGAATTACCCTACTTTGCATACAAGAAAAGAAGGAACAGCACATGGATTAATTTCAGATAGCACCATCTGTTCTTGCGGAAAAAAAAATCCATGTGGAACATCACATAACTGTGCATGGGTTTTCTTGAAACTGCTTCTGAAATTCATGTTACTAAGAAAAATAATGCACCGTCTTGAGATCAGGATTCTGCTACCACTACTATTGTTTTAGTGACAAAGCCTTATCTGAAACTGAACAAAACTGAACTGAAAAAAAAAATTGTGTCAGTGTACAGAAGTACGTGAGAGACCGGCTATGGGAACACAATAACCAATAGACCTAAATTCATAATACCAGGACAAGATCAGGAAATCAGACTGCTAGTTGACTGGCTGTCAAACTACGGATGGGTCAGGGGTGGGGTGGGGTCTCCATTCTGCTCTGAATGCACTCAAGTGGCAAAGATGAAACAGACACACACACCCCCTATAATGTAGTTCTGGCTCTCCTGAGAAACACCTAAGCACCCGAAGTTCCAGTCTTAACAAATCCAGGGGCTTCCAGCTCTTCAGACTAATAAAGTTTCTCCAAGCTTACAGCATACAGGGATTAAAAACAACCCATATGCAAGCCTTATTTTGAGAAGACAACACTAATACCATCTTTTATGCTGTCCAGTGACTGAAGTAGAAGAATATATGTAAACACTGAAGTTGTTTGGAACACTTTGGAAACACTTTGGAAACAGAGATGATAATATCTATTCTTTTACTTTGATAAGAGATTACATTTAATTAGCAGCTAGTTTTTACTGTAAAAAAAAAAAAAAATCTAAACTTGAAACCTTCCACATTTTTGTAATCACTTATAAAAGTGCAATAAAATATTCACTTTCTTGCATAGACAAAACATTGCTCAGAACAGGATCACCAGCAAGAAAAGACAAACAAGCTCACTGAGCACTCCAAGCAGCCAGCTGTGTTTTACAGCGCCTCCAACGGTACCAACTCCTTTCACACGTTCAGCTCATTCAGATGGTTCTGACTGTCCATCTGAACCAAAGATGTACAATAAAAATGGGTAAGTTTTCTCTAACCGTGATTCAAAGGAATAGCTATTGGTTCATAAATTACCCTATTTTTTTTTTAAATGTGAAATGAGAGCACTGAATGATTTCGAGAACCTGCACAGCACTTTTCAGATCCTATGCAAAGCTCTGATAAAATATACCCTGCATTAGAATCACAAATGCCTATAAAAATTCCACTTGAAATTGCCCGGCTTTTCTCTCACAAGGAAAAGATGGACATAAGTTTATTTAATCAAATAATTAATCAAACAAAAACTGCTTAGCTACATTTATACGATAAATTAAGGAATCTCACTGTATTTTTCACTGTTCTTTTTACAATAAGCTTTCTAATATTATACTGCACTGCTCAAATGCAGAAATTTCATATTTTGGTAATTTTTAAAAACATATTCAGTGCACACTTAACAATACACATACTTGTCTTACTTACCTGGTCCTGCTTCTTTTCTGCCAACATTTTCACTGATGTTTTGGAACAGTGCTCTTGAAATCCCCTTTTTGTTTTCCACTAGGCATGGTAGTTTCTCTTTCAAAACGGAAGGTTCTTGGCATGATGAAGTCCATGCAGCCTGACTTCTCATTTGATTTACTCTCGAACAAGAACTGAGGTCTAAAAATTTGAAGCATACTGAAGTTTTCTCAGCTTCTTTATCTGAATTTGAAAGATCAAAGAATGACCTTCCACTTACATTTTCAGATGTTCTCATGAGTAAAGTGCATGATTCTTTCAGGTGACCCTCAGCAAACTTCCTTCCTGGAACTGTACTGCGCACTGAGTCTTTGTTCTGTTTTAGCATAGTGTTATTTACTGATTCATCATTAACATCCAGGGAATGTCCATTTTTGATGGACTGTATCTGAATTTCTTCATTAAGTTTATCTGCACCAATTCCATCTGCTGGGACTTTTTGAACAGTTGTGTCAAGATCATCATCCTTTACTGGAGACGCGGCTTCAACATTCAAGGTACACGTACTTCTGTCACCTCCTGATGGCTCAGTACTGTCGTGGTCAGGTTGTTTGCTGTGCACTTCATCCACATTTATTCCTTTATTTACTTTTTCAGAGCATAAATTATAAGTACCTGTAAGAGGCATGTTGCTACTGTGTTCTTTTGCAGCTTTATCAGTACTTGCATCATCACAATAAACGGCTAGTAAATTTTGAGCATCCATTGCTGGAAAACTAATATGCCTTAGTGTACCACTTCTGCTGATGTTTGAGGCATTATCATTGTAATTTTTGTCTTCAGCATCTACATGCATCTGTTTAAAAGGAAATTTACCTCTAGGTAAACCACTCAGATTTAACAAGCTTTTTTCTATTCTAAATGATCTGCTATCCACATCACTGTCACTGTTTAGCAAGCTACATTTCTGGTATTCTGTCTGACAGTTTTCTTTAGCATAAGATAGGATGCCAAAATGGAATTCATTCACTTGATGATTATCTGTATTTCTTTCACACACAGCACTCTTCTCAGTGCAGACAGCTGCTTCAGACTCTTTTTTGGATGCTTCGGTAGTAAGAACACTGTTGTTGAGTTCTATGATACTTGAGTTTTTGTCTGCCTTAGTACAAATTACTTCATGCGTAGTACTGCACAGTTCTTGGTTACCAGAGTTCATCTCTTGAATTGCATTTTTCTCACAGACAATTACTCTGTCAGCAGCATCTAAAAATACCTTGCCTGTTTCTGTGTGATGTGCTGCTGCCGGACCAGTGCTGTCCTGTAGCTTTTGTTGTAAATTCGCACTGTTTCCCTCCAGTAGCACTCTACGTGTTGTTTCTAGATTTTCTGCCCCTTCACATTCAGTGACACGCATTTCCAAGTTCTGTCCTTGGGTAATTAAATCTGTATCTGTGCAGAGGGTATTCCTGGGAGAAGCCTCCCTTTGCTTTCCTTCCAAAGGGCTAGCTACATTAATCTCATTCTTAAAACTGTTCTCGGGAACTTGTATCTCTGTTAGAGCAAGTGCATTTTCTAGTTAGTGATGGATCACCAAAACATTAAATAAAAGGTTGTTTTTACGGTTTAAGATTTCAAAAATACTGACTTAAGATTACTATCAATACAGATTCTTCTTCTCTTACATCACAGTAATATTTCAATCCACATGAAAATATAGAAAAAATTACTGAAGATAAATATTATGTTATCGTAATTTGCAAAACACTTATAAACCGTTCAGAGAAAATACCTTAACACTCCACATTTTACTAACTGATTGTATTGAAAAATCTGTTTAAATATTTCCCAACTAGTGCTTACGTTATTAAATAGTCTTAATTGGGAAAGTATAACACTTCATCAACCCACTGTGTATTTATATAAGCATATATTTATTATAAGCAGTCTACTACTGCCACTACTTATCTTTTTGAAAGTGGCATGTTTAGCTAATAAGAACCAAACGTGCTGAATTGACTGTGTTCATACAGAAAGGAACATACTATAACTTGATGGCAATGAGCCAATAATAAAGTATTTCACTATCTGAAAGGTGTTTTATGAAAATACATGCAGATAGTATAAGCACTGATCCTATAAAGCAATCATTTTACAGTTAATAATTGTTTCCACTTCTAAAATGCAGCAAAGATAAGTATTAAAGACTTAAGGTCTTTAAACTTCAAGAAAAAGTTACTTACTAGAGTCATAAAGCACTTTGTATAGAAAAGTATTACGATCATCCACATGAACAAAGGCGGTGCAAGCACTCTTGGGCCTATTTTTATTATTTTATTGGAAAGGGGAAATCTTTCCTTGTTTTTACTTCTAAACGCTTCTATATACATCATTCTTCCTAAACCATACCCACGTGACTGGAAGGTAGAAGATGTTTCAACAGCTTGAGGAATAACAATACAGAGCTTACTTCATATCCCGGGGCAACCACTAGAAGCACTGTGCTTTCATACAGAGCCTTGGGAATTTAGCACAGACTAGCATTACTGACATCAAGAATTTACTGCTGTTAGAAAAACATTTAATTTGGGATTCAAACATTTTCTTATCATACGCTATACTGTAATTATCTACTCTTTATCAACAATACTACTTATCTCTTCTATCCATGTAATCTTATTACTTTGTTCTATCTGTAACTCCTCAGTGCTTAACGAGAAGTTCACTGTGTTCTTTACTTCAATTTCATCTTCATGTCCAAAGTTATTATCTTTTCTTAGTATAGATGGCATACAATCATTTTCTTTCTGAATAATCTGTATTTCACTGTCTTTTGATTGTTCTTGACCACTCTAGCATAAGAAGGAAAAAGATTACACATTTTAATAATCTACTCCGGTCTCTGATCCTGAATTCATTTTACAATTCTGACAGAAACAGAAGACCATTCTCCTGAAGTACATAAAGTTAACGTAAATGGAGGAAAAAAAAAAAAAAGCAGGTTAGGACTCAAGAGCAGAAAAGACATTAGGCCCTTATAATTTCTAATCACAGTCCACAAAAACAAGTTACACAAATTGTCAGTTTTTCAGAGGAAGGAAGACATTTTCTATGTGTGCTGACTGGATGATGCCCTCTGTCTGCAGGTTAAATCAGTGACCTGCTCAGTAATCATATGTAGAAAAAACCCACATGATTGCTAATTATGCTCAAACTCACATGCACCTATCAACACTTTATTTGTTCCCCCCTCACAAACCAGCTGGGATTTTTTACTCAGTTTCATACATAAATAAGGCTTATGAATTTGCTCTATGCCTATTCCTCATTCCCTCCCAGGTAGA
This sequence comes from Alectoris magna, assembly GCA_030625065.1. NCBI lineage: Eukaryota > Metazoa > Chordata > Aves > Galliformes > Phasianidae > Alectoris > Alectoris magna. The sequence continues at coordinate 54,380,368 of CM060565.1, read as the reverse complement.
TTTTGAATGTGATCAAATTCAACAGTAGAACCCTGAAAGGTGTTTAATTCCATTATGTTCTGTTAAAACTGTCAGCTAAATAGTGAAGAAACTACCCGAATGAAAAACCACCCACCCTTTCCCATAAAAAAAGGAAAAGAAGAAGCATCCATCCTTTATCTGTAGCTGAACGCAGGAGCATGTGCTGGCTCAAATAAAAGTAGGTGGATGTGGGAGGGAGCAGGGACACTGCCTACTCCATAAAAGGAGAAAGGGAAAGCTAAAGATACTTGGATGGCTGGAGGTGTTAGAGAAGGAAGGAAGGTTGGGATGTGGGAGGGAGTTACAAGTGCTGTACTTGGGCATAAGATCTTTGGGGAGGACAGAGTATATTGTAAAAATGGAGGGAGGCGCATATAGAACACTGGTCAAAATTGGATTATCACAGTGGTATGGTAGTAGATGATATACAATAGAAACCTGCAGGAAACCATTTTCTACAGGTCATATAAACATCCTTATGCTCCCAGCTTAATTTTTTTGGGAAAGGAAAGAGTCATGGCAAATGAAGAAGAGGCCTGAAATTAATTTTCCTAATGCTAAATAGTCTACCTTCAATTTTTGGTTTTTTTTTTTAGTCCTGTCACTTGTAGAGATTCTGATTTGAAATTGTAAATATTTAATATTTTTGTTTTCTAAGTTTTTAATTAGTTGGTTTTGCTTTCTGGCTATATGCAGCCTTGACTTTATGCTTTCAAGCTTTTCTTTTCAACTACAAGAACTAGAAAGTTTCTTTCCTGAAAGCTGTAATTCTTTCACAATCTCTTGGTTCTAAGAGGTGTTTCTTTAGACAGAAACAGAAAGCAACTCAGTATAACTTTGTACAGGTATAGAATGACTGCTACACTGCAACTTACATTTATTGTTGCAGGATGAACTGTTGAATGGATCTGAAACAAACATGATAAAATATTTTTAGAAAGAGAGAAAGGTTACGATTCTCCAGATTTTCAGATCGACTGAATACATCCTTCAAAAATAAGGTCTAACATGCCTAAAATTGAAATGCCTAAATATAAAAACTCTCCAACATAGATTTGATTTTATTCCCCCATCCCCATAATTCAGTAAAATTCTTTATATTGCATAGATGTATACCTAAAATGACCTTTCCCCCAACTTATTACATACCATTAAATTCAAAACCTTCTCAAAACCTCATCTCTCTGTATGCATAAAAGCACAATAATAATCTGCCACTAGGTATAGCTCTGTTCTCTAATAGCACACAGCCGTATTACAAATAACAAACTAAATAAACTAAACACGAAGCACTGTAAGCTAAATTGCAGTGCATAAGTCAACAGGAGTGTAATTATTCAAGTTCAAATTTGTCTCTGAAATGTGATCTAACATTGTTTTTAAAAGATGGTTTAATTCCTGTTCCATGGGTGACCAGTATGAAGTTTACATACATGCAAAATGTCATGCCCCACAAGTAATCACAGGGACTTCAGATTGCACTAGGTGTAAAAATATATAAATGCGTATTTCCTTGTGGTATTCCTTCACCCAAATCTCAGCCAACACTTTGCCCTTCTTGTATTATCTTAGACCCTGACTCATTACTGATACAAGATGAAATTCCATGAAATAGAATAATCAATATGATCTGCGCCTGTAATTTCTTGCCAGTGTTCCTCTGGAGATTCCAGCCTAACTTGTCTAAGTTTTGAAATCTTATGCAGTGGTATGGCAATTCACTGTAAAAAAGTTAAAGATACATATTTAGATGACATCTCAGATTTTTTGTCCTATTCATAACCGTATGTTTTAAGCATATCTACTTTCAAACACATAGGATGATCTCAGTAAGCACAGGTATACTTCATCACAGAAGCCTGATAGCACCCTTTGATTCTGCATCCTAAATATAATTCATATTTTAATTCAAAGAAGCGATGATTTTCCAAAGTTACACAATTTGCATTATACCTTGGAGAATTCTTACAGATACTGCATGATGAACATGCACGTCAAGTTTAATTTAAGTGCATGCCAAGCATGTGTGTAGTCATGTGCGTGTATGTTTGAATGAATGTGTGAAGAAATTCATTTAAGTACTTCCAAATTCTAAGGTCGCTTCAGTTTGTCACTTTACTTCCAATTCACAGCCTAGTCCTCAAAAGAAGTGTTGTTACCTAGTGTCTTCCTAACACTGAAAATTTGTAGAGGCGCAAAATGATTTTTTCCTTCTTTGAAGGATGAGCCATTATTTGAGTGGAAAAATGAATGGAACAATGATGTAGACAACACGTTGACAAATAACAGAATACACTCCATACACAAGGAATTTTTCTTACACCCTGTGACCTTGTTTTTTCCATCTTATAAAAGACTAGAAAATAAATTTGCAATCCAGTTTAAGGGGTAACACTTAGCTGTAGTGCTATGTGATCCTCCTCTTGCTTCAAAAGAGGACCTCCACATGCTTAGCCACTTAATGACTTTTCATACATATCCTGAATATGGAGCTGAGCGTGGACTTGGCTCACCCAGCAATGCAAGCTCTTTTAATGGAATCTTGGATCACTGGCTACATCAGAGAAACTTTTAGGCTTAAGTAACGTTAAAAGAAGATCACTGAGAGCCAGACTAGAAAAACTGTCATGTCTTTCATTCTCTAAACTCATTTATGAGAAGAAATGCAAAGTACTGCAGCTAATAGAAGCACTCACCTGAAGATTTTCTACTTGCTCAGAATGCTGGTTTCCCTGAGGAGGACGGCAATCATCAAGATGTCCTTGGACCTCTTTAAGGGAATTCAGCTCATTTTTAATAGTGTCCATTTCTTTTCTCAAACTTTCCTGCTAAAGCAAAGCAGAGCACACAAACACAGACCCTTACTGCATGTTCAAATACAAAACCGCTATTTATCAACAGCTTAGCAAATTAAAGTAATCCCTTAGAAGAAAGTAGAAATAATAAGGAATTCTGTGTACAAAAGACAACTCAAGCTTTTCATTCACACCAGGATTTTAATCCCATTCCAATACCACACAGACTATCCTTTTTTATTATTTGGCTCAGGATTATTATTCGTAGCTTTTTCCCCTCTTCTGTTTAAAAATAAACACATTTGTACATATTCATTCTCTACTACATTTTCAAGGAACTATAACAATAAAGGATTTTCTTAGCACTACTTCTGTAACAGACTCAAGAAACCAATATTCTTCAAGGGGTATGCAATAATAACATCTTTCTATTTAGAACGAAAAATGAACTTGAGACAAGTTGTAAAAACAATAACAAGCAAGCAAACAGTAATTTTTCAGAAACACTCTAATCTGATTTACAACTATTTCCAAATCATTGTATAACATTAATGCTATCTATGATTATGCTGTTAAGAAATTAAAAGTCCAAATTTAGGCACAGCAGAAAAATGGCTGCTGGAGTGGGGAGTGTCAGACACTAAGAGAGACATTATCTTCTACAAAGGAGATGCAAACATTCCTAAGAAATAAACAGGGAATTCCCATGTCTTCACAGGATACTATGATATAAGACACTGCTAGAAATCAGGGATAGTGAATACCTCAGAGCAGAGAGCATCAGAACAATGCAGTTATTTTGTAGTATCATGGTTGCAGTGATATTCACAGTGGCAAAAAAGTTAAGGAATTAGGACAACAGGATTACAATTCCCACACAGACTCCCTGTGTCAGTCTATCAGCTTCAAAACCTTTCTAGCAGTAGGTGTAGAAGAAATAATTAGCAATGACTGAAATATTCTTTAAAAAAATAATTAAAAAGTAGAAAGAATGGCAAATATTACAGATAAAACATTGTTTAGATGTATGCAGAGGTGAACACTGTTGTATCTAATCTAACCACCTTTCACTCCACAGTCAGAGTTGAATAACTCAATTATTCATAAAAACAAAGTGTGGACTTCTGATTCAATGCAAGCCTTCAGCAGCTCTACCTGACTCAGTTTGAGGTTGCTTCCCCACCACCCACCTTTGAAAGTATGGCCCTGCACAGGTACCTTCCAGGTACCACAGATAGGGTAGTTCTGTTTGTTTGTTTACCCCCGGAATATGTAACAGTTGACTACTGATTTTTCAAGGTTTTGTCAGGGTAAAAGAGTGCAGCCTAGAAATGCTGGAATTTCCTTAATAAGTTCTGTATAAAATCGTTCTGAAAAATACATAAAATTAAATCAGTTTCCATGCCTTGGTGTAATTCCAGAATATTTTAAAGCACACAAGACAAGACAACACCTAATACCCTGGTACTCTTGCCTTATAGAACTGCACTGACCTTTTAAAGCATAGAATTCAACATCTCTCTTAAATCTACCTTTTAAAAATATTCATTTCTAGATGAGTCTGCATTACTGGAAAATAAATTTGTTGCTTTAATTGCAGTATTTCTGCGATATTTTCTTGGTTTTTAGGAATTATCTGAAACGCTTGATGACTATTTCAAAACCCTTTTAATACTACAACATTTAATTTAATAAACCTACATCCTTTTTCCAAATTCTTAGTGCTCTCTCATGCTCATTCTGAAGATTAAGGAACTTTTCTTCATTTTCCTTTGCCTTCTCCCTTTGCAGCTCATTATCTCTTTCAAGTGTCTGCAATAAAATTAATTATCCAAAAAATAATCAATACCACATTAATGAATTTTGATGTGTTTTATGTTGCTTGGACCTTTGCTTCTAACATGCTGAAAGTGCCATACAGATCAGTGATAATGTGCTATCTCAACAATAATTTTCATAAATTAACAGAAAGGTGCTTATAGTTTAGCTAACAGGAAACAGGGGGAGGTTATGAAAAAAGAAATGGCTATAAAAGGGTATAAAAACACTTGCCATTATTCAGTTTCACTGCATAAGTTTTAATGTGCTGAAAAAAGTAATATAAAGTCCAGAGATGAGAAATGTGAAATGTAGCACAATCTAGACCTTAAAGAAAGTACTTAAAGAAAAAGCTATTCTAGAGCAAAAGAGATAATTTTCTAACCAGTTTTTCTATCCTAAATTGTTTACTAACCTATCCTATAAACTGCATAAACTTCAAATTCTAAAACATCTATTGGAACGTTAAGAACTTACTATGTGTCTGATTATCCTTTAATTAATTTTACACAACCGAAACAGAATAAGAATGCATTAAAATAACATTAAGATTTCATACCATCTTAATTGTACTTGCAACATTTTTTTAGTTAACTGTTTGAACTTGACTGTGCCAAATTAATGCACTTGTATAAATCAACAGTAACTTCTGGGACACCTCAGGTACTGTTGGAATTTTTATTGTATCACATTTTTACAGCAAACAATGCAGAAGATAAAGGACTTACTGCATCCGTTACCTATTATAGATGACACAAGTATATCTGATAATGTAAACATACCTTTAATGCATGTAGCTTTATGACCAGCTACATATTTATGACTCTGCTGAACTTCTTTGGAGATCCACAAGAAAAATGTTGAGGCATTACTCCAAACCAGTTCCTTCCTATTTAATCTTTTAACTAGAAGTGAGTCTACTTCCTGATTCACTTAACAATTTTTCAATACCTATTTTAATTTGTCTGTACCACTAATAAAAAAATGTATTTCGAAGGTATGAAAGCTCACCCAAGCTCTCCTTGAAAATCTCCACTCCCAAAGCAAACCTGACTTTTGTCCATTTAGTGCAAGAGTCTACTGTGCAATATGCCTACTGGGCCCTCTCAGTTTGACAGCCTTTGCTTGCTAAAACACTTGAAATAACAATCATTTAAAATTTAACTGCCTCAGATACCTTCATATAATCATAAAGAGACATAACAGAGAAGCAGTATGGATGTCAGTTAATATCATTAGGCTGATACTATTTTCCTAACTGTAAACACTTAAAATCCTAGAGATCCTATGTAGGATTATCAACAGATACAACATTTCATTCTTAAACAGAGCATTCTCATTGTTTCAATATTAAGCATTGTTAGACCGCTCGAGCTTGAAATTTAAGAAGACAGATGTGCAGTACAAAATAAAGCCACATCCATTATAAATATTGTTGGATTTATTGATTTATATAAGAATATTCTTTGGAGATTAAGAGGTGGAAGGTTTCTGATTTCAAGGGATAGCGAGTGAAAGTATTCAGTCAGTAATCCCAAAAAGACTGAGAGGTCTTGGAGTGACTGGCAGATGGACCCCTTAGTATGTGTGAACATTGTCCCAGCACTGCAAAACAGAACTCACCTAACCCAGAGTCAGCACAATCATCTTAGTTAAGGGTTTGTATATAATTTGTGGAGTTAGTGGAATTAACACTTAGGTATGTGTTAGCCCGGTGATTCAACATATATCAAAAGAACTTAATTGCACCCCTTCCTAGACAAGGCTCAGACAGCTTTCTGTATAGCTGCAAACAAGACTAACAGAAGCAAACCCACCTCAGGTTTGTACGTCTTGTTAGACAATATCTTACACAAATAGATATAATGCATTGGGATGTTGCATAAAAACAACACATCACCTTCAGAACCTCAATATTCATCACACTGAGATTCTAGAATTGGTAGAAACAAAAGCAATAGCTCTCAAATTAGCAGCAAAGTGGGTAGAGTATTAGTTATATGGAAAGATCCCTATTTATATTTTCTACTTGTCGCTAGAAAAAAAATGACAAGGCAAAATAAGCAGCTAACGTCACATCCCCCGGAACATCTTAGTAATTGTCTCACGCTGTCAGCCAAATGAGTAGCTGTGAAAAGCAACATATATTTTACAACTACTTTTTAAATGGAGACATATTTTTGATAGATCAAAATAAAGTCTACAGTTCATATGGAAGGACCAGAATTTAACACCCACTTTTAATATCCTTAAGGACCCTTGTATCCTGAAAACTATCAGTAATGTTACGAACCAATTATCTCAAGCTTCTGCTTTTATTTACAAAGTCATCGCAATCAACTTTAAAAAAAACAAAATACCCTTCCAAAATAGTATTGTACGGTTATAGTTATATATGGATAAATATACCGTATAATTATGAATAGTCCTATTAGTGATCTCTGCATGGAGATCTGATCAGAAAAGAGAATGACCTTAATCTTCAGAGCATTGGGCCAAACTGACTGTAAGTATAATTTGGAATATAAACTGTTATTAATCCTTTTTTCACAACCTCAAAGAGGAACTGAAGAATGCTTCAACTCGACACTCTCCAACATGACTACTTACCACCTCTAACATAAATATAACAACAGGCAACACAACAAGAAATGGCTAAAGATATGATCATTTTTAGGCTCTTTGCTTTGAGGACAAGCTCTAAAAATTTGAAATTTGAAGTATTTTCCAGAAACGAGAAATTTATGCCTACATAAAAAATAATTAAAAGAAACAAGTCATAAAATCATTTTCTTTCAAAATACTTGAAAGCAACCTTAGAAATGTTCTGGTTTTACCTTCTAGAAATAGCTCATCAGAAGGCAACCATAATTTACTTTGGGGGGAGAACTAAAAGAGGGAAACCATAGACTGTGTTTCAAGGTTCACGTTGACAGTTAAGGAGCTGAGGGAGCAATGGAAGTGAGGTCAAAAGTTCTGAGAAGCATACAGATGTCTTTAACAGCCCTAGACTTAAAAAATACATAACAGATAGAAACAGCTTGTCTAATCAAGGAAAATCTGACCTGATACGCTTCTCTCAGTGCATTTAATTCACTTTCCATTCTAACATTCATTTGGGTTATTCGCTGAAGCTGCTTCTGCGCACATTGTAGAGAGCTGAGAATTTCCTTGTGAACAAACACATCAGGATACATTGAATAACACTGTTTCTCAAGTTTAAACAGAAAACAATTTACACCTTTGAGATTAACATAATTATTTTTATTCTGTCAGTGGTATATAGTATATTGTACACTAGAACCTATATCTTATTGCAACCAACATCAACGTTTGGAAAGTAATCACAACTCCTCTGAGCTCTTTCAGCCTTCTTTCTAGGAAGAAGTATTCTTTTCATTGAAGTTTAATTTATACTCAGTTGCATTTCACATCTAGAAAACCGAACCCAGTATCACCTAACATGTCAGAAGCAAAGCTGGTTATGTCTTCTGAATCCAGTACAGCATCTACTGAACTAGACAAGATTGATTCTCTACATACAGTTCAGTGTAAATCAGCATATAATGTAGATAATCTATTCAGTCCAATAGCCCCTGAAACCAACATATTCAGTTAGTCCAGTGATTTTGTAGCTCTCTATAATACAAAAGTCCAGGTGTTCTAACCCAAGTTCTTGGAGAAAAACATGAAATTAATCTCTGTATTAGAGCTACCCCCACCTCCAATTTACACAAAACCAGACATATTAAAACAAACAATCCTAGCAATTCACACAGAACACAGTAGAGAAACACAGGCAATACCAGTCCTTCTCTTTGACAAGACAAAATGACCACATGAATTTGGCTACAAGCACCTCCACGGGAATGCTTTCAGTGCATTCAGAGCTGTGGGAGAAATGATGACAGATCTCATTTCTTTGTTGTGGGGTTCCCCCCCCCCCCCATATTTACTGGTATGAATTTTTTAAAAGTGGATTCAAAATGCAAATCAAACTTTTACAGATTATCCTTTATCTCCTATCCTTTAACATGTGCTCAATGAGTATACAAGCAAGCTGCTACTTTGGGCCCTTCCTCAGAAACAGGATGGATCACACTTTCCCGAAATGTTAGTTTAATGAACTGCAGAATGAGAATTCCGCAACTGTGTAAGAAAATATCTGCAAAGCAGTGTATTATGGTTATTATTACAGGGAATAAAATTTTCATGCTATTTCTTTGTTATTTGATTCCAAGTACCTGGTTTGAGCATTAGGATTTGCTCAAGAACTTAGCAAATAGTAACTTAAGTTTGTGACAGAGGAACCTTAACACTGATCAGCTTTGTACAGGTGTAGTTTTATAATCCAAACATGCACGCTCCATATGAATTCTACCTGGTTGCAATATCAACAGCATTATAACAAATTGTTGGCAACCAGAAAGCAGAATGGCAAGAATAATATGCAAACTTTATTGTTTATTTGTTCTCAAGAGTTATGTTATTTTCACAGGCATACCAGATGCCTCCAATCTGAACTTAAAGATAAAAGTTGACTTGGAACAAGGCATCAACTTAGTTAATACTGCTAACTTACCTTCTAAACATTGAGAAGATCCTACTTATATACTTTTTACTTACATACTTTTCAGAAATATTTTATTAATAACACAAGTGATTTTATTTGCTACGATCATTTAAGAATCTTAAATATGTAACACGTTTTCCTAGGCAATCTTAAATAGCAAAGGTATATTAATAACTCACCAGCTTCTCTTCTTTAATGTTAGCGTTTTCTTCTTGAACTCTTTTACTGATTGCTGTCTCCTTAAAAGAAAAAGGGAAAAAAGGAGCAGAAAGTGTTATTAAAGGCAAAATTACTGGTTTGGGGTTGTTTTTTTTTTAGTAATATTGCATGAATAGGATACCTTGAATCCTCATGAGACTATCTAAAAATGTAAAAACTATTTAAACTACTATATTGAAATGTCTTTTTTAAACTATAAAATTGCACTTCCATTCACATTCAGATGAAGAACAGAACATATTAACCAAAAATTTAATGTGTTTAAATTCCAAAATACCATTCTGATTTTTTGTTGCAGTTCTTGAAACTGTTTTTCCCTTGCTGCAAGATTGATGTTTTCTTCTCCCACCCTGTTCTGAGATGTGACCTTGGACCTTATCAAGTCTGTAGTTACTTTCTTCAGTTCCTTAACACAGGAAACACATATAAATAGTTCATCCAGGATAGGCATTGCAATTCAAAACAAAGACAAATCTTTTAAACTATCCTGAGTCATGCCCTACTGTTAAATAACGTATGGAAACAGCTAAATAAATTAAATCGAGGAACCAAAATTTCTAAGATTGACTTGTTAAACTTTAAGCTTGTCAAATGTGGCTGAAAGTTTATTTTAATTGGCAAAACATTATTGGACTAATATTGCTTTCATTGTTTGAAGTACATATGATACTTCCATATTTGATATTCTCTCTTCCTGGAATTGAGCACTGTGTTGATATTGGTAAGGCCTCTTACATGACAGGAATAAAGCACACACTGAATTACTGGGTATGTTCCTTGGATTCAGGAGGGAAAAAAAGAAGAACAGTGACTATCCGGTAAAAGCAGGAACTGGCTATAAATTTGAAGGATCTTTGCTTTTTCCTGAAACATTAATTACTTAATCTCAGGAGAATTCTAAATTAATTTTATATTAGAAGCTTCTACAACATGATTTTCCATCTAAAATATGCCTTTGATTTTATAGTCCTTATAATCTCTTAAATATTCTACTTCTTTTTTTTTTCCCCTCTTGTGGGGTGGTATCTGTTTTCTAACCAGTTTATTCCGAGCTCCTAGTGCAGCAAATAAACAGCAAATGCTTTGATCTCATTAAATTACAACTTATAGTTCCTGGAGTCATAAATATTGTGCCCTATTCTCCCCCACCCCTCCCATTCTGCTACAAGGTAGTCTGTTTAATATCGCTCTCTCCTTGAGCGCTCTGACGTTTACTCAGACAAATAGCAGAGGTTATGAATGCTGTTCACAGATAGTATCAAGAATTCTTCATGATGCCATAGTGGTGAACCATGCATTCAGAATGGTAATAGTTTTATCTAACAACTAAGTTCGGTCTGTTTAACTTTTCTTCACAAAACTGGAATTCCATCTTATCACAGACCAATGGGTTTAACTGTTCTGGACAAAATCAAATAACAGTACAAAAGAAAAAAGAAGATTATGTAGCTGAAATTTACAAATACAAAGTTACATGGAAAATACAAGTATAGATACCACTTCTAAATAAATCATTTTGGTTCCTTGAGGCTTTATTTCTCATGTATTTGAGCCATAAATAAATCTAAAATGATCTAGCAAGGACTAAGTGTAATTGCAGAATCAATTATAAAGTTCAAAGAGGACAATGCCTTACAAGTGCAATATTCTGTAAGCTAGTAAAGCTTTTTCCACCTTTGCAAAAAAAAAAAAAAAAAACCCCCCCAAAAAAAACCAAAAAACCACCACCACCACACATACATCTTTTAATTGCAATGCTTTTACTAGAATAGCAAGCAGAGTTCTTACATTTAAGAGGCAGAAGGTGCAGCTTTAGCTTTGTAAAACAGAAGAAGTGCACCACACCAATCTTTTACAGAGAACCAAATTCATAGTACAGAGGTTGTGTGTGCTACACAAGCAGGTGCATAAGCCTGCCATGGATCAGAGATACACTTTGTAAAATACAAAGCATATTGCATGGTGAATTACTATTTATTTTGTGATGGGGGAAGAAAAGTCATACTAAGTAAATCATGGTTTTGTGGTAGAAAAGATAACTGGATTTTCTTCTTCATATGTAGCAGGTGGATGTGTATAATCTATCTGGAATAAAACCCACATCTGCTAATCTGCCAAAGCTGTGAGCAGAAAAACAAACAAAAAACCCACAGAGAGAACCAACACAAACCAGATGACCAAAAATAATGGGGAAGTTTACCACAGTGAGTGACAGTATGAGGTACATAGCTGTAAAAATAATTTTAATGCACACATACGCATATTTTCCTCTATTCTGAAAGTAAAAAAATAAAAATAGAAATCAGCCCCAGAACTCTTGCATCTTTTCTAGCAGCTTTCTGCCATTAATGCAATCACTAGAAATGTTAGAACTCTGGAAATTGAGTCTAGAAAATAATTTTATCAGTTTCAGGGGAATACTAAAAAAGAAAAATAAGGCTTTTAATCTATTCCTTCAGTGTGTTGCTAGCAGCACCACTCAGACACATGGTTTCAAGGCAGCTTAAAAGTAAAGAGTATTGCAAAAGAAACAGTCCTGTTCTTTAAATATATCTTTCTTTCCTTTTGCTAGTTGATCTAAGCCATAAGTTGCTCCTTTTATTTTATCTTTTTCTTGGTACAATTTAATTTGATCAATACAAAATTTTCATTCTACTCTTCCTCAGGGCCACACAAACGTATATATCAGCATGACATGGTAGAACAGCACGGGAAAGGGAGCCAGCACAGGCATATGTAACTGCTTCCCAAGACAGCATTCATACCTTATGCAAACTGAAAGTTTGTCTAAAGTAACAACCACATCTTTCGGTACTCTCCAATCAGTGCAATTGGATAATTTGGTAATCTTTCAGGCCTTAAACAGCATAGCTCTTTCTCAAAGGTTTGTTTCATTCTACTGCTTTTAATGGTCAGATTTCAATGCAAGCATTTTCACAACACTTGAAAAAAAAAATAAATACCCCCACTTTGACTATGTGTTCAAATTCTGAAACAAACATTGCTTGAACAGGAAATTAAGCCAAGCTATCTATCAGAACCAGACCAGTAAGCGGACAATACAAAGAGCAAGCTATCACCTCTCCAAGTACTTCTTTCCACAAATTCCAGAAATTGTTGAGCAGAATGGACTTCAACTTAAATCAGGTTTTACTGTTCTATGTATGACTAAACACCTCCATCGCATGTAATTTCACTAAACCTGGAGATTAGTTTACTGCTTATGCATAAATTTTGACTAGAATTTACTAGCTTCATATTCCCATTAAGTGTAAGAGGTCATTGTAGTCCAAGTTAAAATAAAGGTTGAGGTAAGAGCTAACAGCTCACAGGCGGTAAGACTTGTTAGAGGTCTGTCAAGTATCCAACACAGATAAAACCAGTTCCATAAGATATCACAACTTGCGATGCATATTTAAAGACTACTTTGAGCCTTGTAGCAACTGAAGATAGCCTGGTAATCCTTCTTCCAAACTATTCTCAATGCCAGAGTTTCCTCAGTGCTCTGGATCTGTTATAAGTCCCATCAGCTCCACAACTGATACATTGCCCAATAAGGGAAAACACCTAACTGCTATCTCTTGCAATGGTTACGCTAAGTGAAAGGTAACTGCGATGAAATAAAACTAGCGCAGAGCAATTCTTTGGGGTTCAAGAACTTCCTTTCTAGTCACTTATGTATTGACCCAAGAGATGAGCCCACCACCATTCACTAACAAAAGTTGTGCTGAACTTTGAGTCATTAGAGGTACACATCAGCAACGCACATTCATACTACTTAACTTTCCATAGATGTTCTATAAACTGCAACTTACAAACTGCCAAAATAAGGAATATTGAAAAATGGGATGCAATTTCTAACATATTGTTCAATTTAAAATCTGTTTTCACAGAAATTCTGTCTTCTCAGGAAAAAGGCATGTCATCCTTCTATATACAACTTCTATTTACAAAACTTGATTTACAGTGAGCAAGCCTTCACTTTTGATTCAGGGTAAGACACTCCCACAACACGCTGTAGCACTATGAGTATTGGAAAGCTAAGAAATTACATTTTAGTTCAGTTTTGAAGCACATTCACAAGATTCACAAGAGGATGGTCAGATACTAAATGTCTGGTGAGAAATTCAGAAATAGCCACAAAAAAAGGCATTTCATGATGAATTAAAAAAAAGGTAGATTAAGTTTCAGGCTCCTTCTTTTGCTGACCTAGCAGTATTTCGTTTTAAATTTATCACCCAAGAGCTTAGAGTCTGTAGTGTGACTTCACAAAAAAAAAAAAAAGGATCAAGCAATATGTTTGATTACTGAAATACACAAAACATTATTAGTTTATCTTGCACACCTCTGTTACTCACAAATTTAATTACATAAAACTTTCCTTAACGTTATTTATTTTCCTACCTTTCCAATTACTTACCCTTGGGAGACTTCTCTGCAATTAATTATTCTTGGTTTCTTAACTAAAAGCAACAAATCTAATTGAATGTAATGCTGGAAAGTTTCTAAAGACTCCCGGAATTTTGATATTTACAATACATTTTTCATATAGATTATTACTCACAATCCTCAGTACTCTTTCTTCTGCCCTTCCACCCACCAAATTTGTTAATCTTTATCCAGTGAATAATATTAAATAAAGTGTTTGAGAAGGTGTGAATGAAACAAATGAAAATGAAGCTTAGTAGTAGATCAAGAAGCTAAAAATAATCATGCATTGGCAAAGGAAGGGATAAACTAAACTGCCTGGATTTTTGGGTGTTTCTGTGTTGAGCGAGGAGTTGGACTCGATCCTTACAGGACCCTTCCAACTCGGGATGTTCTGACTTATTCCCTTTCTGAAATCCTCACAAAATCAAAAAGAAAGAAGATAGCAGACAGGAAAGAGAGGATATGAAAACAATGAGGTACAGAGGATATAGTGTTTACAGAACAGAATTTTGTCTTCAGATTGTCTTCCACCTCTTCTCACGGCAGCATTTAAAAAACAGCTTAAAGGAAAAAGATAACTTTATTCTTCCTCCTTTTATATAACTCAAAGTGTACCTAGCAAATACTAGCTTCAGAATACAGGAGGGGCAGGAAAATGCTTAACAGCCAGGCAACTCTGTCCACAGCATCCCTTTGACCTGACTTAGTCACCCTGCCTCAAAACTCTCTCACTTTCGACAGAGATTCAATTAGCTGTAGAATTCTATGGTGAAGATAGCAGCTCGCTTCTATGGCTCTTTCTACCCTTCATGTCATATTTGCCTTTAACTATGCTGAAAAGACTACCGTTACCCTTCTGTATCAGAGGGGAGATGAAATTACTACACAGCGCAGGAAGACAGGCGGACAATAATCAACAAAAAACAAGCAGGCCACTACAGAGGTAAATAAAAATCCATCAATCACCTGAAGCATCTGTGATTAAGATGGGAAACTAAGACAAATTTAACCATTAGTGATAGAATGAAGAACAATTCTACACTGCTTGTACACTACTTCTATTAATACTAAAGCAGCTTGAAGAAGTCCCGAAGTCCACCTACACATTATGAAATGAGTACTGCACTTACTTCCTTCAGATTGCTTATTTCAGTCTCTTGTCTTTTATTCACTGACGTTAGTTTCTTATTGAGCTGCATTGCTTCCTGTACTTTAAACAAAAGTTGAAATGTTTATATATATACTTTCACATTTAAAGTATTATTTGATTTATACCTGTTATGTATGTGCACGTAATGCCCAAAATTGTTAAACAACATTTTGGAAAGCAGGCTAGAACTCAAGAACTCTGTGTATATACTATGATCATACATGAAAGGTTTGCAGCAGATAGCATTAGTTGTTCTATACCTCAAAGAATTACTTTAATTGTAATTCGTAACTGTAATTTCATTTTTACTGTCATTCGGCATCACTTTATTAGAATTACTTCTCCATTAACAAAACATTAACAAAAGAAAATACTTTAAAAAAATAATAATAAATGTCTTCTGGTACAACTTAGGCAAAAATTGGTAAAATTTTCAACAAGAGTCATGTATTCACAGTCTATCTTTAAAGTGCTTACACTGGTAAGGCAATAAAGTAAATTTATTACACAGTGCAGCATTTTGCATATCAACACCATAACATCAGTTTCCACTTTCTCATATTCCTACATGCCATTTTAATACAGCAAATAAAGACCAAACAGTTTATAAATGTAAACAATTTGCATAATAAATGACTCACACCCTTTGTGCATGACTTTTTCCTCTGACTGCAGTTTCTTGCTTAGAATTTACAGGTTGCCTACATGCCTACTGCAGGTCTTACATACTGCAATGCAAATTGAATTCCCACTGCAGTAAAAGACACACTGCAGTTAAACTGGTGAACAGACTGGATTCTTGAACAGAGGGGATCATTTTGCAATTACTGATTAATATAAGAAGAATTATGGCAAAATGTTTATCTATAGTTAAAAGAAAAAAATACTACAAGTGTTATTTTTCCAATAAATTGCAAAAAGACTGTTCTGTATCTGGCATATAATAGAAAAGCTTTGCCCAATGTAAACAAAATGAAAACACAGCAACATTTTCTCTCTTTTTTTATTTTTTTTTTGAAAGTGGTTTAATATTTGATAGTCAAAACAAATAAAAAGCAATACAAACCTAACTTGAATTATTATAAAACCCAGAATACCCTTAAAAAATGTCCCCTAATTATGCAGACTCAATCTGAAAAACTATGTGGTTTTATGCAGAATAAAAGCTTTCAAGTATTGGTGGGTTTTTTGGTTGTTGTTTATTTCCATGCTTGTTTTTCAGTTATACAACTGGTCCTCCCTTTCTTTAAAAAAGGATCCTTGTTTAATGGATGAACGCTATAGGTATGCAAAACAATACATACACACATTTCTACACCAACTCCTAAGCAGACACTGCAGTGTATTACTTCATTATGCAAAACAAAGATTTTCTTCTCAAATTATTAGATATCAAACTGCAAATAAATGTGATATTTTTATTACTCAATATATTAGTTGTATGTTTTACAGATGAATAATATATTTATACTAAAAAAGGCTTGTGGAATAATATTTTTGTTTGTTTGCTTTGTTGTATTTATTTCACAAATAATTTTGTAGCATTTTAACATAAGATTGGGGTTAACGTATACATTCGTAAAGCTCGAATAGCCACATAGCCATAATAACTATATGGAGTTATTCATCCATTCTATTTACTGAAATATTTCTAAATTTCAATATTTCTACATATTAAACATTTTATGTGTATTTACATCATAAAAAAATTGTATTTCATTAATGCTTTCTGTCCATTTCCCAGCATTAACGCTAGCCCCAACAAGACTTCTTTTCCATTACTCGCCAATTCCTTTACTTTCATCTCCCTCCTTCGTGCTGGTACAGTTGTTTATGTCTGCTGAACAGCATCAGGAAGCTGATCCAAATTAAGTCTAAAGATTTTTTGGAAGGAGAGGGTCTACTACTGGATGACTTTGAACAGAAATCAGTTCTTTGACATATGGTCACACACACAGCTGTAGCAGCAAAGAGCAGAAGAGGTACAGGGCCTGTGCTGCTTAACCTGGCACTGTCATAGAAACATAATAGAAGCAGCTGAGATGTTGATGCTTGGTAAGTCACAGATACTATTTTTTTAATTTAGTCACACATCTCCAACTCAGTGTTGTCAAAAATAAAGGAAAAAAAAAATGAGTACTGGAGGACATTCAAGATATACATACCACTGTGCTCTAATTTTCCATGGACACCCTTAACGATTCCAAACTGACATGCAATAGCAGCATAACACCTCTCAACTTCATTCAGTTTCTTATGATGCTCTTCTCTTGCTGTTAAGTGCATCTGTAATTTCTGATCCTGTTAGAAACAAAGGAAGCACCTGCTGACTGACACCAACTAGCACGTACAAATCAACACTCCAAATGCTTATCAAAATGGCATAAACACAAAATCATTCTCAGGATATCTCAGTTGTCTACTTCATATCTGATTACCAATTCCCACTTCCATACAGCACCTCACGCTAAAATCTCCACCTGCATTTCAATATATTTTCGTATGTTCTTCCTTGCATTCAGGAGAACATTCATGTAAATGCATGCAGGATTGTATTAACTGTTTCCAAAAGCTGATTTCAAGTTTTCCTTTGTTAAAAGGCTTACTCTAAACATGCTATTCTACCTGCCACTGTACAAACACAGCCTAGCATTTTAATAGCGCTTCTATCTGTCTGTGATTCATACTTGTCCTCCTGCACTACCATTCAGCGCAGCATACTCTTATTCCCTTGATGTAGGATGTCCTTGGAATTCAACACTGTCCAAACCCCACACCAGCCACTCAAACTCACACTATTAAACAAATGATGGTCAGCCTTTTTCTTTCTTTTGTAAAAAGACCAGTACAAGTATCATCATCTTATTACAGACCCAAACACTTTCCAGTATAGCATGGCTGAAGACTACAAGGAAAACTTCTTTTCCTTGTAGTCTTAAGGAAGTTCCTTCCTTAAGTCCTTCCTTTTCCAAGAAAAACACGGTGGTACAAATACAAACTCAAATGCAAGTCCTGTTTTTCCAATACAGTGCTATTACAAGAACATAGTTTAAACT
Organism: Alectoris magna; assembly: GCA_030625065.1. Classification (NCBI taxonomy): domain Eukaryota; kingdom Metazoa; phylum Chordata; class Aves; order Galliformes; family Phasianidae; genus Alectoris; species Alectoris magna. The sequence goes on along the minus strand of CM060565.1, from coordinate 54,362,305 downwards.
ATGTTAGAATAGCTTGGAAGGATGAGAATAAGAAAAATGAGACAGACTCTCCTCAGCAGTGCCCAGCGGTCAGACATCGAAACACACTGCTAATACAGGCTGTGGTTTCCACCCATGGAGATATTCAAAACCCACCTGGACACAGCGCTGAGCAATCTGCTCCAAATGCTTTAAGCAGGGAGTGATCTGTAGAGGTATCCACCAGCCTCACCCACTCCAGCCCCATAATCATAATTAGAAAAGGGAGAGTTCTAGGACAGTCTATCTATTTCTTATCTACAGTAGAGCAACACAACAATTAAAATGAATTGGGCCAAATTCATTCCAGTGTGTAAATTCAGGTTACACAAAGATGGATCCGGCCCAGGCTATTCAGCTTCTGTAAGGCTTTCTTCCCATATAGTAACAAATGCAATACATGTCCAAGCATCAGAAGATAATAAAAGCTCACAGTAATCAAAAGAAATGACCAACATAAGGCTAGCAAAACAGGATATGCAATACAAATTTCTCATGTTTTATAAGGTATGAAATTAAACACACCACAGCAAATAGAAAGTCATAATGGAAGCACTGGTAAAGAAACACCACCACTTACAGAATCGCTGCACAAAATGTAGGCTGTGAATTTTCACATACTTCCTTTTTTTCTTAATAAGCAAACTTTTGAAAAGCTGTGTTTAACTAATGCTAGGATGCAGGCTTCATAGAAAATAAAAAGAAAAAAAAATAATTTATGTTTCTCCCAATAATAATCCAGATGTATTTACTCTAAGTGAGCAGTGAATAAGGGAGCCTAGTCAATATGTCAATATGAAACCTGAACAACTTCTAGCAAGATGTGAGGTTTTGCACTTTTGTATGACTGTTCTTAATGTTCTTCCAATTTCTTAAGTTAAAAAGACAGCATTACCCCCTCCTCCGCACTAGAGAAATAGAAATATGTTTTATTATTTCCCTGGTTTCACTCTCGTGAGAAAAGGAAGTGGCCTGCTATATCCTCAAAAAGGTTCTATTAAGAGTTTACCACTGGCCTAAAAATGATTCTTGATGGCAAGCTGCTCTCCAGCCTCAGTGCACAAATACAAGCAGTTTCATTCACCTGTGTTTGTGAATCTTCTCATCACAGTGAAAAGATCTTAAAACATCTCCCATAGAAGAAAATAATAAAGAGACAAAGAAATATTGAGAGACTCCACAGGATAGGGAGGATCTGACCTGGAGCAAGACCCACAGAGTCTTGGTTCTCCTTCCTAAAGTCTGATATTGTAAGAACAGAAATTATTGTCCTGGCTTCCACCCGTAATAAAGATAAGCTGAGATGGGGAGTGGAACTGATTTTGGCCATATGGTTTGTTGAGGAACAATCACTTCTTGGTAGAAACTGGACCAGAGAAATAGCTCAGGGTCAGGTAGGTGACTGGAGGAAGACAAAGAAGGAATTGCTCATATCTCAAAAATATTCTGGAAATTGAGTCACTGGTCAGTGTTACTCCGTGAATCAGAAGGTGGTAACTGGGGGGTGAAAGTGTCAGAGCAACAAAGGAGTTGTAATGAAATGGAGACATAAGGCAAGATCATATGAAAATCATGCAAAGGGCTACTGCCTGTAAAACTTCCAAGCAGGAAAACGTTCCCACAGTAGTTTCTCTACTTCAAAGTGTTTTCCTACTTAAAGTCATGATCTTCAGTTTTTCTGTACCACTTCCTTCACACTATTTTTAAACAACATAAAGCAATTACAGGCAAATTCCTAACCATGGAAAGGAATTAAATGTATTTTTAAAAGTTGGTTTGTTTTTAATAATCCAGGATATTTTTTTGTTTTTTAAATTCATTTTCATTCATCCCGGATTTATTTTCCATTGGTAACTATGTCTGTATTAGAGAGCTAAATAGTGGCAGGGATGCTCTCAGGAAATGCTTATAATGTGAAGTTGTTGGGAATTCCCAGGCATATTGCCGAAGAGTACTCAAATGGTTCCTGGGTACAGTTCAGAAGACTGTCTACTGAGAACAGTCTGATTTATTTGGATGCAGTTTCCCCTCTTTTAAAGAACAGCAGAGTTCAATGTAACTAGGCTATTTCACATCTCTTGAATTCAGCTCCAATAAATGGCCTCACAAACATTTAGTTCATCAATACAGACATACAGTTAAACTAGACTACCAATGGTTCACAGTTATTCACCCCACCTACTTATTAATATCAATGCACTGAATCGCTACCATATAAACAGTGACATCTCCCCATTAATTACACTGAGAACTTCCATTCCAGGTTTACTTTTTGGAACTATACACAAGACTTGGTCTCTAAGCCAGACAAAGCTTATCTCATTCTTGCTTTTCACATTTTAGCATTGTGATATATATTGAAGGTTAGGTACTATAAATTAAAATTGAGTGGAGAAGTAACTCTAAATGCTCACTTTCCCAGACATGCTCAGGATCAGCCAATGCAACAGAGAAAGACATGAATAGTTGAATTTTACTTGTAGAGTAGAAAACAAACAAACAAACAAAAAAAAACACATTTGCTTTAGTTTTACACTCCCAGAGTTTTAGCATTCTACACCGTATGCACCAGGAAATTAGCAAAGGAGGAAACAAAGACCGGACCAAGACCATTTTCCTCTAGCTACTCCTTCCTTTCAGCAGTAAGAAAACAGTATAATGTAGAAGCCACATCTAAGTTTATTCTATCAGACAACTAGCTTTGTTGTAACCATCCTGCAAACTCCTGCATCCATATGCAATCATGTGCAAGGTGAAAATAATACACAAAAATTGGTATTTTTTGTGTAAAAAAATAAAAAAGGAAGAAAAAGGCTATTTTGTGTGTGTCTATATAGCCTTCCAATACAAAATAGAAACCATCTACTTTTTCAAAATTTAGAGCACATATCATCACACACACATAACATCAGCACTATAATTCTCACAAAACTTCACCGGGTATGGGGAATGCAACTCCACATGCTAAAATAGTATACAATATATTAACAGTGCCACTGCTAGATTAAAAGAACAGAGTTAAATGAACAAAATCGGAATAAAGTGGCACATCGATCCCCAGCATATACTAAAGCTACTTTACCGACTGGCAGGGTTTCCAAGTGCCAGACATAAACTAGACAGTATATTTTCTTACTTTCAAAGCACTAGCCAGAACAAGATCCAATCTTGAGCAAGCTACACGTTGAAATGTAAACTGGTCTCAAAAATCCACTCTACTTCTGAATATTTTGCCATTTATAATAATAAAAACTCCACATGGGTTTTTGATCCCTTGAACACACCATTAACTTTTGTGAAACTACTGAAGAAATGGCTAGTAGAACCTGACCCAGTCTAAAACTGTATTAGCCTACTACTGAGTACGGTTGCAGGAAAGAATGAACTTCTACTTACCTTGTGGTTTTGCCTTTTACATCTTGAACGTACATGGCCAGACCATACGTTAGGTCTAGTGCTACACGCAAGAGAGGAATTCTAATATTTTTTCCCAAACTCAATAACATCTTTAATAATCACACTCTGTACCAAAATCACACAACACCAACATTTTAATAATATTAAATCACTGCTGATTAAACGCTTGTGTTTAAACATATGAAAGGAAGATAATTATTTAAGCAATACGGATGTATTTCTACCTTATAGAAAAGTTCTTGTGATTTAAATACTCTCATTCATACGGAAGACTGAACTTGCAAATTATTAAAGGTAATATGTGAAATGATCTAAATGTAAATTCAATAATTTTGTATATTTTAAGCATCTCTCTAGATCAAATTTATTTTAAGAATGCAAGTTAAAAGTGAAGTAAGACGAAACACATTTTATGTTGCCTTTGATCTTTAACTTGTAGCCTTATCTCCCAGGTCAGAGGGCACATTATTCAATTTCACCATATTTTGTGTAAAACCACTGTAGCGTTGAAGATGACTTTCAGTACAAATGTCATGGTACTTAAAGCTAAACTGGACCCTAGTTTTTTAAGCTTCTTAATTAAAATCACAGTTTATAATGGTCTGACAATATTATCTTTATACTTTCCAGTTGAGCAGCAGCAGAATTTTCACAGCATTTATTCATTCAAGCTTAGCAATGTTTCTGCAGCTCATTCTTTCACTTCCTAAAAGAGACAACGGGGTTCAGGGTAACTAAGCTGTCACTCTATATAAATTTATTCTCTGTGTCAAAGGGAGTAAACTGGATTGGATGAAATCTAAACTGTTCAGGGGAACTGATGTTTAGAAGTAATTCTGAACAGAGGAATGAAAAAGAGAAAAAAAAACAAGAACACTTATTCTTAAAGAAAAAAAAAAGCAAAAAAAGTGCCTTGATTTTCTACTACTTCTTTGGGATGAATACTACTAGGTCCTACAAGTACAAGAATAGTAAGACTACATTACTCAAATTACATTTCTTGCACCACGAGAGAAGGATTTCCATGTTAGTCTATAAAGAGAACCAACATACTAACTATACTTTAATGCATGAAGGAGTTCCACATGATAAACAGCAGCTATCACAACAAGAAACTAAGAATGTTGTATTTGAAAGTTTTTTTAGATTCAAAGGAAATATTACCTCTTTTGATTATTTGTTTTAATTGTCATCTATCAAAGTATGCGAGACTGTATTTGGATTATACTATAAACTGACATTCTCTTTTCACTAACTGTTACTTCTACTACTTTCTTACCATTTCACTCACTTTCTTTTGTAACGTGTATTTTGCAATCTGCAAAATGAAAAGGAGCTATTAATTGAATTGCAGTAACAATTTCTTCTGAAGACAAACTGCAGATTTCTAAAACATTCTCAAACGTAAGATTTAATTGCCAATCCAATACAGTAACACGGCTTTCAAATTAAAGTTTAACTATTCCTTTATTATTAGATTCACTTTATAAAACTTCTTAGAGGTGTAAATTACACGTTTACATTCCATTTAAAGAAAAACATTACAAAGATTTGTATCTACAGTAATTTTGAAACATGCATAACACCTATGTTCTCTGACACGTATCACAAAAATAAAGTGCAATGGGACTACAGCAATAACTTCAACCCTTGAATCAAACAGAGAAGAAAACAGAGATAAGAATGAAAGTATTTCCTTAAATCCTAGAAGAATAAAACATTTTCTGATGGGGAAAAAAATAACCTTTTAGGTAGATGTTCCAAAGAGTGTGATATAAAGACACGTTGTAATAATCTTGCATGTTTTAAAATCACAGGGTTGACATTTGAAGTCATCAACATAATTTTTCATACACCATTGGCATCACAGAATTTTGATTTTTATAATATTTAAATCTCCAAGTCTTTAGTCCTAAGTAAACACCCTAACATGTACTGACAATGCCTAAAAATAAAAATTAAAACACAGAGCATCAGCATGATGTTCCTCCAGAGCATCAAAGTTTATTATTAACACATCATTTATTTGTAATAACTACCTTTAGACTGTAAGATTTAAATATATAAAACAATTATAACCACCATGCTTCTATTAGAAGCAAATAAATACATATCCAGAACATTAAGAGTTAATCCTTGCCTTGGCAAGGGTCACTTCCTGATTTTGTCCAACTATATCTCATCTGTCTATACTTACCAAACCACTTAAAGCATACATTTACAACTTACTAAAGGAACATTTCAGTTCTCATAATGGAGACTCTCACTGAATGATGTGCTTCTAGCCATGTGCCTAAATACTGTCTGGGAATGGACAGATGGGCATTGTCATTTCTTCTTTAGAGCTTACTGCAAAACTCAACTATCCATTCTACATCCAAAACAATAAATAAATGACAAAAATACGTCTCTCTAAACTGAAGATTTATTCAGGTGCAGAAACACAAATAAATCTTAAAGCTATTGTTTGTATACAAACATGGAAAATTGATATTTTAATGTCAAGTTCTAAATTTAAAATTTCACTGTCCTCGAAACTAAAGAAGTACTTGAAAATGTGAAAGGGAAAGTTCATATTAAAAAAAGAAAACAAAAACCCGTAGATAATTTAGCCATAACAAATGTTCAAGAAATGTATCTCTGATTTTCAATTTTAAAATATGATAATTCCATGGAGAATTTGCAAACTCTTTAAAACTTTGAGTCAGAATCTGGGTTTTTATACACCCATTAAAAATATCAAGTGGCTGCACCAGCAGTAACTTCAAAGTCTTCAGCCTCTCAGGCTGAAACATGACTTCTAACTTGATGACATTAACAATTCACTGGAGGTCACTGTAGGAGTGCCCAATGGTTGGCAACCCATGATGGCAAAGTGGCAGCACCACCCCTTGCAAGGCATCCACTCATTCTGATTTAAAAAACATTGATCCAAAATGAATTATATGCCAAGGAGACAACTGAAGTCTACTTTACCACTCCAGATTTTGTAAATAATAAAAAAGATCTGATTGACTTTCTCCAGTTTAATTCTTATACAAATGCATTAAATGAATTAAGTGGAAAACATAGAAGCCTCCAGATGAAACTAATTAGGGAAATCAATACAAACGATGGGCAACTTCGTAAGTTGGATGCCCAGTGTAAATATTTTTGTTGTTGTTGTTTAGAAATTTCTAAAACCACAGTTTCCAGACAGGCAAGAAGAGATTAATACAAGCATAAAGGAAGACTGTGGGGAACAGGAAGAAAAATAAGTAAGTCACAATTCACATGCCATTTGGGCTGTGGAATCTGTGCATTCTTCCGGAAGAACTTCAGCTGACAATATGCTTGAAGCTGAAGGCTAAAACAGAAACTCATTGTTAGAAAGTGAGGTATAAGCATACTAGGTAGATTAACAGGGATGATCTTAAAGAACCTCTTAAAAATAACTATTTTCGCTTGGAGAGGAGAGAGGCATGTGGAAACAATACTTTAATATCAATGATATTTATTTAACAAAAATAATAATTTACCTGTAATTCTTTTAATGTTTCTTTCAATCCATCAATTTCTTTTTCTTTTATTTCTACAGCAAGTTGATATTTTCCCTTTCAAAACAATCTGTACTTTAGGATTTGGGCAGAATACATATTTTTAATGACAAAAGCTTAACTACAAGAGCATTATGAAGACAACAAACAACTCTGCTAAACATTCTGAAATATACATCTATATCACCCTGAAGAGAAAAATGAATACATGATAGTATATTTTCATCACTTATAACCAGCCTGCCAAAGGCAGAACTAAAATATTAACAATTAACAAATAATTAAAGTCTTACAGATTATAAAGAAAGCATAACAGTAGTTCTCAAGAAACTATAGCTTGTAACTTTAGTAAAGGCCACAGTAAGAAAAATACTTTAATTATAATATAATTAGTAAGTGTTTGACATTATAACGTAACATTATAACTTGCCTAAGTGTGTCACTAGTTGGCAAATAATGAATTATAATGAAGTACCTTTTCTTCTTCCATGGCAAACATCCTTGTCTGTAACTTGATTCAGTGGCATAAAGAAAAATCAAAACAAATCAATACAGCACTTAGAATTTTATTCACACAAATTAACAAGAAAAATGTCATATTACTTTGTGTAGCCTATCTCCCTCAGGCGTATTTTATATATATACGTACATAGACACACACCATTCTGCAGCAGCAGCAAGCTGGTGAATAACAAATTATTTTTTCAAGAAGGAAATAACTGTTTGGTTTTTGTGATATGATTGACATTTGTAGCATTACTGAGAAAATTGCTCATCTCCATGTGTAACAGTTTCCGTTCCTATCATTAATCACTATTAATAGATAAAAACACAACCCTGACAGGAAAGACTGAAACACTCTTTCAGATATTGAACTGAATAAGTTATACTGCAGATTTTTCCTCAATTTTTATGAAACGATTTCCAGAAGAGACACCATTTTAGAAAGAGTTTGGGAAGAGGGAGTGAGTGTGAGGGGACACAGGATGGGGACACAACAAATATACAGCAGGTATAAAATAAGTTTCTGTAGGAATTTTTGGGCAAGAAAATCTCAAGAAGAGCAGCTTATTACTATGAAAAACTATCAATTGTAGCATGCCTGGATCTAAAAAAAAAAAACAGACTCAATTTTTTTTTTAGCTGTATATTCCACCATTTTACACGCAGTTTGGGTGTTTTAATACCAATAGATAACTTGCTATCATTTTCAACTCTTAGTGTCTAGGCTGGAAGGACTTATTTTGCTACCTGCTTTTTAAAAGCTGCCATAGCTTCTTTGTTTTGTTGCTGTAACATGTCTGTCTGATGCTGCAGAGTTTCCTGCTCATGGGAAATAACAAAAATCCTTTAAACATAATCTTACAGCAAAACATATATACAGACTTTAAAGAAAAACACTGGTTCTCTCTTACATAACTTTAGGAAGACATCACTGATTAAAAGCAAAACCTGAGGATGAGATGAGACATTTGTTAACCAGTAATCATCTTTTCAGCAGTGGCTTCTCTTCTAGTTCACAAAGGTAGCAGTTACCACCTCTAGAAGATATGCTGCTGCTGGGACTTCTAAGAGCAACTCCTACCAACGCTATCAAGGTTCTGAAGCAATCCAATATCCATTGCCACCTTATGACAATATCTTCATGCAGTTCAAAAACTCATAACAGGATTTTAATTTTCACTTCCATTTAAAAAAAAAAAAAAAATAAAGTTACTCTTATTTTCCAGCTAAATTTTAGTCATTTAACAAACTACATAAAAGAGCTGAAGGACGACAGAACAAACTAAGCATAAGGTCATAAGGTAAGATTTCCTATTTTAATTATCCTGCTGGCTGGCTTTACTCACACACAAAAAAATATGTATATCTTTAAATCATTTTCTTGTGTACTATTATTTTTGTGTTTGCTACTGTTTTATATCATAATCTTGTGCACTAATTCTCCGCTCTGCAAGTTGGCAGCCTTTAGGATCTTTAAATATCACACTCCCATGCTCAAGTCAGGAAAAAAAACAACCTAGGGGAAGTAATATGAAGATATCTTTGTTAGATCTTCTTTTGAAGTTCTAGATACTGGAAAAAAAAAAAAAAAAAGAAGGCAGTCAAGAACAACTATCACAAAATACAGATGAGCATTTAGCTAAGAAGCTTACTGTGAAATAATGATTATGCAATAACTGTACAAAAATAAACACAAATTCAGACTATTAAAGAGTGACTGATGAGGAACTAAACTGATAATTCATTTCACCCACCACAGGAATAATAAGATTTTATAACTACAGTACAGCCAAATTAAGATGATACTTCTATAGGAATTCAAGACAACTATAGATAATTTACTCGAATGTAAATTTGGTTTCACCAAATTGTCATCTTCCATACAACTTTGTCATTGATGTAATTTATAAACTGATAGAAGTACTACTGAATTCTTAAATATATACTGCATTTTTCCTTACCTTGTACATTCAAGTGATGTGTTTTACTAAAAACCTCTACGTAAGACTACTAAGTAACATGATTGATTGTACATAACCAGCTCAAAAATTTAATTTGGGGATGTATTTTGCTCACACGACACATATGTGTGGTGCACAGGATACAAAGAAGAAAGCTACTTTCTTAAATGCATTAGCAAAACCACATTTGATACTGTGACAAGTAATATATAATATACTATGCTAAGTATAATGAGTATACTTACCAGATTAAAAAGAATATTTTGTCCACTGATTTTCCCTATGTTAGTATTTTTTCCTAACAGCAGCAATAATATTCTTAAAACTAATACTACAATTTGAAAGCAAATTTCTGTCTTAAATCAGAAAATTCTCTTTCATTACCTTTATTTGAAACTAGTTCACTATGTTTAAGATAAAACAGAATGCATATTGAACCACAGAAACCTTGGCAGAAAGGGATCTCTGAAGGAAAAATATAAAAGAATGTTTGAAAAACCCAGAGGAGGAGCTGTCTACTTACTGAACTCCAACTACCGTCAATGTGATTTTGCATTTTGGAAACAACCGCGTCACAAATTCAAGTTAAATTTCATACTTCTTAGAATTTTCATCTTTCTTAAATCTCCAGAATCAGAAACACATATCAGCTTGTTCTTTTCAAGTCCTAGAGTTTTAAAAATGAGTTCCCTCGAAGTCCCCAAAATCTACAAATCATTGTTTACATTGGGATTGCCATAAGCAAATTAAAACCCAAGCATGACAGAAAAAAAAAAAAAAACAAAACCAAAAACACAAAATGCTTTCACCAAGCTAAATATAATGCTTTCACCTAGCTAAATATAAGTCCCATCTTTCTATAAATGGTAAATTGCTGCTAAGATCTTGGAAAGAATAGAAATCACCCCCTTTTGAACCTTGATTACTAAGGACTACAATGCTATGTTAAGAAAAGCAAAGAAAGGTTACAAATTGAAAGCACTGCTGCTTCTACAAACACAAAATGTTTCCTGTTTCTGTGTGCACATATATATCTTCAAGGGAAAAAAAAAAAGCACATAGTTGAGATTATTAATTTAAGATGGTTAGGATGAACTCCAAGAAGAAATAGTCTTCCTTTACTACTAAGATGTTAAAGATCCCAAGATCAAGGATAGAGCTGAAGTTACTGTTTTTTCTGTGATCATAAAATATACAGAGTGAAGCCTTTTATCTTATGACCCAGTGGCAAGGGTCATAGGTTTGACTGTATTTGAAAAAGGAATGGATTTCCTATGAAAGCATAACCCCAGGAGCCCTAACCCTAAAAAGAACGTTAGGTTCATTTTACTGAAAACTTAATTCTGAGCAAAGGTGACAATCTTCTGAGTGTATCTAACTCGTAAGTTACTGTTATATACTGTTACTTATATATATATACATATATAATATATATACACATATAAATATTAGAAAAGAAATCTTATAATCAAAACACTACAAGTGAAGTCATTCGGGCAACTGCAATGACGTTGGCACTGGCCAAAGCCAGGCACAGTACAGAGATGTGGCTATGTAGCTTCCCCCACATTACTGCGTCAAGATTCCTCATGTTCTACTTCTTCAATATTAAAATCCCTTTTGACTGAAGATATTCAGTCATACTAAATATTATGATGTGATTCCTTTGTTAAACAGATTTTTAAATTCAGCACAATTAAAAGCTACCGTACAACTAGACAAACTGTTGTGTAACACATTCTACTATTATAAGTAACAGAAGACTTAAGAAGAATTGTACCAAACCACAACCCAGATTAGTATTATCTTAAAACTAAATTTCAGCAGCTGAAAGACAAAAATTGAGTAAAAGTTACCTTCTGCCACTCGAGTTCCTGTTTCTCCACAATGATTTTACTTAATTGATCTTCATAATTAGTCTCTGTTTCCTAATTTAAAATAAATAAAAGACAGTTACCTGCAAATCGAACACCAACATAATTTGTCTATTCTTACTCTGTGTACTGGACTGTCAAGAAGGAATAAGTTACTGCACACTGTGCTTATACACTGCACAAGAAGGAAACAGCAGAAAAGATCGGCTGCTTCAGTCAGAAAACTTGCAGAATTAATAACATAGATTTATGTGAACAGCAAAACATTATGAGCTAGGATCAGAGCTCTCTTAATTGACAGGAGCAGCCCACTCTTCACACATCTTCTCTTCTGCACCTTACAACAAAACCAGGCTCAAAGGCAACAAAACAGATTTGACTTTACTTCACAGCTGAAAAGTGATTGGATATTCTGATGAAGCAAGTCAATGATTACTCAGTTAATCAATGATGCAAATAATCATGGCTAATAAGTCAGGATCTTTGGAATACCTTAATGATTTCACAATGATTTCACTCAGAGCACTAAATCTTTTCTTCCTATCCCCCCTTTTTCTTTCTTTTTGACATCTCCCACAACAAGTAGAAGTCTGTGACAGCAATCACATTGTTACCATGGAAAGTGAAATATTTATTGCAACCTTATGTGCCAATAAGGCTTCTGACCTACCAGACTGATTAAAGAAAAAAAAAGTTAAAGAGAATTCCTGGATAATCACTGCATTTTTTATAAGATGAGCTACCTGCAAAGGACATGACTAAAGGCCAAAGTTTCTTCACAATCCAGGAGATGGAGAAGTAACAGTTGAGAAGGTGTGTTACATCACCTGTTCTTAGAGAATTGCCTTATCAAGAATCAAAGTATTACCATGATAACAAGATATACCTGCTGATAATCACAGCTGTTAACAATTTATTGTTGTTCTCCTGAAACACTCTGGCACTAAAATGAGATTTTCCTAACAATAATCAGTTTCCCTTGTGTGTTATTTTTACTTTCTCTCAGAAGCACAGCCTTTTTTTTTACAAATACAATACTGAAAGGAAGAACAATTCCCCTACCAAAAACAATCACAATGGTATTTACACCTTAGACGTATATCATTACAAGCAACACACCGCTCTCCTATTACATACAGCCAAATAACGAATACCCTTTAAAGATCTAAGACTGTTCCTATCTTGAAGCAGGTAATACAAACATTCACCTGCATGAATGATACGCATCAAATAAGTACAATTCTTTCTTAAATCAATCCTGAACAAATGTGAGCGTTCAGCTTTTAAGAGGACACTTACAATGCCTCGACTTGTGCAAGGCTGTTTTAAAGCAGATTCTGCAACATTTCTTCCCTTACTGTAGTATTTGATTCATAGTCTCACTATATTATCCATAGTAATAAAATATCAAAAATACATCCCAAGATGATTTAATGCAGGTTTTTGATACTGATATCTTTTATAATTTCTAGGATCAAAACAGATATCCTTATTTAACATACAGTGAGCAAGCATGGACAGAAATAACAAACACTTGTATGCACAAGATGCTACTCCTACATAAGAGTTACATGCTGGATCTAAAAACATGCCTCAAAACTCATGTGAACATTACACAGAAAATACTGAACGTGTATTTATAATTAAAATCTGCTTTACAGAGAACTAGCTAAGATTTTTAGCTTTTATTTCCCTAATATGTACCAAGAGGGAATAGATAGAGAAAAATACAAAAGATTTTTCAAGACTTACGGTAAGAAACACATTTAAAACTTTGAAAAAATAACAGTGTCTCAGTTCCACCTTAACAAATCATACTTCAGTTATAAAGATTTTGTTTTCCCATACTCGTCTATAAACAATAAATATTAATACATTCTCCTAAAAATGTAGTAGGCTGACTTATAGCTTCTTAAAGAAGTGCAATCTTAAGCAGTTTAAGCCACTAGGCAACAAATGCTATTAAAACAATACATCATTAGTAAAAGTTTTGTACGTTGTATAACTGTAAAACAATGATTCTTAACCTCCACCTCTGTGCAGGCACCAACACATGCAGTGGGCAATTAAGCTTGGAAAAGGAGGTGAAAAAAACATCACTGATTTCTATGGTTGTTGGAGATCAACTAGTATCTATCCACATTAAGCTTATCATGAAATCAAGGGAAAGGAGTGTAATATGTTACAGGGGAGCAAGGGAATATACATCAGTGTTACTAATTCCTGATGAAGCAAATTTACACTCAAATAAACTGGGATGGCTTAATAAGTTACCAAGCCTTCAGTAAAGATAAAAACAGAAGTTATTTTATTACTAACAAGAAGGTTTTCTTTAAAAATAAAAAAAAAAGAAGGGGATTTGCAAATTATTTGTCATCAAGTATGCAAATACACCATTTCTGTTTTAAAATGTCTAAATATTTTAAAACTTAATGAGGACACTAAAATTTACCATTTTACAATTGATCTAAGAAACAGCATGTCACATTTTAAGGCCCACCGATAAATAGTAACCACTGCATCAATACCGAGCCCTTTACATTTAACTAAATAAAGTCCAAAAACCACATTAAATTTGATTTCAATTGAGCCCTTTGCTTTGAATACTAGAGAAGACAAGAAGTGAAGTTCTCTATGTGAACAACACTCCTCCAACTTACTCCCAGATTATAATGGAAAACCTGCAAGCTCTCAAAAACATGTACATGTATGTAACTACTGTTGAAAAAAAACAATAAACATCATAAATACTCAAAGTGAGAATGACAATTATATGCTGAAAGTGTTCTCATGTGAAATCACTAACAATTATAAGTCTTATCCATCATTTTTACTTGTTTCTAAGGACATTTATAGTTCCCCCACTTTGAAACGAAAGCTTTTAAACTTGTGAAACACTTTTCTTTTTTTTTAAGAAGTTCCAACAGCTGTTTAATACGACACAAACATTTCTGTTATACTTGGGAGCGTAATGCTGTATATAACTTTGATGAGGTATCAAAAAACCACGAAACCTTAAAAGTGTTCATTTTTTATTAGCTGCCTTAGGACTACATGGATTTAAGGGTTTTTATAAAAAGACTACCATAACAATAAAAGAGGAGTCATTTGATGGTTTATTTACTCGTTATAACCTTTGGAAAGTGTCAAGCGCTCTTTAAAGCGTTTGCTTCAGGCTGCAGTTTTACAAGATGGGCTGTGGATTGGTCAAGCCCCCTCGATTCTTGACCCTGAACAGATTTAGGAACAGAGTACAGCTGGCTCATGTCCAAGCAGCCAAAACTGCTCCTAGGTACTTTTATTATCTTTTTCAAACTCATAATCTACCTCCTACGAAATTGCACAGCCAATTTCTCATGCAGCTCAATCAAACAGTACTCATAGAAACTACAGTTTATGATTGTTTCATGCTACAATTAGAATACCCTCCATGAACTAAACAGTCAAGCTGAACTTTTAAAAGCCCGCACAGAAATTCATCTTCAGTTTCAATCCCAGGACAAATGTTAAAGGCAGAGAAAAACATAACAGCTTTATTCCAGTTTTCACTTGTGACATTACATTTTTGGCTTTTCATAGCTATGACAGTTAGTAAAAATCTTTAGTAGCCATATATGTGGATTTCAGTCTCAAATATTGTCTTTCTTCAGAAGCACACTATCAACTATTTCTCCATACAAGCAAAGAAACAGAGGTATTCCAGTCACCTCTTTCCCCTTGGAAATTTTCATTGCTCTGCCCATCACACAATGCAGTTTATCTATAGTTAAATGAATCTCATCTATCTATCTTTACTGTTACTGCTTAACTGTTACTTAGTGTCTTATCTCCAACTTCAAGTAATAAATTCCTAATCAAAAGACACATTTGCTAACAGGAGCTATAAGCTAACAGTGCTTATTGACTTAAATAACTACACTGCGTATATTTGTCAGGAGATCCAAAAGTTCCAGTACTGCCTATTCTTTTATATCTGGACCTATTTATCACTTATTAATAAACGTTCAGCTTTTCTTTCCCCTGTCATTTGTTAACAAGTACCCTAATGTACAGAGAAAATCCAGTTATAAGGCTGTTAGGACTTCTTGTTCTGTTTATCGCAGTAAACCTCACCAAAAATGCCAGTTCCCTGGCATCCTTTCCAGTTTTATAAAACGTTTCTGCCTTTCACTTCTTCTAAAAAAAGTAGGTGCCCCTCTGATTAATGACAACTTCAAGGTACAGTATTGAAATTCTTTTTTCTTCCCTCTCACGATTCTACTCTTGACATAATAAATGGCTTAAAGATTCCTTAGACCAAGTTCTCCTTCAAAGAAAACAAACAATGCCTCCTTCCCCACCCACATGCACCAACAGATCCCCAAACAAAACGAACACCTTTATTTCTGCAACAGTTCAATCTCACAGTTTTGGTCACTAAATTGTTTCACTTGAACAGTCTATATAGCCACCACAGGTGCCTCTGGTTCCCTTTTTCACTTCATTGCCATTCTGCACATTTGAAGACTCTACTTTTGCAGATCACCCCTCGGAGAAGGTTTAGCATGGGGTTAGTTGCTGCCATTTTAGGTCTATATATAATAAAACCAATATGATCATAGCTGGTAAATCCACAAATGCTTTAATATCTCCATTGACTCAAACTTAGACTTTACAGTTTGCTCCTGCCGATAAGTAAGCTTATGGTTTCATCAACTTTCTTAATATCACAAATGCCAATTTATCTTTTGAGTGTAAGTGACATTTCCAAGTACTGACCTACAGTTTTCAATTTGCATCTTAATACTGAACCCCACTTGTCCGTATTATCTGCAAAGCAGTGCTAGATTCATCAGTTGGCCCTGCTAGCACAAGCAACTATATCTCTGCTTTGGAACAGGCTAGCTCAGGTATCCTTGAACATTATGGCATTAAAGCATTAGACCTTATAAACCCAAGAAACAAGCTATAGGATCAACAGTATTAACGTTGTGATGTTTCAGTTAACATCAGGAAAGGCCACAGAGGGTGCATGTTTTCAGGCACGGAACTGAAACTTGCCATTTGCATCAAAGAAAAGTTTTAGTAACGTTTTGTTTTTTAATTATCACTAAAATTTCATTTTATGTTCAATTTATATTCACATGCTTTTCCCACTGAGGACTTTTTTTTCCGTTTGGAAAAAGCAGCTTATTCAGTACACAGTATCTAAGCTTTCTTGTAACTCATAAACTTTGCCTTCAAATGTACTGTCAGCTTCCTATATGCACTGTGCTTCAGGAAACACAAGAGCCTTCGAGTTTCACTTACTGCACAGCAACTTTATACTGTTAAGTATATGACATTTATCTATTAAGAAAAAAGTTGCCTCACATTACTCAACAGAATGAAACCAGCTGATTGCTGAGCAATACTGAGAGATTTCAGAACAAAGTGAATGAGAGAACCACCACAAAAGAATTATTGGGCTGACTGGTGCTGGCTGAGTGGGACAGCTGGAGTAGCAAAAAGAGAAAGGGACGTTCAAACTCTTCTCCTGGAGGAGGCAGGAATAATGGTTTAAACAGAAGTATGAAATTAAAAGCTACAAAAGAAAAGTCATACTAGGAACAAATACTTTACTAACATCCTAAGGAATAAAGTGAAGCTGTGTTGAGTACAATATTTTCAACAACATATTGCCTAGAATAAACATGCACAACTACCACTGACAATAAATGGGATTTCATATGTAAGATGCCATAGCAGCCATTACTCAGAGAGCAACATTTAGAATGATTAGTAAATCCCCTAAATTATTTTTGAGACTTTAATTACAATGATATCTTTAACAAAGAAAAGTGAAAAACAAAGGAAGTAACCCAACGCCTTAATTTAAATAAGCATATTCAGAAAAATCTAGACTTAACCTTATGGTTATCAAGTATGGATCGCAACAAGTCTCTCAAAATATTTTAGTACTTAAAGTTTCTTTTATCTGTCAAGCTTTGCACTGATTGTTTCATCTGCAAATTTGCTTTTATAAATTTGAGTTCATACTGCAGTATAACCAACAACGCAAGGCAGATTATTAAACACAAAATATCTGTTAGTTCCTGTTGTGAAGAGAATCCTGTCTAAATGACAAGACCAGCAGTAGGAAGAGAAACAGAAGCAAACAGATGTAAGATTACCCCTCTAAGGTCAAGCCACAGGTCATAGGCACAGTTGAGAGAAAACTCCACAACACTTGGCTATGCTGCCTCCATTGGGCTACCAAATTTACTAAAGATTCGCACAAGCAACTTTGGCGGGGGGGCGTGGAGGGAAGAAGCAAGAAACAGCATAGCTTTAACTCTGCCTTCATTTACCTATTTACCAGGTGACAATGTTTTAATTAAGTCGTTTATTCTTGTCCGTAGGGAAACAACCACAATGCAAAACAAGAGCCGTAATTCTGAGTTAGCATTTTGGAGTATGCACTGCCTTTTTTTCAGTGCTGATTATAAATTCATAAAATAACCCCGTGGTGGTTGGATTTGTAACAGATTTATAGCTAAATTCAGGAAAGGATCTCATAGAATCATTTGTAAGCAAAAACATCCATAAAATTTCTACTTAAAAAAAAATAATAATACTGTGCATGGCCATATCATTTTATAACCCTAGGTTGTTCATAATGTTGAAGTTTTTAACTCCAATTTTCAGTGATACTAAGCAAGCAGCCCTAAATTCATCATTTAAGCCAATAAAATGCATGCAGAGACACTCTTTAAGTTTTCAGATTGATTAGGTGTCAAATGGTTAACTTTTTTTGACATAATTCTAATTAAAAGCAGGTAAATTATATTTATAAGGGTGAAGGAAGGTAAAGATGTTTTAGAAACTGAGTGACATCTTATCTATGGAATTAACTCTTGGCATTTGTAACTCAATAGACAGTGCACCAATGACAGCAGAGCAGCAAGGACCCAGGCTACAGCAAGCAAGGATTTGCTCAAATGCAACAGCCGCAGGCACAGAAATAAAGAAAAGAAGCTGCTTACTTGCAGAAGGCCACAGGTAGGCAGGGATTTCCAGCAAGATACCCTTGCCTGTCAAACCCTTAAATGAGTTCTGGGAAGGGGTGGATCCTGGCTCCATCCCTTCCGGTCACTCAGCTGCATTCCTTGCACCTGAGCTCTCCTGGGTTGGCCCTGCCTTCCCACCAGGTGCTCAATCACTACTTCAAGCCATGAGTTAGCATTTCTGCTACAGCATTAACATCAATTTTGAAACTGAAGACACATTCAACCAAGGAAAACTGTTTACTTTCTTGAGAAAACATTGACTAAAATCAGTCACTTACTCCTCTAACATGGCAGACACAAAAGAGGCAGACCAAACAAAACTAACCCCGAAGATGAAGATTTATGGCACTAAAAATTTTGAGACTCCCACCAAAGGGATTAAAAATGCAAACCTAGCAAAAAAGCAAACAGTGTAAATGAAGTTTAGCTAATATCTTCCAAGGTACACTCCAGTAATTATCACGTCAGTTACATCCTTCAGACTTTTTAATACATAAAATAAATAGGCAAGGCTAAACATTGCTATTGTGACAAGAGTCTAGGGATCAAACTGTGGTGAATTTCAAAAATAATACTGCACAGTGAAAGTGGAATCGTGCAGCTTTTGAAGAAGATTACAACCTTTCACTGAAATCAAAATAAGCATAAATCAGACATGTCATTGATACTAATATTTTTAAAGTAATAGTGCACATCCTTTGAGCAGGTCAAACGCATCAAGCACAGAATATTTGAGGTCTTTCAAAAATTCAACAGTTCAGAAATGTTAGAGGGAGAAATAGAAAAAAAAAAAAAAAGAAGTTGTGTACCTATAGACAACTGAGAAATTAACCACAAAAAATTATAGCTGCCTTCAGCTGTGTAGAAACAATTTTACTTCATTACTACATGATGATCCTCTTCTTATTTCAGAAAGACCACCCCCTTCATATACCGTGTTGTAGGGCACTAGCCTAGAATTTTGGCAGATGCTGAATCCATCTATTAAATGAGAAAGACTTCATAGATTTTACAATGACTATTTTTATCAATAGCCACTCTTAAAAAGAAGAAATAACTACAATGAAATACAGAAGTCTAATGTAAACAATCTGCGTTAATAGCCTGGTGATCAACAGTAGCAACTTGTACAAAATAACACAAGAGTCAAAGTCATGATTCCCATGCAACTCTTTTCTTGTAAAACCCACAGAGAAAATTTCAATTAGTCGCTGCTTTAATCACATGTAATTCTTAAAATACAATGTTGTAGTAGGCGACAGCGAGGATTCGGGATGTGACGTGGCAGGACCCCCTCTCTTAATGACGAAGGATTAATATATGCATAAGGGGGGCGTAGACAAAGGGGCATAGGTATATAGGTAAATCGCACGACGCAATAAACGCCATTTTACTGCTTGCCAAATTGGTATGCACGTGCAGTTCTTTGGCCCGGGTGGGCTTCACCCGATATTCAGCACAGGAGCA